>JAUZSZ010000112.1:26995798-27009912 GCA_034780575.1 Labeobarbus marequensis | reverse complement strand
TTAAGTTCTGAAATAAAATATCTTCATGGAACATGATCTTTACCTAATGATTTTTGGCATAAAAGAAAAATTTATCATTTTGACCCATTCAGTGTATTGTTGGCTATTGCTACAAATATGCCCGTGCTACTTATGACTGGTTTCGTGGTCCAGGGTCACATATGTTCTTACTCTGCTCATGTATTTCATGAAAGCACACCTTTTTATAGAGTATTTACTTTAACTTCTCATGTAATATCAATGGTATGCCCCATTTTCAGATGCAGCCGGATTTACAACAACGGTGGTTACATACACATATATTTAATTGTTTGATCAAAATTATTGCTAGGGACAATTTAGGAGTCGCTGGCTATTGGTAGGGACATGTCCCCAGCGTCCCTACTAAATGCCCTTGGCTACAAGGAATATATTGTAAAATATTCTATTTAAGCCACTGGAAGCTTTTGCAATGTCACATTAATACATTCACATTCTACATGTAAAGGCATTCATTCATGGAGTGAAATGAGTCAGTGGAATCAAGCTAGTTGCTAAAGCTCTTGTTTCCAGGTGGGGCTCCCCTGTGGTCACAGCGTCTGACGATTGTTTGGCCCCAATCAGTACAGGTCTGAGAGGTGGAGAGCACACAGCAGGCATAGAGGGGTTTCCTGCATCCAGACGAGGTTACTGTTGTGTGGAAAAAGAATAAAAAGTTCAAAAGATTTTCCAGGCTGGACTGAACTTTCCAGATTGATTTTTGAGTGCATTGTCAGTTGTCTGTCCCCTCAGTGAAAACAATTCAGATAATACACAACTGTTACTGATAACAGAAGATACAACTGAGACAAAAACAAGCCGCAATAATAATAATAATAATAGTAAATAAATAAATTAAAAAAAATAATACAATAGGACACTGCAAAGAACCGAAAATAACTAAAATTATTAATCTGCACTCAAATACAAATGAAACTCAATATAATTACAGAGAAAAAGATAAAGATTTGGATGTCTGATTAATTTTTTAAAACTGTCATTTGAAATATATAATTTTTTAAACTATAATTGCCTTAATGGATAAATAAATCACATTCGAATTAGATTATCAGTACACCAGTATCTTTTAACAGACAAATTGTTAACCTTAATCCAAAACATGTGTACTTTAAATGAGTTTACAACACTATAAAAATATTGCAAAATGACATGTTTCAGACTTTAATTTTGAACATATATAAACATCAAACAACTCGCATAATCCAGACCATAAAACATGTTAATTAGCACATGATGGTCTCAGATAGCTCAGATCTCACTGCTACAAGTTTTTTCAGTGTTATAATAAACCTAACAGGATAATCCAACATGTTCTATGCCAGATGCAAAGCATCGCTTGAGGACATTTTCCATTGTAAGACTTTTCCACAGGTTGGAAGCAGCTAAAAATGTATGCAATATCAGTGAGAAACAGTCTTGTGAGAGTTAAATGTGTCAGTAAAAACATGGTTTGTGGTACATGGGCCAAAAGCTATCACTCAATCAAGACAGGAAGTGAAGTTTTATCAGCCGCTCCTGTGACGTCCACAGGCATCTCCAGGGAAAAGGAAAAGCACATTACAAATGACTAGCGGTCAATGCTGCTGACACGTTCCAGTTATACTTTACCCTCTGCAGAACTGATTAAATGGTGTGAAAATATTAAATAGGATGGGTGTTTCAGAGAGTGTTTATAGCCTAAATGTGTAGACTATTTCACATCAGGCTCAGGTATAAAGTGCTCAGACAGCGGAGGCACGTTGTGTCTTGATAATCACGTGATCATGGGCCTCCAAAGCGATGAGAAGTAGGCCATGGGATTACAGATGCATTCGCGTCTCAGCTGGAGACATCTTGAACACACAGGCCACATACACAGCCAATGCAACAGACATGTTTACAGCTGAAAACACTAGACTGTACAAATCTAAGAATGAGGCTGAGATGTTTTGACTAAGAGCCACTACTAGAGCAACGGTATTTACAGGCAACATTAATAAAACATCTGATTTGCATTGAGCTCTATTTGTGCAGATAATCAGTTTCAAATGCACCAGTTTCAAATGCATTTTTTAATAAGTAGCCAAAATATTGTTTGACTAAGATCCAGTGTGTAAGTCCACATAGTCACGTCATGTCTCTTTTCATGTAACGTTGCACGTAGCATCATTAAATGTTTTTATTAAGTGTTTTACTCTCTTTACATAGCCCCCAAGCATGGCCTTGCTCATATGACTATACAACTATACTTTGTATACTAAAAAAAAATTATATATACTTTTTGTATACTAAAAAGTATACTATAAAAATGACTGTTTTTAAACAAGTTTCCTCTCTCATCTGCAACTGGTCAGTCAAACAGGCAGCCCCGCCCCCAAACTCACACCATTGGTTGTCATGGTTGCTATGCTGAGCTGGCCAGGCAAACAGAGCAATATTTTGAAAGTGCCAGAAGTGTTTACATTTATTCAGGGGAGTCAAGCAACAAATGGCCTACTTATTGTAGACATGATAAACTGGATTAGAAGTAATGTAAACCTGCAAAAAAAAAAAATCACATTTAAGCAGAAAAGTGCTGAAAAAAATTCTTGCCTGCATAAACTTAAACTTCTATACCAAGATAAACTAGCATGTGCTCCAAACTGAGTCATATACCTATTACATAAGTCAGTACAAAGAGGGGAATGTCCTGACTAACCACAAATCTGGTTCATAAAGTGGGTTCAGTCAATAAAACTGTGCAGTGACTAATGGAGTAGGCGGCTTCATGATCGTCCAAAGCTGCATGGAGAAAAAACACAATGAGGGTCAGCTGTGTTTTCGGGACCTGAAAATGCAAACTTTTGAAAACAGGTTTTAATGTGCAAGTTTTTGAAAACAATACCATTATCATCTCTGTGCAAACAACAAAAACGTGACTTTGTGAAAACGGTGAAATCATGCGCATACACATTACATGTTCAGTCTATAGATAAGTGCACAGGTGTGTAGTTTCTTTATACCGCCAGCTACTGACCTGGCATGCATAATACAGCATTTTTAGTTATTTTTGTGAATCCGTGTGAATGGGGGTTTTGACAACATTGTCATGTATATGCAAAGCTTTTCAAAAATGCGAAGGAAAAACTTTTCCATTTTTAGCACATCATTTTCGTACTTTTTTTTTTTTTTTTGGCTGGTAGATGGTGTAAACACACCAGTCTGAGGCCAAAAAGTCTGTTTCTGATTCTGGCATAATAAATAAATTTACTTTTTGATTGTTTTTTGAGGGCTCCAAAAAAGGACAAAGTTGCTAGTGAAGGGCTTTGGGGACTGTGCACATTCATCAGCTAGAATCGCACTAACCAGCATAAGCCAAACCTGTGCAGCACATGTGTTGAGTGCTGAGCCTGAGCCTGCTCATTCAGACCTGGAGTGAACCAGAGATTTAATCTATTTACAGGCTCAGAGATCTGTTGTGTCACGCTGACACGTAGCCTGTGCACAAGGGATCAAACCTGTACATAAACAAGGATTTTCTTCAAGTGTTCCTCTTAGGATGCATGCTACGTTGTCACGTCGTCATCTACAAAATTTTGCCACGGGGTTGATGCTGACTCAAGGTCCTTAGAGGGGCCATGATTGATAAGAAAGATTGAAATTCAAGGTTTTTTAATGCAACTTTTTTTATTCAGGTTGCAAAGTGAATTTAAGTCTTGTTTTTTGAAAATTGTTCGAAATGAAGCTAGTTTATGCTTGAAAAATGTTTAAACTCAACTTAATTCAAAGGGAAAACAAGTTTATTTTTCTTACCCCGCTTGCATATATTTTTTTCTTGTTTTAAGCATAAACTCACTTAATTTTGATATGTTTTTCAGAAAACAACTAAACAAAACTACTAAGAAAATCTTTTGGTTTTTTTTTTGGAGTGATGCCTCCCTCACAATGCAGACAGAATAACAGACTTTAAATCAATGTCTGACACCTTTGAAATATTGTGCAACATGCATTTAAAGAGGTGGACGGACTGGGGCTCATTTAAAAAAACAGTCAAACACTGACAGCTTCAGACACAAACACCATCCATTCTTATCATGAGTGTGTTAACTGAGTTCTGGCAAAGCAAAGAAGAACGCATCTTTTTAAAAAAAATTCCCATTCATTTATCTATTAAAGAAGCTATTTCCTTGCAAACTTGAGTGAATGTTGAATTACAATGTAGGCCTATTGGTTTATTCAGTTCAATGAATGTGAATGATCTTTTTGTATACTTTTTTAATGGCACATTACGCTCCATTTTCCCCTACACTTATACAGGTACAGGAAGTCGTATTCAGGTAAACACTATCTCAAATAAAATCCACTCAAAGCAACAATCATTTATTGCACCGTTGTTGTTGTTGTTGCAGCATCAACACAAACACAAGTGCTCGTACCTCAGGTTAACCAGGGTGAAATGGGAGTTCAGTCTAGAATACAAACTTGATTATTTTAGAGGAAAGCCTGCCACTTTGTGGTGACTGCGAGAATAAACTCCTACACGTTTAGGCATTTTAAAGTAGTCTAAACTAGCAACATAGTTTTATATATGATTCACAGCGAACTAGTAACTATTAAATGAATACAATCAGTATTTTTTTTTCATGCCAATTACCAGATCAGATATCCCACATTTATGCCCGTTTTTCTTTGTGAGTTTACCTTTAGCCTATTCAAGTTTGGTTGCATTGTGTGGCAGAGAAAAAAATAAATACTATATACTATATATAATTATTGTGAAAATAATTTTAAATCTAAATTAGTCTAAAATCAGACATGAACATCACAGCATACAAATTCAACAATTGTTCAATCTTAATTTAACATATAAATAGATAACCTCTGAACACTATAACACCCTTAAACAAATAACTTAAAGTGACAGTAGAAAGAACTAGATAGAAGATAAACATTTGATGACAAACAATAATGTTGGCTTGACAAAGTCTGACCCAAAAAGTATAAAATAGTCTAAAAGCTTGAGGTTTGGAGGTTTTTTTTTTGTCAGACAGACAGAAAGAAAGACAAATCTCAGACAGACCATATTAAACCACCTCAGTCCATTTGACCTCATTAGACAACCAAGAAACCATATCAAACCAGTTCAGTCCACATTAAACAGAAACATTTTCAGACCCAATTAGACCTCATAAGATCACTAAAAACATGTTCTATGCATTGCCAGCATGTTTCTTGTGTTGTTAGCATGATTTAGCATATTTGCTGTCACTAGCATACTCTATTTCAACATGTTTCTAGGACGTTTTAACATGTTCAAAACATGTTCCTGACTAGCATATAGCAGTTTTAGTTTGTCAAACACTGCTGTCATGTTCCTGATGGTTTTTAGCATGTTGCTAGTTTGTTTTAACACAATTATAGCATTGTTTTAGCATGCTGCTACCATGTTTTAACATGTTGTTAGCATGTTTTAACATGTTGCTAGCATAGAATGACACCAAACAGCTACACTACATATATAAAATAGTATATAGCAAATTGATTGTTTATATAGCCATTTGCAAACTATCTTATAGCCCAGCTCTAAACAGCTAAATGTGGACAGGCTTTAGGTGTTATAAACATTACCCTCAAACATTTTTGTTAAGCTGCTTTAAAAAAGTGTGTTTGAGCTATATAAATAAAATTAACGTGACTTGTCTATACTGTAAAAATACCAGGTACGGTCACATCCAGGAAAATTCTGTAAATGCAAACATTACCTTGTTGACCTTGTGTGAATAGCAAGCAGGACTGTTAGCAGATGCAATATTATATTTGATATTTGCATTATGAAGCTGTCACTATATTTTTCTGACGTGATGGCAGGTTTATATTATATCAGTGCAAACAATTCTGAAAGAATTGAGCAATTATTCATTCTGACGGTGGACTGAAACCACTCCTTCTGCCACACGGCCACATCCTGCTGTTCAGGATCTGCTGTATGTTTGTGCTGGGAGCTCAGCTGTGCTTTAGATCTGTGTGCTTTATTTTTATATCATAGCAACACTAAAATGAGCTTCTCTCTTATTCTTGTACTTATTTGTGTCGCAGCATCACAAGGTAAGACAAAATGCTTGTAATTTAAAAAAAATTTAACTCGGAAGCAAATGATTTATGTTTCAATTAAAAAAATGAAAAATGAAATGTAAGCAGTGTTTAATATGTAAATGCAATGTTTTCATATGTAAATGTAATGTTGCAATATTCAAATGCATGTCTTGCAGATAATCCTGCATTTATTTATTATCATTTCATTATATTTTATGTCAACTAAAGAATACACTGTTCACTCAAAAAATATTATGGCATAGTTTAAGAACTTACAGCTATTTGATTATATCTAAATCATATTTTCAATGTGTATTTATTTATTTTTTTAAATTGTAGAATCAAAATAAATCTGTTAAGTATGAACATGGTTTAAATGTGGAACAAGTAGGACAGTAAATTAAATATATTATAAATATATAAACCTTGGTTTTGTATTTAAAACATTAATTTGTTTAAAACACATTTTACACAGAACTATTACATAAGTACAATTACAAATTATGCATCACATTAAGTTAACTAGTTTATGTTAAAACTGCATAGTATTTATATGCAATTAAAATACATAAATCCTTATTATGGGCCAACATTGTGTGTGTGTGTGTGTGTGTGTGTGTGTGTGTGTGTGTGTGTGTGTGTGTGTGTGTGTGTGTGTGTGTGTGTGTGTAAAATCTCTCTGAAATACTTCATTCTTATTGGTTAATCGTAACATATTGTCAAATATTTTGTATTAATAAGGCCCTTAAACAGGTGTATTACTGACCAATTTCCAATAGGTCTGCTATGTCTCATACATCACTCAGTTCTTTCTTTTCACATAAGAAATGATTTAAACTCAAATCAGTTTATTGATTTAATAAGTAACTGTGTAATGAGAGGCATAATGTACAGTCAGCCGGTCAATATGGCAAAACAAGTCCCCTTCAGAGTTATTCAAACGCTATACCTACTGTACATAAAGAATAGTTCACAAAACAATTATATACTCATGGTTACTAATGTGTTTTTTTCCCCCAAAAGAAGAATTGTTAAACGTCATAAAAAACACCATCAAAATATGACTGGAATGCTACAGTTCTGAAGCCATATGATAGCTTTGTGTTACAAACAAACCAAAATTTTACATCCAAATTACAAATTGACACATTTATAGAGCTTGATGGACATAGTCATTATGAACTATATGTCTCTATATGTCATTGCATGGAGAATAAAAAAAAATCCTTTTGTGTGCACTGAACAACATGAGGGTAATAAATAACTACAGAATTATTTTAGAGTCAGCTATTCCTTTATCTGCTCTGAATCTGGCTAACTGCTACCTGTCTGCAGATGCTTCAACAAACACACCAGGGACACAGCAGCCCAACAGTATAACAGTCCAGTCGCCCACTGGCACCACAGACCCTGGAGATACTGAGTCACGGACTACAACACAACCAATCATAATTCAACCAACAACACAAACGGATGTCACAAACAACACTGAGACAATCACTTCACAATCCACCTGGCTGCCCCAGACATCTGAACTGAAAATCACCACTGGCGAATCTAGCGAAACAACATTTGCAGCAGAAGCAAACCGCACAGATTACAGCACAGGTACAAGATTCAACAGATACATAGACTGCCACAACTGAAGACAAAAATTCATTAGCACAATTTTTATAGCTGTACTGGTCTGGATTAGTCTATCAATTCTGTTGATGCCAAGGTCAGAAGTGAGCTTGGAGTAACAAAATTACTGCAAAATGAGCAAAAATCAAACTCAAGATAGGAAGCAAAAAATTAAGTTCTGTCTACTACGGCTCTCAAGAATAAAGTGAAATGTGAAATGAATGAAGTGTGTCGATTGCAGCATTACATTTACAACAGGTTTGCTCACATTGCAAGGATTTTTTTTAATGCGTGTTTAGTAGCATTGAGCTTTGTAACTAATCACACACATTTCTGTTGATCTTATGAACACAATGACCAATCAGAGGCACTTTGATTCATCATTGCGCAGAACGCTGGAGTTTTTGAATTCTGAATCTGCATTCGCAAATTCTCTCATCATCATAAACAGTGTGCAGAAAAGATGTACGTAAGAGATAAGTTTTGCAGTGTGGACAGCTTCAGTGTACATAACGGGAGTTTTTGCAAAAGTGAACTCACATTAGACGGAAGTCATGGACCACATCAGTGTTCTTTACTCACTGTCTTTATATAATTTATTACCCGTTTGAAAAACTGTTTTGTTTATTTTCTAAGAAACTAAAGCCAGAATATTATGTGCTTTTTGTATTTGATCGATTCGTCTCTGTCTTGTACAGATCTGGGAGACAGAGAAGGACAAGATGTGGCAACAAATCGAGGACTGGTTGCAGTGCTGTGTATTTTCTGCATTGTGGTGGCTGTAGTTGTTGTGGTTGTGATAGTGAAGGCTGTTCGCTCCAGGAAGCCACAGTTTGAGAGGCTTGATGATGTACCAATGGTGAGTTGCATATTTACAGTAGTGGCTCTAAACTGTAATTATAATTATGGACCAAGCAGCAAAGTTTTCTGCATTTCCTTCAAATATTTAATATGTTTTGTTTCAGTGTATAATCATATTTATACACATCATTCAAACATTTGGGGTCAGTAAGATTTTGTTTTTGAAGCTCACCAAGGCTGAATGTATTCGATCAAAACTAATATTGTGAAATATTATTACAATTTAAAAGAACTTATTTCTATTTTAATTTTTAAAAATATAATTCATTTCTGTGATGGCAAAGCTTACGAAATACTAAAGTGACTTAATGATTCTTTTTTTCTTTCATCAGGGCAAGGTAAATGAGGATGCACCGTTCGCCCGCTACCCTCCAAAATAAATGCAGTTTCTTAAACTTGCTGTCTCAGTGAGCTACATACTGTAGCTATGCCTCTGATATTTAGTTTGGTTGGTTTGAAACAAGATGTGCCTTTTTAACATATAGACTTGATGTGCAGTATACCCAATGTATTAGTTAGAAAATGTGGTAATGTTGTGCTTCATTTTTTCCCACAATAGCACAAATCTATAGTCAAATGAGGAAATCAAACTTTATTTATGTCCTGCATTTGTGCCTCAGTCTTCTCTTGTAAAACAAAATCTGCTAAATGATTGCATGTCATTTGAATGTAAATGTACATAAGGATAAATGCACTGGAGGCCACCTAATTATGCCATGATTTGCACTGTCAATATTTGTGAGAGACTATGACGGGAGTGCATTTTCAGTTTGTCCTCCAGATGGCGACAAAATGGTTCACAAGCAGTTTCACTGCATCTATGCGTATCTATCATAAAGACCTGCTCTTTTAATTTTATTTGAGAACTGAGAGTTATCATTTTCTCAAAATAACAAATAACTTTAAGTGTAAATACTGGTCAGGGACCAAGTTTAACTTTAAAACAATTCTACAAATGTACTGTAAACAAACCTTTATTATACAACACATCACTGTCAAATCATAATATACACTTTCATTTCTAAATTTTTGTTTTAGGTAAGATGACAAATAACCCAAGCATGAACTTTTTAGCTGAAATTTAGCTGAATGCATAAGGGTCATAATTTCTTTCAAATGTTTTAATTTTAGTTTTTCACCTTTTTGCATTTTTAAAGATCGCTTTTGGTGTTAAAACTGAAAGCACACATTTTCCGTGTAGTAACAACTACAAAAAATTGTTCGGGGGGGGGGGGGTGTTTTAGTATGTGACACAGCTTGGCATCTCATTTGAAGTAGCCCTGCTGATTGTGACAGCATGCTCTCACTGTTTACATCAAGACTTTCCTACCATGTGACTGGATCGGCGTCACTGAAATCAGTGTGTGGTTCAGAGTTTGAAGTCTAAAACCTTTCACCTGAAATATAAGCTGAAGTATGTGAGCACGACTGCAGAGCAGACACACCTGTATGACACTCCCCTACCACTCCACAGGAATTCACACGTAAGGCCTTTTCATCTTTCTTTACGTCTTTTGTTGGTGCATTTACAGACGTTGTATTCCCAGATGTTTTCACTGTATAACATATTACCAAGCTCAGGGTCTTAGTGAAATATTTCACCTCAATGTCTCAATAGCAGTGTCAGTTTATGATACTATTTGAAACTATTTGTCTAAATCAAGACTCAAGGGGCAACTTGTAAAACATTTTATGTTTGCAAAGGGACATTTTTCTTTTTTCAAGCTCATAATTCAACAAAAAGTCCTTACCTGTGGTCTTTGATCTGTGAACAGTGGTTTAGTCTTTTGAAATTGTACTGTATTCAGAAATCCAAGGTACTGTAAATGTAAAATAACTAAAAACGAACAATATACGAAGTTAAACATGCCCTGTTTTAGAAAAAACTTTTTTTTTTAAAAAAACTATGAGTTTCAGTTCAGTTCTCTTTCAAGAGTTGCCGTGTGCAAACACGGATCTAAGTCTAATAAACTCAGAGCAGTCATACAATGAATTTTTACTGACCAGTGTTTGTCACCATTGCACTTCTCAGGAGAATTTTATGTTTGGCATGGAAGTTTACTACTTGCATAATGAAAACTGTGTAGTACACTGTACTATCTACTATTGAAACAGCAGGATTTATTCCTTGATAAATGTTTCATATGGTAGTATGCGAGTTACATTATTATGGCATGACCTCATCATGTTACATGTTTAATTCAAGGAGGACTATAATACCTGGCGATCCGCATTCCCATTCATCTTAAAAACAAATACCGTCACTTTTTCACCTTAATAATACACATTTGGCAGGGACCCCCTGCAAGATACTCAGAGGACCACAAACCTTTTGAGCCACTGATTAAACTTTAAAATGAGCCATCAAATAGCAACATACAAATAATATAAGAGATGTTTAACAGTAATTTTCCTTTGCCTCCAGGCCAGGCCAAAAATAATTTTGGTGTTTAGCAGATATTTACACATTTATGGCGTACTGTACATAAACAGTAAAAATTATTTGCACATAAATTATTGTCAATTCAACAATATTTTTTGAATTTTTTTTGATTATTGGAGTATGTTTAACAAGAAAATGCTATTTCAGTCGTTTTCAAAATTTCACATTTCTTTGTAATTATTTGTGAAATGTACCAGCGAATTCTGTGTAAAAATGTTTCAAAGTAAATCCTACACCAATTGATTTCATTGTACTGGTAACACTTTACATTATGGTCCCATTAGTTATAATGTTAATGAATGCATTGCTTAACATTAACTTACTATGTGCAATACATTTGTTGTAGTATTTATTAATACTAATATTTATGCTAATACACCTTTTCTTTGTTAGTTCATCTTTAGCATTAAAATGTTAAGAAGTTATCCTGTAATATTTCTGTTTAATAATAATTTCTATAATTGACTAATGTTAATGTCTTAATAATGCAATTATAATCTGAAAATAAATAAAAGACATAATATAATTTTAATTTACATTTTTAACTCAGAAACTGCAAGTCAATTTCACAAACAATTATAAAGAAACAGTAAGTAACATATTAAACATTAAAGAAGAAAAACAAATAGTATTTTCTGGTAAAACTTACTCCAATAATCTTTATGTTATTTAAAACCAGTGTTGGGAAAAGTTACTTTTCAAAGTAAAGTATTAAAAATATTGCATTACTCTATAAACAAGTAACTAACTACATTACTTTTTATGGAAAGTAATGCATTACAATATTGTGTTACTCCATAAAAATGAACTAATTGTGTTACTTTTAATGGAAAGTAATGCATTACATTAGTTCTGCGTTACTTTTTGTCACCTGATCAGGGCTTGCTTTATTTTTAATAACAAAAAACTCAAAAGTTATATTTTTGGCAACTGTGAAGGCGCTTTCACACCAAAAGTGAAAATAATAAGCCTCCGGATGAAGGAAGTGCCTCTGCACTTCACTCTCGATTTCTATGAACACTGGGACAGGAAATGTTTCAGTGAATTAATGAGAAAACAAAGTAGCTTACGTTACTTATTTGAAAAAGTAACTCAAATAAAATAATTTGCAGTAAAGTCATGATATAATAAAAGTTCAAAATCACCTGCCGTGTATAAACCATGTAATTGCGCTTTGCCAACAGTTTGTCCAACAAAACTATTTCATTGTGAAGAGAATCTGTGGGGGGAAACAGCTTCACAAACAGCATAATCACTCAGAATGACTGTATTCAGGCAGGAGTGATTTGAAAACAGCACTGAAGAGTTTGACTTCAAATGAAGGTTCAGACGCAGCAGGTGCACTCCGGTGCATGTTATAAACAGGTACAAAGTGCATGGAAATATGAGTCATAAGCATTTACCAATGAGAAAGAGCATATGTTAATGATCAATCAGCAGCAAAATCAGCATGTGTAGAGTAAAATGACAATCATCATGACACAACCACTATGAAGTAATACATATATGCTATCTGAATTGAATGCATGTATGATGTACATAGTGTCTGAGTAATCTTCAGTTGTTTATCTGTATTTTGTTTCTGATAAGTCGTTGAGATTTGGATGCATCAAGGGTGCTTTAAGACAGATTTTAATGCCTGTGAGAATCTCCTGAGAGATTTACGGATGTGCCATTTGGTTTTTCTAAAGGTTATACTGTCCTTGAAATGGATTTTGCTAAAATGTCATAAAATAACTCGAATGATTTAAAGATAATTTAAGTGCTGTGTGCTTGTGCAAATATTTCTACTGTGAGGCTGCTGCTGACCTGACTTTGTTGAATTTGCTAAGGTGTTTTGGCTGCTAAGGTGTTTTGGCTCTACAGCATTGCTTTGGTGTTCAGGGTTTCTAAGTTGTTGTGGAGTTGCTATGGCTTTCCTGGGCTTTCTTCCTTCAGGTCAGAAGAGCCCACCCTCAAGTCTGTATGATATTCTGCTACACATGTCTGAGGTTTTTTTCGACTTCTCTCTCAGCCTGCTGCGTCTCCTGCTGTTTGATTACATTTATGGCCCTGCATTATAATCTACTACTACTTCAACTAAAACATAACTTTGGATTCAGATATATACTGTACATTATTTGCAATTCATCGTTTAATTCAATTTTTCAAGTTTCGAGATTTTGGGCTATTTGGCTTTTCATAAAGTATTTTTCGAAGTAGTAAAACGAAAACATCCAAAATATACTTTTAATTGTTGCTTTTATCTAATTGCGTCTGCAGATTTCAATTACAATACATATCTTTAAAGGCCGTTTTTTTTCTCCTGCAGAAATCAGAAGATTCCACTTCATACATCCAACTTTATAGTTTTATTCCTATTCTTTTTCTTCTTTTTTCTGGGTTTTGACAGTATTTTCTGATTTATGGAGTGATAAAAAAAGAAAAAAAAATCCCTTCTGTAAAAACCTTTGACTCTAATATGACAACAAAATGAAAGTAAAATGTTAAACCTGGCTTAATCCAATTTTCAGATTTATGTGCTTGAAATTTATGCAAATTAGTGCATATTTCATCACCATGATTGTATATTTAAATAGAATATTCCAGAAATCTTGTAATACAAATTATTAGGGATTGCACCGATTGACCGGCCCGGATCGGTGACCGGCTGGTCAGTCTCATGTCTTGCCGATTCCGAGCCGATCCTTTTATTGCCAGTGGTGTAGTAAATGACGTCACAGCCACGTGCACATTCGCAGTCGCACGTCGTTTCATGTGAGAATGATTCTAATTTTAATGGAATTCAGTGTAAACAGCGACTGATAATGTATTTATGTCATGCCAGATGAGGCTTGCACGGCCTGAGTGAACGAGAGAGAGACAGCACACACAAAGTAACTCACAGAAATTTACAGATGCATACTTCAGTAGAAAAAATAGATATTTACAAAATATGATTTAGATAAGCATCGTTATACGGCCATGATGTTTCCCCGCATATAAATATCAACACGATTGGAATGTGACACTGATTTTACACAATAGTATTTCAATAAACAAGAAGTTAAAATTAAGTGACTTAGATTTTAGACAAAATATTGACTGTTTTTGCTCA
>JAUZSZ010000112.1:26975495-26986288 GCA_034780575.1 Labeobarbus marequensis | reverse complement strand
ATGGCCATTGTCATTCTCTTGCATACAGGCTTTCGATCACAAAACATGTTTTTAAAACTTTAAATCAATATATTGTTTTCTTTGAAGGAGTAAGCAGGATTATCACATCATTTTGAAGTGAATATTCTAGCCTACAAGACTAATTATTCAAAAGTCTCATTCAGAACTATTCAGTATGGGTTTTATGGCCTTATTTCAGCTACTTTTTTTCCCCACAAGTTACTAACCATGCATAATATTTTTTTCTAAGAAATGCAAACATGTACATCCATCTTGTTCACATATTATTGTAGCACAGTTTGTGCTGAATACAAAAAAAAATTACATGTTGGCCAATAGTGTAAGTAGCTGAAATTAGCACAAATGTCAGGGCATGTCAACACATCTCAAGGGCCCCAATATCACCTCAGACCCCAGAGGGTTAAAGCAGATTTTCCTCTAAATTTACCAACATATTAATACTGTCTTAGTTCATTGTAACACTGCTTTATGATATCTACTGTGCTAGAGTAAATTAGGTTACAATGTAAATTAAGACTGTTTTGCCTAAGTAAGAATGCTGAACTAAACAACAGGATGCTTCCTTCATGAATAAACGTCTGATGTTTGTATACATATATACCAATGTACCATCACATCAGACATGCAAATATAGTCTTAAATAATGCAGTTTCATTGGCTGCTGTGCATGTTGTCACATTGACATGAACAAACAGTGTTTGCTGACAAGGTCAAATTTCATGCTTTCCATTTAAAGATTTTGGCCTTATCCACCTTCCATCACCTATTTTTTTTTTTCTACGTTAAATTTGCGCACTGCTTCTGTGAACCATAAGCCCTGCCAACTTTGAGTTGACTGGCCATTTTAATCATTTTGACAATGACGAGCGCTGTTAGACCACTGAGGCAGTCCAGCCTAAAAATGGAGCTGCATAATGGAGTGCAGCAGAGCAGTGCAAGAATTTCAAATGTTACATTTATAGGTCGATTAAAACTTGTGGCTCACTACTAGATGTGGCTCACTACTAGCACAGCACTGAACTTGTAATATGGAGCACCTGTGATGCACAAGTCATGACACTGGACATTTCATTTCATTTCATTGCAAAGCAAGAACCAACATAAAGCATTGCTACAGTCTCGTTTATCTGTTTCGGTGAAAATTGAATGTGCTTTTATTGACACTCACTGGATATTTCACTTTGAAACTGCTGCAAAATGTGCATGAATCTGCAAAATATTATTTTTATTTCTAAAAAAATCCCTATGAGTACCTTGCACTGACAAGCTAAACTGAAATAGAGAAAATGCACAGTGTAGATAATCAAGTCTATATAAAAAACATTTAAATGTACATTATCTGACAACAACACACAAACCTCTTAAAGACTAATTTTGTTTCATATGTACATTCTGTGTTTACAATAATTTAGTGTCTGTATTGTAGGCGTGGGTGATCTGTAAAAGCAGGAACACATTCATACACACTAAATTAGCACAAAGAAAATCACACTATTTCTAGAGGTGTAAAAAGAGAGGATCTGTCGCTGAATAATCACTGAGGTGAGAAACATCAGCTGTCTGGTGTAGATTTTCACAAAACAGAGAACTGTAGGGGAGTGTGAGACATGTTTTTTTGCGTATGGTTAGTATTTGGACTTTGCAGTGCAACAGTATAGCTGTACAATTTTGTATTTCATTACTAATAATATGGAAAGAAGATTTTACTTAAAATCTATACATTGTGTAAATCTATACAATAAAATTATACACTGCCATTAATTTAGCATGCAGGGAAAATGACTGCAAATAAATAACCACTTAAAAATACTCAGTACAACCTACTTGGTATAAACAAACGAGCATTATCAGCTATTGTGGGGTTATTGAGAATATG
This sequence comes from Labeobarbus marequensis, assembly GCA_034780575.1. Lineage (NCBI taxonomy): Eukaryota > Metazoa > Chordata > Actinopteri > Cypriniformes > Cyprinidae > Labeobarbus > Labeobarbus marequensis. Next base: position 26,984,391 of record JAUZSZ010000112.1, on the reverse strand, counting down.
AGCTAATGAAGAAGAAAAAAACAAAACTGTGATTTAATTAAGAGTTTGATTTAGTGCACAGATTCATACAGTTGTGATGGAGACTGCTGTTGCTTTGCCAGTGGCATTTAATAAAGAGAATTACTGCTAATGCCCCCAGGGAATGATACACACATCTCACACACACACAGAATCGGCATTCAACCATGCTTCCCTACAGGGACAAAACAGTCTACACAGTTAAATAAATAAATAAATAAATAAGTAAGTATCAGGAAATATCCATCAATCCATCTTTCAAACCACTATATATAGAGTACCGGCATCAAAACTATAGCATTCATCTGATTAGCATGTTCAGAGGTGTTTACTTCTGCTGATAAAATGTGTTTTTCCTCACCCAATATGTCAACACTGTCAGATACAAAAACATGTACTCACTTATATATATAGGCCTATTTTTATATAAATATTAGCATAAATATTGACAAATCTAGCATTCACTTCAATGAATGAACAAATCAAAAATAAAGGATGATGTTTAAAATTAATTTTCAGATCCACTGAATTTCCACCACAGTCAAATGGTGTCAAGTCTTATGGTGAAACAAAATCATATTTGTGCATCAGACAAGTATTAAATGCAAAAGCTATGTTTATTTTCCTTCTTTTGCTCACTGCTAACAGACGTGCTTTGAATAAGTGAAATCATATAAACATCCTAAGCAGTTCTTTACCGTTGTGTGGCAAAGTCATGCTTTAAATTTAATTAATAACTATTTATATTTGCAGATTATTTCGAAATTATAAATACACTCATTCTAATAATATTTATAATACTACTACTGTGTGAATTTATTTTGATCATAGCAGGTGAAACAGAAACAGGAAAGAGTTTAATACTGTCTTATGTTTAAATATTTAAAAACATACTTTTTCTGTTTTAATATATTTAAAAATACAATGTATTCCTGTGATGCAGAGCTGAATTTTCAGCATAATTACTCCAGTCTTCAGTGTCACATGATCCTTCAGAAGTCATTCTAAGATTCTGTAATAATATTTCACATCACATAAATTCAGCCTTGGTGAACATAAGAGACTTTTTCAAAACATGAAAAATTCTTAATCGTTCCAAACTTTTAAATGGCTTTAGGAGTGCTAATGCAATATCATAATTTCAGGGCTATACTGTATTTCTGTTATCAAATGGTGTCAAATAGGTGCTATTGTCAGATTCTAATGGCATGTAAAAATGACATCGGAATCTAATGGCACATAAAATTGTGAGACATTCGGCTCCCATTAGCTTTGCAGATTTAGCATGTTAACATATTGAAGCATCTCATGATCTACGTGTTTTTTAAATCATCTCTGTTTGTGGCGTATTTTTGGGCAGATGGATGGCAATAGTTGGTTGTATGCATGAGCTGAGAGGGGCAGGATGCTGTAGGGAGGCCAAGTAGCTAACATAAGCGTTCAATACAAACAGCCATCGATCTACATTCACTATACTGTACATGTTAGCAATCACAGCAGACAGAAATCTTACTGACAGTGAAATAATGAGACAATTCTTCCATCGTTGGCTGTGAAAAATCAGTGTTGTTAATCATCTTACCCAGAACTATTCATCACAATGGCAATCTTTAGATATTACAATGTCTGTTTGAGAGATTCCCTGTAGTTCGGAGTCTGAGTCATTGTAGCTATCACAGATTCACAGCTTACAAGAAGCAATTAGCACACAAAGCCCACAGTTTGCCAGCCGACGTCCTACGGCATCCTGCTCTTCATATTAGTCACCACTGCGGCTCCTGACTGTGTGTCAGATTCAAGGAAAAAAGCTGATTCCAGCTCAACTGGAGCATTAGAGAAGAGACTGTCGGGTCGATATGAGGACCTGTTTGTGCTCTTCACAGACGACTGATCGATGACACCTTGATTCTTGTTAATAGGACGATCCTGATGTCATCTCTGAGAAGCTCTGGGATGTCATGTCACGTTTAACTGTGAAAACTGAGCTGAGATCAAGTTGATTTTCACGCTTTTGTAATGATCTCACACCTTACAGCGCGTTATGACTTCACTTATTGGCTCTCTTCTCTTAGATGGCTCAGAGTATACTTCAGTGAATGTGTATGTGCATGCAACACGTAAAATGACTGGAAACAAATGTTACAGGGGGCTGATGGTGCATTTAAGTCCTCCAGGTGTCAGGTGTATTCAAGTTATTTTTGTGAGAGCAAGATATCCATGTACATTTTCTACATAAAATTCACCAAGCTTTTTTACGCTACTTCTAAAACATTAGGCCTATATTATTTGTTCTTTTATTTGGAATATATATTCTATCATTATTGTGTAATACAATAGTATTTTGGGAACAAAAATTCTGACGATTCGACTGAGGATCACACACTAGCAGACTTTAAAGTCGTACCGATCACAACAAACTCACACAGAAACCTGCGCCTTGTTGCTAGGAGATGCGTGACAAATTAAAACAATGTGTGTTCTACTTCTAAAATCAGCTCAAAATATCAAACATATTTGATATCGTCTTACTGGATGGAATTAAAGTATGAAGCTAAAAAATTGGAGTCTGTGTCAATCATACTACATGATTTTCTATCAAATCTGTCAACTGAAATCTGTAGACTGGATCTGACTTTCATGAAACTAGCCTAAACTTCTCCAGACTGTAAATCCCAATTCCAGCCTTAAGGGGCCATTTAGACCATTTTCAACTAAAAACAGAACACTTTTCATGCATTTTGGCAATTCGTTTACAGAACACCTTTGTTTTGGGGGCCTAAAAATGTAAACTTTTAAAAATGCGCAGGGTTTTGAAAACGATAACGTTTCTGTGTAAACTATTAAAACACATCTTTGTGAAAACAGTGAAGTAATGTGTTCAGTCTACATGCGTTTCTTTATAAAGTGACATGGCCAACTACTGGCCTGCCTTGCATAATACAGAATAAAGTTTTAGTCATTTTGCGGATCGGTCTGAACTGAGATCGTTTTGAAAACGTTGTCATCTCTACGTGAAACCTTTCAAAAATTCAAATAAAAAATGTTACCGTTTTGTAGCACATCACTGTCATGTAAACGTACTCTTTAAAAAGTTAAAAGGTACACAATTAGAACTTTGTGGTGGCGTTCATGCGTTCAACTCGTAAATACAATCTTTCAGACGTGACATAAAGGCACTGTTATTCAAATGTGATCGGTCTGATCCACTGTTTTCCCCCGTATTTACACAGCCAGGACTATGTATAAAACACAAAATGTTTTCAGAACACACAGACAACAGAGAACAGCTAGCAAATATTCACAAAACTCACAATTTTTTTTTTGTTTTGGTGTTGATTTCGGTCTTCAACAATGTTTCTCAGAAATCACTTACTATACCTTTCATCGCCTCAAAGAAGCACTCGTCAACGCTGCTGTTGTTGCCTTCTCTTGTAGTTTGTTGTTCCATATCATCGGTGTCTTGTTCGACTGTGAAACTATTGGGCTCAGTGTCAAACTATGGCGCATGTGCAAGCTCTGCTTAAAAGAAAAAATAGAGTGAGAGAACCATGCCAGTGGTGAAATTTACTAATATTGAAACATAACAGTTGGTACTGCAGTACAAATTCAAAATATTGGAGAAAGTCAAGTACTGCTCACTGCAGAGCCAAATGACCTCCAGCTCCCCCTCTCTGGATGTCCAGCTCCACCTTTGTGTGAAGTAATGGGTGGAGTTATGTTTAGTGATAGGGTAAGGGGTAGGGTTAGGGTGTGGTTAGGTGTCTATCTCCACCCATTACCTCCAGCAAGGGGGAGCTAGAGCTCCGGCTCCTCCCATTTGGCTCTGCAGCGAGCACTCTCTCGAGAAAGTTGTTTCTCCCACCCACTTCTCCTCATGTGGGTTGCCAGATTGAGGACACAAGCACAAAAGGAACGAGCGATGGAATGCGACAAGCCGTACACTGTAAGTTGATGAGTTGATTTATCCGCGTTTTAAAATGCCTCTGGTCATAGAGCTTTTTAGCTGGATGCCGAGGATTTTTAGGTCGGGTAGAATCTGCGATCTCTGACCCAGTTTGCTAGCTTCTTTGGCTACAATACGCTATTTACAATACTTGTTTTCAACCAACTGGCAACCCGGTGTGTCGAGATGCTATTGGGTAAATTGTCGGTTGGCGAAATTGCACAAACCAAAACAAAATTCAACATTCAGACACGGAACGCACATTTCAAATAAGAATAACTGGCTTTAGCATAGAAACAAGTATGTGATCTTAGCAAGTTTCCTAAATATTTGCAAACAAATTATTGTATTTTAATGCTTTAGTAAGGTCAAAGAAAAATAGTACAAACCTAAATATAGCCTACTTTGGCCTATAAATCACACATGATTTTGCACGTCATATAGTTAGGTAGGCTAGTTATATTTCTTTATTTTTCTAGTATATACACAATGAGGAACATAAGTGTTTATTTGTTTGTTTGTTTTGCAGTTCTCTCATGGAAAATTAAAATTATCATCAAGATGGTTCTGAAGTAATCACACTGTGAGAGTTGTAGACATGGAAAATATGGTATGTGATTTTATCTTAATGAACTATTTATAGTCTATGTTCTACAAATATAAAAGATACACAGTCTATAAGAAGTGAATCAGTGTTTTTAGTAGTAGATAAATGACATACACATCCTAGAACAGCTGTATTTCTGCACTTCAATCTAGCATTTTGCTTAGCTGATTCACGACTATTTTTTTCCTACTCAGAGACGAAGGAACTCTCTTGTCTCCAACCCACTGGAGCTTCAGCCCAAAAGCAGCAGTGCCATTCGCAGAAGGTTCTCTGGGCCACTCTTGCTTCCACCTTTGTCTCGCAGACACTCCACCTTGGATGCCAAGAAGTTAAAGGACCTAGAAGCGCTGTATAAATCGGCCCTGGCCTGCGTGGATTCCCAAAAAGAAACCAAGTGAGTCATCTTACACACCACAACGTTTTCTGCCAAGTAGCTTTAGTTGTACAAAATTCCAACTGATAGCTACTCTTCAATAGACCTCTGTTGATTGAAGCACATCCTTTGAAATCAAAGATGGACTGCTGCTTTCACCTGCCGTGTGGTTTCAAAATGGACACTGAGTGTGCAGTTACTGATACTGTGAGCAAAATGTGACTCAGTTCAATCATGATGCTTATTGTTTTTATATAAGCTGGCATAGTGTGCACCACAGTGAGTGTGTTTGTGCTAAATGTCACCGAAAAGGTACAAAGATCTGATCTGACAGGTGTATGAAGAGAGCTAGCTACAGTATAGGCAGATTTTTTTTGGAGTGGGAGTGTTACTTCTGATACATTTTCCTCTTCTGGGTATAATAAATTTGAATCACTTGCTAGTTGAAATGACCTGGGAAAGCAAATGAAAGAAAGGTCATGGATATTTGAGCAGAGGGTGGGAACAACTCCTGGGTGCTTCTACTCTGTTTACTGATCTAGTAAAAGGGCACAATGACTTGGAATGAGATCATATGAATACTGAGACAGAAATTCAAAACATTGAACATTGAAATTGAACACACTAGCATGCTATATAGTTAACTTTTTGGTGAGCATAAAAACAAACAATTTATTTATTTTTATTTTTTTTGCTAAATGTGCATTGGAACACCTGATAAAAGTTTTGTGCTGCCACAGCTTGTCTAATTAGGTCTATTCCTGCTGAGGGAAAAAACATGTCATATCAGCTTATAAAATGGTCAAGCTTGTTTTTGTAACATAGCAGCTGGTTTGTTACTGGAAGGTGGTCTACCAGCTCTAACCAGATTTATCAAGGTCTGTCAGATTTATCACGGTCCCACCAGCTGGTAGTCAATTTTCTAAATCAGCTCAAAGCAGTAAATGACCAGACATGGCCAGCATAGTTGAGCTAAAAGCCATAAAACACCTAACAGGTTAAAACATATAATAAAAAGGCTACTATAAATGAGACCCCAATAATTAAATGCAATCACATTATTACTCTACTTCAGTATATACTTTATTTTTTGTAACTGATCTAATCAAAATTTCAAAACAACTATAAATGTCTTTTGTAGTTGATTTGTATTCTTTATAGTGTCTTATCTGTAAATATTTTGTTTATATCTTCATCTACAATAGTACTTATCATTATTAAATTTTAATTTAATTCATTACTTATGATTAGCCCTTTGGATTGTAAACAGTTCACTTCAGCATAGTGTTAGGCAGGAAAATTGGATCTTTGACTGATTTATGTTCATGATATTTATTCACATTCTATTGAGTGATTGTATTCATGTGTAAACATCCGATTACATTAGTAGTAACCTACGTTAATAGTAGCCTAATAATAATCATATTAGGCTAATCAATTTTTTTTATTATTATTATTATTGTCAACTTTTGTGTAAGTTTTGTGTATCTTTGCGGCTTTAGAGCCCCCTATAGTTAAGTGAGTTGGATTCACTGTTGTAAATATCACTATTGTTAGGTCGCATGTCCACCAAAGCATTTTTAGCCAGCTGAAAATGCCAGGCACTTTGCTGAAAACGCTCAGCTGTGAGAGCTTGAGAGTGCAGCGTTTTTTTCCGTTGAGACGCTGTGGTTACTATGATACGAAATATTCACTGAAGTGTATGGCAGACGAGTCGCGAATGAAATGTTTCTCCAAGCATTATTTTTTATAACAATAATATGGTAGTCTGGCATTTCCATCTGGTAAAGACATAAATACTCGGAGACAAGCAATATTAACTTCTCCAATGTTGTTCAGTCATAGTACAAGCAGGGTGGTTGGTTTTAGTGCCGCCCCTCCTCCAATCTGATTTGTTGACTGACTAGTCAGTGACAGTGATGAGCGTAGCGTTTTACTCAAAGTTGAACATTCTTCAACCCTCGGCGCCAAGAAAAAAACGCCCAAACGCTCAGGGTGAAAAAGACGCTCAGCGCTCGGCATGCTCCCGGCGTTTTAAAAAACTCGGCGCTCCCATTGAGAACAACTGAAAAAATACGCTAGCAGTGGGGGAAAACGCTTTGGTGGACATGTAGCCTTAACGCAGGGAGTTTGAATGACAGGTGATCTGACCAATCATAGGGTCGAATCTGCCATTTTGTTCGACAAACTAATCACAGTAGAGTAGATTAATGTCGATGGACTTGAACTTGAAAAATGGTGTGTATTGATGTCTTGCCATGGTTGAAACAACATACCTTCTGATGTTCATTCATGTTTATTTCATGCTAAAACTAGTAAAGAGGAAGAGACCATCGGTTCAGGTGCAGCTTGAACTGTGGCGCTACAGCGATCTGTCACGACACAAGAAAGAGCCACAAAATGGTATTTACTGTTTGAATTTCTTAAAAAATGACAAAATTTGAAAGCTGAGACATTGCTTCATACCTAAAGTAACCTGCTCTGGTGCGTTGTCAGTTTCCTCTATGTTCCGCGATGATGTGTAGCGTGAGAGCGCAATGGCTTTTCGAACATAGCAACCATAGATATGTGTACTTAGATGCCTCATTAGCGACTATGGGCCGCTATACGTAAGCCGTCCGCCATATTGTAATGGTCAACTTGACCTCATTCACCATAGTAATCACTAGATATTTAAAAGATGCCACAATCCTGCACAGAACGGCTCAACGGCTCTGTGTGAACCATATATGTAGAGACCCCATTGGACCGCTCCAAGCACGTAGATGCGGCCGCCATCTTGGAACGGTCAACTTGACGTAATTCACCATACTGTAGGTTCACACAGAGCCGTTAAGCCGTTCTGTGCAGTATTGTGGCATCTTTCGAATATTCAGTGATTACTATGGTGAATGACGTCAAGTGGACTGATACAATATGGCGGACGGCTTACATCTAGCGGCCCATAGAAACAGTTGCTAATGAGGCATCTACTTATATCTATGAGTGTGGCCACTATAGTGCAACTTTTGAAATGTGAAAAATAATATTTTGTGTTTCTAGTACACAGTGAAACTTTTTTCAGCTGAAAGTTTCCCATTGAGCTATTCAAGTCCCCCTCAAGTTCATATTTCAACAAAGAGGTTCAAGGATTTCTGATCTCCGGTCTGTGTTCGGTGAGGTCTGTGTTTGATTGCTTCTGTCTGTCGTGCTGCTGAGAGGTTTGCGATTGCTTCGCTTTTCTGTTGAATCTATATCTTACTTTCACTCTCTGTTGTTTACGTGGTAAAATATAACTAAATTCCCACCATATGTTTGATATTATATATCAAACTAACCTGACTAATTTGATTGTTCGCTTTTAATCTAAAACCGTGAGTGCAACGCGTTAACATTTGTTAGCCGGTTAGCTTGTTATTAGTGTTTCTACTCTATTGCTGTTTTATTTTTTTTCTAGCTCCGTTTAATTTCTCTCTCTCTCGCTCCGTTTTTCAGGAGTTCATTAAACAAACTGTGGTAAGTGGTAAGTTAAGTCAGTATCATTCATCAATCATGGTGAGTAATGGCTTCTTCTCCTGCTATTGTTGTTTGCACTGTTTGCCACATGAATAGTTTATCTCTTTCTGTTGTCGACGAGGGATTCACATGTGATAAATGCAGGGAAATAGCTAGGCTGACAGAGAAGGTTTTAGAACTAGAGACCAAACTTTAGTTGAGGACAGTAAGAATGTGAGGGCTGTAGATACTTCTTTGGATGCGATTAGCTCAGGGAGTCCTGTACATTGTTCGGTTCCAGTATTAGAGCCCATGCGGCAGGGCAACGGCGGCCTAGTCGTGGGTCAAAACACCGCTCTTCCATTCCGATCAAAACGTCAAAGAGGTTCTCCACAATCAGTGATGCACCCACTGAGAAACCTGATGAAAGTGCTCTAATTATTGGCGATTCTATTGTACGGATTGTGAAAATAGAGACCGT
>JAUZSZ010000112.1:26944330-26954954 GCA_034780575.1 Labeobarbus marequensis | reverse complement strand
TTGAGATTTTTTAGGACAACAAACCCTTTGAAATAACTAACTAAAATAGTTACAGGACAGAAATGTTCATATGTTACACACATGTGATTAGATGAGGTGGTTTCCCATTTTAATCACTACTTTAGTAATGACATGGATTTTTATCTCTTTAATGTGTTCGTTGATCTTGAGGTTCACTTGTAATGTTTTTTTTTTTTTTAAATAAAAATAATATGAGAAAATGATCATTTTCAACTCTCATTCTGCCCCTCTGAAATAGGTGTAAGAATATTCATCTTACACCTTTATTTTAGGATTTTAATAAAAAAAACTACAAAATATTTGCATTATTACTCTAATAAATAATAATAATTATAATTTAATTATAAAATAATAATAATAACATATTAGTGTAAAACAGAAATACATTTCTGTCATAATTTCTTGAAGTTAAATCAGAATTAAATTTTTTTTTGATGGGTTGTGATTTCAGTTTTGCTTTCAGTTTCAGTGTGTATTTGACAGTAGTTTCTCTCTAATGAAGCAGCGAGCAGCTGGTGAAGTGACTTTCAGAGCAGCTCTGGAGATGAAGTTCATGTCTCATATTTTGAGACGCAGACGCTGAAAACACTGCAAGCATCATGTGTGTTTGAGTTTGTGTGGTAGATGAAACTACGCCACTCATTCACACAGACACAGAACATGCAGTATTATTAGTCACATGCACTGACTGACTGTCATGTTTTTTCTGCTTTGTGATCAGCTGTTAGATTAATCCATATCAAGTAAAAATGTCCAGAGCTTACCATCATTATGGACATAAATTGGATCATAATCTCAATAGCATATTGTTTATCGCCCAGCCCTATGTCACACTAAGTTAAAATTACAGTAAAGACATTTACAGTGTTACTAATGACTGTTTTTAGTATCACATTTCAGACATTATTAATTCATTCATGTTTACTAGCCAGTGTATTTTGTCCATTCTGTCCTCTGCCTTGAAAAGCCTTGAGAGTCTCCTCTTTGCTGAACCCGATGTTTCTCAAACTAGAGACTCTGATGTACTTTTGTCCTTTTGTTGTTGTGCATCTTAGCTGACCACCTCTCTCTCTCTTTCATGGTTAGATCCAGTTTGCTTTCTTCTTTCAAGACAGTAGTGCACTGAATAGGCTTCATCTCTCAAAAGAAGAACAGAACAGTGATTTTCTTCAGAAATGTGTTTTTGATTGCCTGAGAAGAATTTACTCAATTACTCAATACTTCATCCACTGAAGAAATAGTATATATTCATACCTACAAACTCAATACCTGCAAATCGTTTTGGAAAATTTTGATTTTACAATAAAACTACATGTTGGTTATGTAGCAGTATTATTTTGAAACAACACTAATGTCTACTGTAACATCCTAAACTGTAAAATAGCATAAAAATTATGATTTGAACAACTTTACAGCTCAAATAGCACAAGTTTTGACTAAATTAAATCTGGTAGGGACCAAGACTCACTATTAACTGGTTGCTTATTAGCATGCATATTGGCTGTTTAATACTTATGAAGCACATATTAATGCCTTATTCTGCATGACCATATCCCTTAATCCTACCTCATACCTACTAACTATTAATAAGCAACAAATTAGGATTTTATTGAGGCAAAAGCCATAGTTAAAAGCAGTGTTGGCAAGTAACTTACTTACATGTACTGGAATTACTTAATTTAATTACAAAATAAATGTAACTGTAATTGTTACAGTTACTGAGAAAAATTGTGTAATTAAATTACAGTTACTTATGAAAATGTTAATGATTACAAACGGGGTTACATCTGAATATTTTCACAAACATACAGATATGATAGATTTCTTGCCAAATTGCATTGACTGCTTTAAAATATGAAACACCAATGTTTCAGGAGTTTAGGACTCAGAATAGGATTCATGCTTAACTTTTTTATCTCCTATTTGGGTTTATGTATATGCTTTATTTTTTTAAGATTAACAGTTTTTTCCAAAGCATTGATGCATGCAAGTGTTTTCTGTCATAGCTATGCAAAGATTTGAATTCAAAAACAGTATCATAGCTCATTACCGGTATCATTATAAACAGCATCATTTTTTGATATGATTTTACGTCTGTATTTAATCTCAGAATGATCTCAAAGTAAAAAGAAGTGCTAAAGTCTGATTTTGTGTTGGCTATGCTTTGAAATTAAATTATTATAATCTTAATTCAACTGAAGAAGAATTTTGAAAGTCTGACAGTAGGCCAATCAGTGTTGAGTACTACTGTAAAGTTAGCCCTGCCTGGTTTAAATGTTTCAAATTGGTTAACAGTGGAAAACATTCATTAGAAATGTAGAAACGTAATCAAAGAGTAATCAAATGTAATCAGTTACATTACTTTAGTAAAGTAATTGAAATAGTTACACTACGTATTACATTTTAATAAGGTAACTTGTAATCTATAACCTATTATTACATTTGCAAAGTAACCTTCCCAACACTGGTTAATAGTTAGTAACTGTAATAGCGAGAATTGGTCTTTAAACTAAGTGTGATGGTTAATCCTTACGTTCCAGCCTATGCTGTGCCATCCAAAAGAGCACTTCCACTTTTGCATTATTTACCCTAATCAGTCTCAGTGCTGTCATTATTTTCCCGTATCACAAGAGGGCAGTGTTTTTAAATATCATTTCCTATAATACACTGGCACTAGGGGGTAAATTGATGAAGCACAATTTTCACAAAATTCTTACCAGTCGTCACTCTTTTGATCTGGCTCTGTACCTTCCTGTGTTATTTACTTCATTAGAGTTTGGCAGAATAATTTTGGCTGAAACTGATTTAAGATGCGATGTAGGAACTGTGACCATGTGGCACACATCTACAAGGCCTATGCTGGTGCTGCAGATGTAGCTTTTCTTCTCATATCTGGCTGCTAATTGAAATCCTGTTGAAAGCTTTTACAGCATTTGCTAGGTTAGGGTCACCATGTCATCAGTAACACACAGGGACAAAATCCAGATTTATCCAAAGGGGGATGGGACAAATGCAGTGTCTCACGACGATAGCAGATGGCTTGACGGTACAAAACAAATTGTCCAGCCGGACTTCTCCACGACAGAAGCAATGTCCACCTGTTCCCCAAAGCACAAATCATCAGCTTCTCTTTCCCGACTGAAAATACAGCAGAGTGAGAAAAATTATAAATATCTAAATACAGGTCTCTTTAGCAGAGGCGAGGCAGGAGTGTCTGTGACTAACTCTTACCGCATATATTTATTGTTAGGCTGTCTGAATCGAATGCTGGGCAAAAAGAGCGTGTTTCTACGGTGATGGCCTTGAACGGAACATTTTCAGGTGGGGTATGACTGGAAAAGTCCTTTGTTACGTCCTGTAAGGACTCGGGAGGCTTTTCTGTGACCTAAAGCAGGATTGCAAACAAGAATTTTACGTTTTCTGAACCATACATTACCACCACAATGATCAGGTGTTGTAGGTGGTTGCTAGGGGTGTGGCTAAGTGGTTGTTAGGTTGTTGCTTAAAAGAGCCCGCCCCCAAAGTTTATTGATATGGTGTTTGTCCTTCCTTCAGTCTTAAGGCACAAATGTTAGGCATGAAATTGCGGTCCGATTTATGTATGTAAAGAGTGGGTTGGGGGTAATGCATTACAAGTAACTCAAGTTATGCAATCAGATTGCTTTTTCAAGTAACTTGTAAAGTAACGCATTGCTTTTAAATCTGCAAGAAAATACCTGAGTTACTTTTTCAAATAAGTAAAGCAAGTTTCTTTTTTCACATTTATTGAGTGGCATTATTCACTGAAATTGGGAGTGAGGTGCAGAAGCAGAGGTCTTCCTTTAGCCTGAGGCTTATTAATTTCACTTTTGGTGTGAAAGGGCCTTTAGAGTTGCCAAAAATACAACTTTTGGGGTTTTTTGTTATTAAAAAAAAAAACAAATAAGCAAGTCCAGCCCAGGTGACAAAAAATGAATGCAAAAATAATGCAATTAGTTACTTTTTCATGGAGTAATGCAATATTGTAATGCATTACCTTTAAAATGAACTTTTCCCAACACTGCCACAGATTTGATTTTCGATTCAATGCCAGTATTTTCAAAGGGCAGTATCATCAATACTGATACCTCTAAACTGAACTTTTAGAGTATTTCCAAAAGTAAAATGGGTAATTTGATGCCAACTTAATGTTATATTTAAAAGGCATTTTAACATTCAGTAGGCCTTACTTGCAAATTATTAGATGTTTTTGTTTACACACGGTTAAAATAGGATACCCGTGGTAAATTTAAATAAAGATTATCGGAAGAACATACTATTTCAGTGTTTCTACTTCATGTTTAATTCAATGTGTTATATTCTTTGTAATTTTTTTGTGAAATTTTCTATCAATTTACTTGTCAAAATAGTTTCTGCACTTAATTCGTTTTAGAAATATATTTGCTGTGGCAGGCCCTCTCTCAATGCACCGCAGTGTGAAAAAACATAGCACATAGCGGAAATCACTTACTTATCCATCATAATTTGATCACTATAAAAGTATTAAAATCTTGTGATATGTTTATTAAACATATTTAAAAATGAGAATATTAGATATGTAGCCATCTAGTGTTAGTCTAATGTTAAAATTGTTTTAACATTCAGTAGGACTTGATTGCAAATTATTAGATTATTTATTTAATTGCACACTATATGCAGTACAACAGGGTAGTTTAAATTGTAATAATAAAAATTTAGGGGAAAAATAGTACTTTTGATTACGCTGAAAATTCCAAACTTCAATCAATCAATCAATCAATCAATCAATCAATCAATCAATCAATAAAAGTACCTTAGAGGGCACATGAGGTTACGATTACTGGAAATGACTTCCAATCTGAAGCATGAATATGATGCCTTAAATGAATAATTCACCCAAAAATGAGAATTCTGTTATCATTTACATACATAATTTAGATATTTTGAAGAATGTTGATAAGTAAACAGCTGTTGGTCCCCACTGACTTTCATAATATGGAGAGAAAAAAACTATAAGTCAATGGGGGCTAGCAACTTTGGTTACCTGCATCCTTCAAAATATCTTCTTTGTTGTGTTCAACAAAAGAAAGAAACTCATATGGGTCTGGAACAACTTGAGTGTGAGTAAATGATGACAGAATTTGTTTTTGGGTGAACTATCACTTTAACATGCTGTCTATAGGCATTTCATAGGTTTCTGAACTGAGAGTCAGTCTCTGTGAGCTCCATCTGCTGGTGAGATTCAGTGAGAACAGCTGTGTTTGAGAGCTGATTTGAGAGCTGGATTTGCTGTAAAATCATAGAGTGACAGTTAATGGTGTACAGATGGTGGTGTTGCGGATATGGTGTTGAACACCAGCTGTTATGAAGCTGATGGTGAAGATGATTATAATGAGGATGGAGGTCAAGATAATCTCTGGAGTGCATAAAAAAAGAGCTGAAACTGATTTCACTGTGACTCCAATGATGTGGCCTACTGAAACCAGGTTGACTTTTGTTTGTGTATTTTATTTTATTTTTTTAATACTGCTGTTTTTAATGCTGTTGTTCATTCTGACACAGACCCAGAGAGAACGACTGTCATTTATATGTATGAAGAAGCTTCATAAACATCTTTTTTACCACTTTTTTTTGCTACAAATATTTAAAGATTACATAAGTTATTTGATAGTATTAGAGAACTTCTTCAATCACTAACTCTAATGAAAATGAGTTATTCTGAAAAAAATATCATGTAACTAAATAGCTTTCTTTCATTTCATCAATCACTAATTTCTTTTGAGACAACAAGTGTACAGGCAAACAACAGTAAAAATGATTTTTCAAAGTAGTAAGTAAAACATAAGATTATTAAAGTATGTTTTACAAGAACATACAATTTCAGTTTTTCTACTTCAAAATTTTACATTTAATTTAATGTCTGATATTTGACTGATTTCAATGGCTGATTTAAAAATATATATATTTTTACTATTTTGTCTAAAAACATTTTAAATGCAAGATTTACTAAAGATTAGAATGAACATTGTTAATTGAATAACAACTGTAATCTTTAGCAAACAGTGCATTTACAATTATTTTAATTTATTATATTATATATTATTATTTATTTTAAAATGATTAAGATTAAGATTAAAGCTATATATCCAAAATCAGCAAATATCGTGAATAATAATAATAATAATAAAACTTTCTAAATAAAAACGTAAAATCATTCAATAATAATCCAGAGTTTCTGCATCCTGAAACTGTCTTATTCAGTGCTAATTATCATACTTTATTTAACATCTTTAATTAACACTTTACCCACCAGAGACATGGCCATCTCTGTTGCAGGTATGATATTTTTGTATGCTGGTGGTTTGTTTTGATATGCATCATCCACCTCTGCAGATCACACGGAGTCCTCCAGACTAAAGAGTCGGCCGTTTTCTGTGGGTTAACCAGGGTTTAAATGATAATATGCCAGAAGAGAAGTTTTGAAGAGAGCAGCTGCATGGAGGCTTTGAAAGGAGGCTTTTGTTGGTTTCAGGTTTAGATCTTCTCTGCCCTCAGGTGCTGTGTCTCGTACCCTATTACTCCTGGCCAGAGCGCTTCTCTGAGGCTCGTTTTTTTTTTTTTTTTGAAAGGCAACATACCAATCTTCTAGCAGTTGTTTGTTCTGTTTCATTCTTTGTGTTTTTCTTTTACTGGGATCCATATATGAGACATCCACTGAAAAAGCATTCTGATTATTTCATCAAGCAAAACATGCATGGAAAGAGTCGCACACAGTAAAACAACTGTTAGAGTGAGTGAGCCGTGCAAATGTTAGTGACTGACTTTCATGTAAACATTTCCGTTGCCCCAATCCACTGAAACAGAGTGCACAAATTCTTTCTGGATTCTGACGTCAAGCTATTTTCCACTTAAAGCTCATAACCAGCTGAAGAAAATTTACTTTAAAATTGTGAATGGCGGTTCAAATGGAGATGAGATTTACACAGTCTGATGAAGCATGTGCATCTCCATGCGACTTTTCAAGAAGCTATTTCGTTGTTTGCATTTTTCGATATATGCTGTTCATTCTTAAGCACCATTTGGAGGAATGGAAAATTGTTTATCAGGGAACAGAAGCCAGGTAATTAGTTGATATCAGGATTGAATGAGATTGGTTCACTGAACCAGCTATCCTTGATGTTTTCATGGCAACAATCCAAGAGGCTCCAGCATCTTCACCATAGAGGTCAAAGCTGTCATTTAGCTTCATATTTCTTAATTTCAGACCATTCAAAACAATCTGTACATTCCGGTCTCTGTGAGAAAAAGGAAATCTGAAACTTCCAGATCAGAAAAGTAGGCAGGCAGATGTAGGCCAGACTATAAGATGGCTTCGATCCAGGCGGTGGAGTCATGTTCCTACAGGAATCACTGCATGCTTGATGATACATAACTGTTGTGATAACAAAACCGATGGCCAGATCAGACTTAGTAAGTAACTGATGAGAAATGGAACTAAACCAAACAAAGTAGTTATGAAACGTAATACTGGACTTAAGCTCTGATCAGACATATCATCAAACTGACATCTGATCACACAAGACAAAGTACTGGAATTAAGGCTGTGGGAGTTTGTTAACACTGTGGTGGTAAAGAACCAACTAACCAGCAGTTTATGTGCAAAACCGCTGAATATTGTTCAAACCATTCAGTGCACAGCTAGTTTCTGAGAATTTGATTATTATTCTATAATATCTATATTAATGCAAAGTGCAGTTTTACAGCAGCATGTGTGAAATGCACAGACTGTACAAATGAACTTGAGTTCCTTACCTTGCCTAAAGAATACAAACTGTGTTTGACTGATGAAGACTGAAAAACACTGAAAAACAAGGTGTTTCTTAAACACAGCACCTCCAGTAAAATTGGCTAATAAATGCTTATATAGCCAGATCGCACAAAACTATATATTTATGGGTTCACGTACCCCTCTTTCAGCAAGTGTTCCAGTTTCATTTCTAAACTTTTATTTCTTTTGTAAACAAAGCTTTGTGCTTAACTCATGTCCCTGTAACCATGTAAAACGGCATTTTTCATATTTGCAAAAATGTTGTTTTGCATATTACCATCACCAGTATCCCAGTAGTAAACTGAAGTTCTGTTCGGATATGGTACTAAATGAACACTCAAACACAGTAATAAAAAGTAAAGTCAGACACACTGCAAATAAAGTTCTGATTGGACATTCAGACACAATACTGAACTGAAATTCAGAGCAGAGTGTAATGCCAAAAAAAATTCTAATCACTAATTGAATGTATTTCCAAACTGTAGTTCTGATTAGACATAAACCATATTTCTGATTGGATACAATTTTGAACTGACTTCTGATCAGGTTACCGGGCAAGCATTGTGCCAAAATTAAAGTGGTAGTTCACCCAAAAATGAAAATTGCCCCATGATTTACTCACCCTCAAGCCATCTTGGGTGTATATGACTTTCTTCCTTAAGACAAATACAATCAGAGTTATGTTAAAAAAATGTTCTGGCTCTTCCAAGCTTATAATGGCAATGAATGGGTGTTGATATTCAGTAGTCCAATAGAGGTCCAGTAAAGTGCATCCATCCATCATAAAAAGTGATCCACACAGCTCTGGGGGGTTAATAAAGGCCTCCTGAAGTGAAGCGATGCGTTTTTGTAAGAAAAATATCCACATCCATTCACAAATTAAAAGTACAAAACGAAGATTTGTAAAAATGTTGGAGGATTGCGATATAAGACAAGAGGAGACTTTGCTTCCTTTGCTCCTGTAAACAAAACTTGGTTCTTGCGAGACTGAGTCTACGTCTACGTCCGCTGGAACGCCACTCTCTTGTGAACACACATATGACAGGACATTTTTTTTTAATATTATGTAATTAACAAACTCTGATTGTATTCATCTGAAAGAAGAAAGTCATGGGGTTATTTTCATTTTTGGGTGAACTATCCCTTTGGACACAGTAATGAACTTAAGTTCAGATTGGACATAAGTTCTACAGTAAAAGTTTAGATTGAGTCATTGTCTTGCTTAATGGAAGAAATAAGTGTGAGCTGAAAATCAAGTATGCAGATAATAACATATGCATGTCAGAACAGCACCCGCTGTTAGAGTATGCTGTTATCGCTTCATGCTGTGTGTGTGTGTGTGTGTGTGTGTGTGTGTGTGTGTGTTCACGTCTCACTCTGATGGTGTTGGCGGGCAAACAGGAGCCACCCATGGCAGACTATTCACAACACACATTTATATGAAACGCTGCAGCGTGTGACCGCACACTACCCTCCAGGCACAGTGTGCTGTACCTCCCCCTCTCTCTTTCTTTTCTCTTCTTGCTTCTTCCCGCCTGTCCAACATTTAGCCACTAGTATGGAAACTTAGCAGGACCTTGAACCTCTAAACTGCGTCCCAAGGGAGTTTAATAATAAGTTTAGAGGCTGGTGCGGTGCTGTTTTCCTTTTCTTTTTACTGCTCACAGGAGAGAGACATAATAGATTTGTGAGTTTTCTAAATGAATTATGAAAGCAAGCTTTAGGAAGTATATGGAGTTTCGGATGATACTTATCTGACATGTTGAAGAGGAAACATCATCTGTTGAGGATAGTCTACATGAGGTAGCCTTCATGTTCTTCTTCAGCAGACCCTAAGCATGAGGTCCTAGAAATGTAGACCGAGACATCTTGGACTAAAGTGTCAGAATTTCACTCAGGCTTTTGAGATCTTCACCTGTCTACACATGGTTTAAGCTGTCTGCTCACTCCATTGAGTTTTAGAAACACTGAGGATGTTTCTTTTTGCAGTGTGCTAGTAAAAGTCTTAAAGTTGTTTCCACAGCTTTTTAAAATGACGCACAAGGATTCTCGAACCCACAGGAGGAATTCACTCTTTAATTGTGGCTCAACTCGGAGACGACACTCATGCATTGGGTATGTTTGGTCCTGTACAGTGCATTATGACAGAAAACATTTTTATTGATTCTTATGGTTACACTTTATTTCGATACTTTAGACATTCTACTGTAAGTAACTATAAATATAAGGAATTAACTTTGCAACTGTACAGTATGTAGAATATTAGTAGACTGTTAGGGTTAGTAGAATAAGTTGACATGTACTTGCAAAGTTATTTATAGTCAGTAGAATGTCTGTTGAGGGAGCATCAAAATAAAGTATTATTAAGCAGACGATCTACTAAGTTACATAGGGGCTGCTTTGTCAAAGTCTTTTATTGTGATTGCTGAAGTCAGATCATGCAGGTCCACTGCAGCGTGAACAGAATAACTGAGAGTCGTCTGTTGCTGCAGGGCTGCAAAAACTGAGTTCTTCCATTGAGTGCAGTTCAGATTTATTACTTTGGCACACTTCGCAGGAGATGGACAGTCTCAAACAGCTGTATAGACTTTCCGCCTTGGATGTCTCATGTTCAGATCATACTGTATGTCAAAACCTGTGTTGGTTCACCCAAGTTCACCCGAAAATTACAATTTTGTCATCATTTGCTCACCTTCAGTTTTTTCCAAACCTGTATGAGTTTCTGTTGAACACAAAAGAAGACACTGTGAAAACTGTGAGTAACCAAACAGTTGCTGG
>JAUZSZ010000112.1:26524990-26538335 GCA_034780575.1 Labeobarbus marequensis | reverse complement strand
GTGCTTTAAAAGTGATTACTCTTGCACTCACAAACATTTCACTTGCACTATGCCATCTAGGTCTCCTTAGTAAGATTCTCATTGCATCGTTATAAGCTACTTGCAGCTTCTGTAAACTAGATGCTCTGTAGTTACACCACAAATGAGCAGTATAAAGTGTTGTACAATATGCTTTAAAAAGTGACACCTTCACCTCATCTGAACAGAAACTAAACTTACGTAAAAGTATATTCGCCTGCATATACATCATACGGCATTGCCTTTCAATATCCTCATCATCTGTCATGCATTCAGTGATAAAATGTCCAAGGTATTTTACTTTCGAACACACAGTGAGACTCTTGTTAGACAACTTAAAAACTGGAAAATGTATACTTTTATCCTCCTCAGTTCTGCAAATCATAACCACACTCTTATCAGGATTATATAAAATATCATGTTCATGACCATAATCAGAACACAAAGTTAAAAGCTGTTGAAGACCAGCACTGCTAGGACTAAACACCACAAGATCATCTGCATACATAATATTGATTCACTAAAGTATTCCCAATCATGCAACCAGTTTTACAGACATTCAAACATTCAGACAGCTCATCCATGTAAAGATTAAACAAAATTGGGGACAAAATCCCTCCTTGTCTCACGCCGTTACTAACCCTGAACAGGGCAGAGACCTTATTGCCCCATTTTACTTGCATCAACTGGTGGGCATACCAATGAGCCAGGATTCTCACAATGTATTCTGGCACCCCTCTTTGTCTTATTTTAAAAAATAACTTGGAATGGTTAACCCAATCAAAAGCTTTAGATGCATCAATGAACCACATAAAAACTGATGAATTTTTATCTCTATACTTATTTACTATTTCCTTTAATGCATAGATGCAAAGATCAGTACCATGTTTAGCCTTAAATCCAAACTGGTTGTCTGTAGAATTAATAAACACATTTAACCTATCCAACAAGATTTTTTCCAGCACTTTAGACAGGATACTAGCTAAGGCTATAGGTCTATAATTATCTAGGTTACCCACCATTATAATTATAATTAACCTCTTTAATTACCAGTTATAATGATATATATAAAATGAAAAACAATAACAATTTTTTTCAATATATTTATGGGCTTTTCACCTTTTATTTGATAGGACAGTAAACAGACAGGAAAGTATAGGGTGAAGAGAGGGGGGCAGGATCGGCACAGGACCTTGAGACGGGAATCGCTGCAAGTAGTTGCGCTATATGTTGGCATACTAATCACGAGGCTATCGGTGCCGACAAATAATAACAAATAATACAATGAAGGGTGGGGTTTTATTTTAGTGCTCCTCCTCTCTATCTCTCACTCATCTAGCAAATTAAAGGATGGCCCAATCCATCAAACTGACGTCATGGAATGAATGCTATTCCAGAGCAGAAGCAAATGTTCAGATTTTGATTAAAGATTACCAAGACAAACAATTTTTTTTGGTGGATTAACTTGCACAGATTAATTGATCAGCACAAGACTAGCAACGTGCTCTAACAAAGTAAATACTGATTTCATGAAGACTTTAGTCTACAAAGGACTGCAGGCTACAAAATCAATCAATTCACATCTCTTGTTTCAATATTATATCAGAATCAACATTCAGCATTAAAGTGTGATACATTTTTTTTCCTGTGATTGTGATCCCAGTATAAATGCATTATGCCAAACAAGTCAGTGTGCCAGAAACAATTTCATTTGAGACATATGTAACAGATAGGCCTAGCTCTTTCCAGGCATTATAAACCTTGCGACAAGCAAAGAACTGAAACAGTAAAAAAAACGGTCAGAAAAAGAGTCACAAAACTATTGCTGGACAGGACTTTTGAAGTTTTCAAATGGAAGATTTCATTATATGAAATCAGGAGTGATTTAACAATATCAAAGAACCCAATGAGCAATACCACCACTGCCCGTTTTTTAGTGAAAGTCCCATACCACACCCAGTCGACAACCTCTGATTGCAGCAACTTGTTCTGAGATTGTAACACAATTTTATTTCTGATTCATTGCATTCCTTGAAGTCAACAGAACTGGAACCAATCAAACAGCAAAATCTCAGCTCATCTCATCAGTCAGCATCCGAGCAAAAATAACGCCACACCTATGTCTGCCAATGAGTCTGCTTTCATGTAGAGACACAGTTCAGAGTTAGTTTTGTACTATTTTCTCTCTATGTTTCACTGAGTCTTTTGTTTTTGTCTCTTTATGAAGATTACTTGTCATTACATGACCTGTTACATCCTGCAAATCACATAAACGTAAGCGCAGAACTAATTTCTCCTTAATCTTAGCAAATAAAGCCAAGATACATGGAAGTGCAAGCTAATAGTACTTTCATTCATCCAAAAAATTTATATGTACATACATGTCTCCCTTCTCTTTTGCACATATTTTCCTCTATATATAGACTAAATTTTTGTATCCAGTTTACACAATTGCAATTGTTTATGAGGGTCAAAGGTGTTTGCTGATAAAGGGGAAGTCAATAGTCATGCAGCTGTTATGACCTTCCCTTCACCGCTTTTGTGATGTATCTGTTGCCAAGTAACATATACACTATTGTTGTAAGGCTGTTATGGAAGGAACCCATGACTAACACTGGGAAGACTGAGACAGTTTATTTTCCTCGTAGCCTCTTTTCTAGTGATTACTGTAAATGAGTGTTTTCAAGTAATGGAAAACTGTGTGGCACCACATTGCAGTCTAAATATTATATCAGGAACATGAACTTTGCTTTTTGAAGTAGACACCAGTCCATTTTATACTATAGTGTTCAGATAAAGAAAAACAATGTAAAAGTAGTTCACAACAGCAGCTTTATTTTCAGAGACAGGTTTTATAAAACACAAATAAGAGTATCATCTGTTTTTCTTTCAGGAACACTTGTTGTCAGTATACATTCAAAACCAAATGTATGTGTGTGTCCAGATGTCATCTCATAAAGCAGTGTGATGTGCATTTAGCATTTAGAAGGTATGCTGTGTCTTCTGGATTGTTGTTGTTGTTGTTGTTCCACCTGTGCCGATGGTGACAGTTCCACCTGAAGGCAGACAGAGAGAGAGAGTCAGTAATGCAAAAGCACTTTACAGCATTCACTGCAATACCTGAAACAGACCTTCTCTATGCAAAGAAAGATTTTAATTACCTGGTATCTGAGTCCTGGATAAAGGAAAAGAAAATATGCATTAGTGAAACCATTCCAGAGGTAACATGATCCATGCACCACTGCTTTTAACACACAAGAACTCTCATAAATAAAAGAAACCAACTTACTTAATGTCCTGATTTTCCAGGAGGCTCCTGTAGGTGGCAATCTCCTGCTCCAGACGTGTCTTGATGTCCAGCAACAAGGCGTAATCACGTCCCTGTTGCTCAATGCTCGCCCGCACTTGACTGAGCTCAGCTTCCAGCATGTTGATTTGGTTCTGGTAGCCTGCTAGCATAGCGCTGTACCTAGCCTCTGTGTCTGCCAGTGAGTTCTCCAGGGCCGCTTTCTGTGTGAGTAACGATAACATGCAGAAATACGTCACTATGTATGAAAAATATCTATTTTTGTGAAAATCAATGGGACTGGAACAGCATTAGAGGGAGTGAATGATGATATCAGAAAGACACCACCAAAGTGAAAGTCCACAAATGGAGCCTTCAGATCTCCAGACAGTTATAAATGGCTTCTCTCATTCCTTTCATTGTACCTCACCTACTTCCTGGGATTTGGAGGACTTCATAAAACAAAGCATATCTCACACTCACCCTCTTTTCCATCTGTTTCTCATACATCTTTCTGAATACTTTCTTGGCCTGCTTCCCTAACCTCTTAAGTAATGTTTTCTTGAACTTTTGTTCAGATAATGTAATCTCCTGCTCTCCCCCCTAAACATCCTGCATTCCATTTGTGTCTCACCATGCTGAGTTGAGATTGTAGCTCGATCTCCAGACCCTGCAAGGTGCGTCGTAGATCTGTGATCTGTGTCTTGGATGTTTGCATGGTTTCTGTGCTGATGGCCACTTCTTTGCTAAAACCTGCCGTCTAAAAGAGACAGAAACACACACAGTATGAGTTCAAGTACTGTACATCATAAGCTAAGCTGTATTGTTTCACTTATCTGATAGTAGATGTCTTACCTTGTCTTTAAACCAGTCTTCCTGTTCCCTGCGGTGTTTCTGGATGATGTTCTCATAATGAGAACGAATCTCCTCCAGAACCTTGTTCAGGTCTTGCTGTGGAGCAGCATCAACCTCTACGTTCACTGTGCCTGTCAGCTGTGACCTCAGTGCAGCCAAGTCCTGTAAACCCACAAGGCTTCAGCATCAGGTCTCTGATTAGCTTCACAAATTCAAAAAACAACTACATGCAAGTTAGTACAAACCTCCTGGTGGTTCTTCTTCATAAACGCCAGCTCATCCTGCAGATTCTCGATCTGCATCTCCAGGTCGGCCTTTGTCAGGGTCGTCTGGTCCAGCAAGCGGCGCAGGTTAGCGATGTCAGCCTCCACAGACTGCCGCATTACCAATTCATGCTCGTATCTGATTGGTGATGAGGAAGGATGAGGAATGAAACCAAGGATGTATGAAATGTGATCTTTTAAGATGCTAAAGAGAACTTACTTTATCCTGAAGTCATCGGCAGCCAGTTTAGAGTTGTCGATCTGCAGGAGGATGTTTGCGTTGTTGATGGTAGCGTTTTTAATCTGTAATGAAAAGCATTGATATGCAGTTTTTTAATGCATGAATTCATTACAGAACTGCAGTGTTGCATACCAAATGTGTCAGACTTTGGAATCTTTTATATGAGAATCCAGTGTGCATTGGGTTGCAAGGATTCTCTATAATCTGCAACTAGATTAGTGCACTAAAAATTTATTAGTCATGTGGCATATTCTTTCAGGCATCACTGTACCTTGTCTTTCAGGTCCTTGATGGTGTTCCAGTAGGCGCTGTAGTCCCTCTGTGAGATCGGTCCTTTCTTGTCATAGTACTCACGGATCTGCCTCTCCAAATTGGCATTGGCAGCCTCCAGCGAGCGCACCTTCTCCAGGTAGGATGCGAGACGGTCGTTCAGGTTCTGCATGGTGGCCTTCTCATTCAGCTGGACCAAGTCATTGTCACCTCCAGCCAAGATTCCTCCACCGTATCCTCCACCGTATCCTCCACCGTATCCTCCACCGTATCCTCCTCCGTATCCTCCTCCGTATCCTCCACCAAAACTGTATCCTCCACCATATCCTCCACCACCGCCAACTCTGTAAGTAGAGATGCGGGTGCTTCCTCCCAGACCACCTCCATAGACGCTGTAGGCTTTCTGTGGAGCGGCCACTGAACTACACCGAGTCTTGGTGATAATGGACTTCGAGGTCACAGTCCTGGGAACTGTGGTGGTTTTTGAGCGAACAGAGATCGACATGGTGGGTGGATGCAGAGATGTGAAGAACGCAGAGAGGACACAACAGGAAACTGCTGAAGTTGTCCTGAAGAGGAATAGTGCCTTCAAGCTGAGTCCGGGCCTCTTATAGAGATGGAGCTTGAGGGCGGGTCCTGCATTTGTGGATGGGAGGGGGGAAGGAGTATGTGTGCCAGACCCTTCTGCAACCTCTAGTTGAGACTCAAGGACCAGAGTTCAGTTTCCGCCCTAGTGAGGAAACTGCAAAGGAATGTCTCTGTGTCTGTATAAACTACTGCAATGTCCTCACCCTTGAGAATTCAATGAAGGGAGTGCAACAAGGTTACGGACACTTTGACACACACACACACACACACACACACACATTTATATGTCTGCCAGTTTTCTTCTCTCTTTCAATCTCTTTGAAACAGAACAAAGACACTAAATCTGCTTGGTATCCTCACATTACTGGTTTAAATTCATTTATGTTTGATCAAGTAGTAAGTGAACATAAACCTGCTGGCAACCAAACATCAGAGTTTCAGAGAGTTCAAATGTTTGTTCTCAGTGTGCAGATGTTAGAGGGAGAGTCAGCATTTAAAACCACGAGAACACTTGTGTTTTGTTTCTCTTTGCACATAAAGTGCTTCAATGACAGATAAGAGTGTCCATTATAAAGAAAAAAAATGCTTGAGAAAGAATGCTTTTTTCTAAGAAATTATGATGAAAATAAGTTTTTGTTTAAAGAATAGTGTTCTGTTGACTTTTTCCATTTTCAAGCAACATTTTAACTTGATGTGTACTGAAAAAAATCATTTTAATATATTCAAACAAGCCCGTCTTAGAAGATATATATTTATGTTACTATATGAATGAATTTCATATGTAATGTGTTTTTGAATATTAATACATCCAGAAATTGATCCTCATACTATAATATTCCTATGAAGTTCTGACAATTCTTTGCTTAACATTCAGTGTTGTTATTTTATTTGTAAAATATACATTTCTTTGAGTAGAGATCAGGTTGAGCTTATGTGTACCTACAGGTATGTTCACAGCTTTCTGTCACATTGCTATGATGTTGTGGTTGCCAGGATGTTGCTATGCAGTTGCTAAGGTTTTCCAATTGTTTGTGTAAGCAAGGACCAGTGATAAATGAAGGGATTTCATTGGTATGGGCAATAATGGGTGAGGAGAAACATGAGAGATTACTCTGCAAAATTATATCTTGTGCATGTAAGCTTTGTAATTTTGCAGTTTATGTTAAGATATGCTGTTCAGTCCCTTTCAAGGTGGTATGGGTGGTGACATTTGTGAGGTTTTAAGTGTGTAAGCATGCGTTTTGTGTCTGTTGATGCCTGCAGAGGATTTGACTTGATTGTGGGCTCCCTTGGGGGGATGTGACATCATCTTACCATTGCACCACCACCCTCTTAACAGCATCTGGAACTTTGCATCAGCTCAGATACTTCACTGATC
Organism: Labeobarbus marequensis; assembly: GCA_034780575.1. Taxonomy (NCBI): domain Eukaryota; kingdom Metazoa; phylum Chordata; class Actinopteri; order Cypriniformes; family Cyprinidae; genus Labeobarbus; species Labeobarbus marequensis. The sequence continues at coordinate 26,531,436 of JAUZSZ010000112.1, read as the reverse complement.
AACAATGGAGAGAGAGGAGGGGTGGGGGGTATCATTTATTTTCTCAAGAATAGATATTATGAAACTTTGTTCCAGCGAGTTGCATGTTTGTGAGTTATTATCACAAAATAATCCCTAAGATGGTTACCAGAACTCTGGGAAAATTAAACAAATTGCTATGAAAAATCGATTGGTGCTGAAATGGTTTTATTATTTCAGCATAACTGCAGAATAAAAGAGACAAACTAGAAAATATTTGACTACTGTTGATCAATTAAAATCAAGTACTGCAGAAATAATGTAAAATAATAATAATAATAATAGAATATTGCTGATTTTAAGATAAAGCAACAAGGAAGTGTCGATTTTTTAAAGAAACTATCATTTTCAAGATTTTACCACTAGCATGCATCAGCATGACATCAGATCTGCTTGATTGGCTCTTTTTTGGCTCAAGTCTGTCTCTGTTTTTAAGGCATTAGTCTGGATGTCTCTCATTCATGACTCACTGTCTAAACAGAGCTCCACCCCACCTCTCTCTCTCGCTCTGAGCTGTCCTCAAAGAGCTCATGGGAGAGTCGAGTACTATTATTACTCATGAAAATGAAATTGGCTGTTCTGTCCAGGCAAGCACCAGGTATGGTAATGACCTGCTGCCACGGAGTAGAGGCGATTATTATCAACTATTTTATCTATTCTAATTCTAATTTGAATTTTCGTTGAGCTATTATTGTTTTATTTACCTATAGTAGTTTACAACATAGTAAAAGTCTAGATAAGTGCTAATTAGAGTCAGTTAGAGTGCTAATTCTGGTCAAATTTCAAATGCACTGTGATGCCACCCATTTTAGACCATTCAGACATATATATGGAATTTTCAATGTTATGTTATATTTTAGTTTTAAAAAGGAGACATAAAAGCCACTGTAACACAAGTTTGCTAACCATACTGTTGTAATACCTGAACACTATAAAAAATAAATCAAAATAGCTTTTCTGCATAGTGGTGCAGCAATGTAAATTCAGGCATAGAAATGGCCTTTTGTAGATAAAGCAACTCTCACTGTCACTATTCTAGATTAGTTTATTATAGCTAGTCTTTTTCAACATAGATTGAGCTATGATTGAGAGTTTACATCATAGTGATATAATCTAGATTAGTGCCTAATAGACTAGGTCATGAGACATAGACATGTCAGGTAAAGTATTGTCTCATTCACTCACATAATGTGAGTATGTGTGTGCACAGAGAAACCATCATTCAAGTTTGCAGTTAAAAAAACAACCAACCGCGTGTATGCAAAACTCCTCCGGTGTCTTTACAAAACTTCAATAAATAAAAAACTTAATTGTTTAAAAGTCTCTTACTACAATAACTTACACACCTCTGATGAGCTGCTGTGTTCAAGAAATCAACAGGTATGTCTGTGATTGGCTGCATTGCTCAACACTGCAAAAACACAATGTAAATAGAAACCTCGGAAGCTGTTTACACACTGAATAAATATTCTAGAATTATAGCTAAAAATGAAGCTGATCTTGCTGTAGTTATAGGGTACTCAGTAGAACCGGGTCTGCAAACCTTTCACAGGTTGCTATAGGAAAATAAAATTATGAAAAATTATAGGCTACACAAATGAATGTAAAATACAAAAAATAAATGCAATAATACTGGTTGAAATATTCTCTATTATATTTTCCGACTTGAATGTCAGCTTCTCAGCAGCACTTATTAGGGCAACAGTGCACTAACTGCAAATGCGAGAGAGCACTTGTCACTCACATAGAACCCGGATTCATCAGCATCTTTTGTGAATCAGGTGGATTTTTCTCTGAGTAGGCACTCCCTTGCCTCCTTGGAAAAAAATGCTTTCTTTTAATAGGCAGGTATGTTTTAGCCAGGCAAGCATTAAATCCATAGTAATAATAGTTTTATATCTACAGCAGATTACAACATGTAGAATCTATGTATTTGTCTTTCTGGTAGCCTGTGAGAACCTTCCAACTCTTCGTTGCTGCGTTATGCCTTCATCTTGACACTTTTTGGTCCCCTGGATTCAAAGCCATAAGATTATGAATTCAAAACATGCATGCTGTGAAAAGTGTAAATCTATGGTTCATATAACTTAGACTCGTACAGTCTTAAGAGTTTGTATTGCATTTTCCCTGAATTGGTGCTTTTAGCTGTATTTATTCTTGTTTTGTGTTTTTCCTATTTCAGTGTAAGTGGTGAAAGGTAAATACAATTCAAACAGGGAGAAATTCAAATATTTACCTCTATTGACATTTATTTTTGGTAAAGAACATGATTTGTTATCCCCTAATTTCTGTTGCCTCAGCTTTTTAGCCTTTGTGCTTTGTTCCCAGTCAAGAATTGAATCTCTCATTATGCAATATTATCACCAACTTTTGGATTCAGTGTTTTTGTCAGCTTTTGAATGCACAAAAGTAACTAGCATTTTCAGGAGGGAAAGTCCCCTTTGGAACATAAAGTGTGGATCATGAAAAATAATTTTCTGTGAAACAAAGTGGATTTCTTATTATGTGAAGTTTTTTTTTCCCACAAATTTGTTGATTCATTTAATGTTGTAGTTTTTACAGAATGGATTAGTTTGAATGGCAGACAATTCAAATCATGTAGAGGTAAGTTGAACCACTCTTGCTAGTACATAACTTTGTGTGCATATATTTTTAATCCAGATATACTTGAATTGACATAATGACACAATTGACACAATAACTTTATCCTATACAGAAAATTGACTTCGACATGCAAAAAGGCACATAAAACTACTTGTGCTTCCAATCTCATAAAGCCAGACATGCGACGGGAAATCTGTACAGCTCTTGAAATAGTTGGGGTGACTCAACTCACACACTGGCTCATCTTACTCATCTTGCTTTTCTAAAGTGTTAAATTTTCTCCCTCGATAAACATGATCTCACTGTGTAACACCCCACAGTGCCTGTGCAAGCATCACCTGAAAGAATAAGAGTCATGTAGTGAATGTTAACACCCATGAGACCGCGGCTTAAACTTGTCCATGTAATCATCTCCCATTCATGCACTAAAGCCATGACAATAAGGCAAACATTTGCAAGTGGATATTTTGCTAGGTGTGTACCTGCTGATTTCCTTCTGTCTGCTACTGTCCTCGTATGCAACAATATTCCTATTATTGCTATGTTCAGGACATATCAGATTCCTGGCTTTGCCGGTTTCTATCATAAGTCTCATTGCATCAGGGATTCCTGGCATGCAGACAGATACTATGTACCATTCTCACGATGTCAAATGTCTGATGACTTTTTCCTGCAACCGTGTTTTCACCTGTTGTGAAAGGTGTGACTCCTGTTGGGAGTGTGATGTGAAGAGACAAAGGAACGTCTTGTTCTCTGGCTGGCAGCTCTCAATAAAATAATGTACTCAGATGTAAAGAGCACGTGCTTGTGTGTACACCTGCAGGGTTTTCTTGAGAGACTTTTTATAGCAGTATCCTTTTGACTGACAAACTAGGATGACCCTGGGGGTCTCTCTAATTTGCTGCCATTGTTGAGGTTGATTTGAGGCTAATCTGTAGCAGAATTTAGCAAACAACTCCCTGCTAAACAGAATAGACTGTTATGTCACATAGAAGTCATGCAGACTTATAAATATATAATATTATAAATATAATGTACTAAACATACATATATTACCGAAAACAAATTTATTTTCTTCCACCAACATGAATTATCTCCAAAAGAAGTCAAAATATGCTTCTTTTATATATACACCACTGTTCAAAAGTTTGAGGTCGGTACGATTTTTTTAATGTTTTCAACAAGATAAATAAATAAAAAACTTAGGCTGCATTTATTTGATAAAAATACAATAAAATATACATATATAATATAATATGTATATTATATAACATACACTAATATTAGAATTAAAATGCAAATTATTCATGTTATGCAAAGCTGAATTTTCAGTGTCACAATCTTTCAGAAATCAAAATGATTTGCTGGCCAAAATATTTGCTATTATCAGTGTTGAAATCACTTGTGCTGCTTAATTCTCTTGTTAAAAAACATGCAATAATATTATAAATGTATTCACTGTCCCTTTGATCAATTGAATGCATCCCTGTTGTATAAAAGTATTCATTTATTAAAAAATCTTACTGTTTCCAAACATTATACGCTCCTATAGTGAATATCTTCACAGTCCTCCACTGCTCTCAGTATTGACAGGTTCCTGTTGTATGCTATAATTTACTATAGTTAATGCTACAGGCACAACTCATAAGTACAGTTGTACTTTAATTAGGGCCCTTCCTATTTTAATTGTGCAAAAAGCCAGCAGTTGCAAATTTACTGTACAATGTGTGTTGGGGGAACATCAAAATAAGCAGACAGTCTACCGATACGCTAATGACTGCTGGTTGACTTGTAGTTACAAAGTTACTAGAATGTCTAAAGTGAACTTCATCAAAATAAAGTGTTACCATATTGGCTGGAATACATGATTTTTGCCCCGATTTACAGTTTGGAGACGCTGCCGAAAGCTGCCAAAATTCGAAGCCAACCTGCAGATTTGAGTTCAGAGAAAATCACAGACTGTTTTTTTTTAGCTTCAGACTTTGATTCCATTCAGTCAGAGGATATCAAACATTTGATATTTTGAGCATATTTTAGAACACATATTGTTTTCATTTGTCAAAATCGGTAAGCAAATGATACCCAGTAGTTTTTGTTTTTCTTTAATCTGTTTTAGTGTATTCCAGCCTTCACTTGGTTCTAGCTGGTTGATAACTCACAAATATTCCAACAACCAACTTGACCATCTGAAGATGAGAGCAATTGATGTAGATGGTTTGTTGATGCTCCAAAGCAATATACCAATTTGGACAGACCTATGTTATGATACTTTGCATATTCCAGTTTGCCACAGCTAGTAAAGGCATAACTGCCATAAATACCATCTGAACCCAACAAGCCTCTCTCTTCATTGGTGGCCATTTGCAAATTAATCTGACAACATCCACCTGGTAAATGCCTTGATTTAACCTGCTCAAAAGCACACAAAATGAATTATTGTCACATAGCATCACCTGGTGGCTAAATACCTCTACTGTGGCATCAGGCACACCCAAGTGCACGACGACTGCCATGAACTCATTCTTATACGCTTATTTTACTTCATATTCTGTGCTGTCTACAAGCACCTCCTTCTGTCCTAATACTGATTTTCAGTACCTTTCATTTATTAGTTTCTCATCATGCATGTCTGTATAGGTGTTTGATCGCAATGTACTTAGGAAGTTTTTTGTTTTTTCAAAATCCAAACACACCCATTGAGTTGCACCCACCCTGAATATAGTAATGAATCACTGTGACACCTGTTCACACTGGTTTGAGATCAATGACTTGCATCTGTTCACATTTATTCACATATGTGTCATGTTTACTTCTGCTGACACCTATCTGAAGGAATAGTTCAGCTAAAAATTATCACCATTTACACCAACCCATATGATAAGGTAACCAGACATGCTACTTTCCGGGGACACGTTCTGCCCTCTAGCTCTCTAGCAACTCCTGATTATTTTAAGCAATTTATAAATACTGGGCAGAACGTGTCCCCGGGAAGTGGCACATCTGGTCACTTTACCATATGATTTACTTTCTTCTGTAAAAAATACAAATTGATAAATGCTGAAAAAAAGAACCCTACCTCTCTTAAACACATGCTGAACCGCTCCATCTTTAATTCAAGAAGACAGTAATAATTTTTTATTCAATTACAATTTTAAGCTTGTTTAACAATACTGGAAAAGGTTTTCAAATATGTACATTTAAAACCCCTTGTGTATTTTGTTTTTATTTTTGTTTTGTTCTGCACTGTAAAATGTGATGGATGACATCTTGAGCACTTTGCTATAAGTCTTCTGAAGTCTTTTGTGTAATGAAGAAATCAATCAAGTCATTATTCACTACTGCCCTCATCCATTTACATGTGCAGAACCAGAAATGGCAGTGTAAGAAATGGAGACCTGCATATCAAACAACCAGTACATTTGTTAGCATTTCTGTCCCAAAAAAAGACAAAGAGTCAAGAGTTTGAAATGACTTGAGAGTGAAAAAACACATACACAAATTTTAATAGCCAACAACTCATTACAAAATCACTGATGCCAAAGAGTTGCAGACCTTGAAAAATTCAAATGTTCTTGCTCAGGTTATGGGTGATCACACTTATAAGCTCAACACTGGATAATGTGGGGAACAATACAACGATGATTTTATGAAATCTATCATCTTATTAAAAATAGAATTTACCGTGTCAAGCAGGTTACATCAATGATATCTACACTTCAGCAAGGTGGAGATTCCACCACACTGAAGTGTAGATATCTTTTCAGTCATCTGAATCTTATCTTTTTCGGCTGTCATAGGAATGTACCTGAGCCCTCATAAAGATA
>JAUZSZ010000112.1:26509572-26524890 GCA_034780575.1 Labeobarbus marequensis | reverse complement strand
ATGACTCACTGTATAAACAGAGCGCCACCCCCCCTCTCTCTCTCTCTCTCTCTCTCTCTCTCTCTCTCTTCTGTCCTCAAAGAGCTCATGGGAGAGTTGATAACTATTATTACTCATGAAAATGAGTGAAATTGGCTGTTCTGTCCAGGCGAGCACCAGGCATGGTAAAGGCCTGATGCCACCGGGTAGAGGCAACTATTATCACCAATTTTATCTGTTCTAATTTTAATTTTGGTTAAGCTGTCATTGTTTTATTTACCTGTAATAGTTTACAACATAGTGAAATTCTAGATAAGTGCTAATTAGAGTCAATTCTGGACTAATTTCAAATGCACTGTGATGTCACCAACTTCAGACCAAAGAATGACGCAGTGTTATATTATATTTTAAATTAAGAAAATGGACAGAAAAACCACGGCAACACAAGTTTACTAACCATACTGTTGTAAAACCTGAACACTATAAAAATAAATTAAAAATAGCTGATCTGCACTGTGGAGCACCAATGTTAGTTCAGGCATGGAAATGGCCTGTTGTAAAACAACTCTCACTGTTACTTTTCTAGCTAGTCTAGTTCAATATAGCTTGAGCTATGATTGATAGTTTACATCATAGTGATATAATCTAGCTTAGTGCCAAATAGACTAGGTCATGAGACACAGACAGATGTCAGGTGAAGTACTGTCTCATTCACATTGCTCAACACTGCAAAAACACATTGTAAATATAAACTTCTGAAGCTCTGTATGCACTGGATCAATTGCCAAACCTATTTTGGCCAATATGCTAGTAGACTTGTTTTAGTTAGAGGGTACTCAGCATCCTCTAGCACCCAGTAGAAGCAGGTCTGAACAAACATGAAGTTAATTACTCACCTTTCTCGGGTTGCTTTAAGAAAAATACAATTATGAAAAAAGTCCATGCAAATTAATGTAAAATACAAAATATAAAATATAATAAAACTGGTAGAAATCTTCTGTATTACATTTTCCAACTTCAGTGTCAGCTGCTCAGTGGCACTTAAGGCAACAACGTACTAACTGTGATTGCAGGAAAGTGTGCGCGAGAAGGAGAGTTGCGCACACTCACTCATGTAGAACTCAGATTCATCAGCATTGGAACAAATTTATGTGCGCACACACCTTTTGTTAATCTACGCTAATTGTACAAAATTATATGTGAAAGTGAAGCATTGTGAGATGTATTATAATAATAAGTAATGGAGCTAGGTCTGATTATATTTGGGTTCTCGTGTTTAAAGTCAATGTGCATTAGTTTGGGTTATGTTAGATAAATCTCACCATAGCCTACTGCATGGGCTTCTAAAATTAGATGAAGTCCCTTATCTGGATTTGGATTTATTATTATTATTATTATTATTATTATTATTATTGCATAAGTGTAGGTTAAATCAAGAAATGCATTATAATAATTTCAATTAAAGATTTTAAATGACATTACGCAGAAGCATTGACACAAAAAATCCTTGTCTCCCTAACCGAACACACCTGAAACAAAACATCACCATGCTTCATGTCCTAAAATGTGTCAAATAAAGGTCAAGTAAAATGTTAAATGTTGTTGGCACTCAGGAACAAGAAGCAGCACTGTCTTACACTAACAAAAAGCAAGCTGATGTCTTAATAAATAGTATTAAATGTCTTAATAAATAGTATTAAATGTCTTAATAAATAGTATGTTAATATAACATTTTAAACTTTTTCAATTTCTAAGCGGAATAAAAACTGCAATAAAATAATGATGTGATTGAAAGTGGTGATGTCTAAATTAGTTATTTATTTAATTATTGGTCTGTTGTGAACTGCTATACAATTGCTTTAGACAACTGAGCACTTTTATCATTATTTAATTCCATAATATTGTTTTATACTGCTGAATAAACTTTTTGTTGTTGTCGTTGTTGTTTTTAAAAATTTCTATTCAGGGACCATAGAAAGTGCATCTCAGTGTGGTATGGGAACAGCTCCAATCAGGACTGTAAAGCCCTGCAGAGAGTTGTGCGCTTAGCTGAGCGTATCTCACGGTCTGCTCTCCCCTCCCTGCAGGACATCTACCTCAAACGCTGCAAGAGCAGATCTGTCAAAATCATCAAAGACTCAAATCACCCTGGTAACCGTCTTTTCACTTTGCTACCATCTGGTAAGCGCTTCCGTAGCCTGATGGCAAAAACTGAGAGACTTAGGAGGAGCTTCTTCCCCCAGGCCATCAGGCTCCTAAACTCAAACTCGGTCTCATAATATCAACATGACGCCATTTAATAATCACTAATAATCAGTAAGTTATTAATAATTTTTCATTCGTATTGCTGCTATGTAAATACCCTGTACAACCTGTTTGCACATTCTTGCACATTCCTTCTTATATTAATATTTATTAAGTCTACAGTATGCTGTCCTGCACACTTATTTTTTTGCACATTTTATTTATTTATTTTTTATTTATTTTTTATTTTTTCTAATTCATTTATTTTAAATTTCTTTTTATATTTATGTATATTCTTTGTGTTTGTATTACATATAATTGTACTGTCCATGGAGCGGACCTGACTAACATTTCACTGCTGGTTAAACTCTGTATAATTGTGTATGTGACAAATAAAAATTTTGAATCTTGAATCTAATATGTAGGTAAGTTTTAGGCAGGCAAGCCATTAATCCATTTTAATAATGGTTTTATATCTACAGCAGATTACAGCACGTACAGTTTATGTATTTTTCTTTCTGGTTGCCCATGAGAACATTCTTCTTTTTGTGTTCAAAGCCATAAGATTACGAATTCAAAGCATGCACGGTGTGGTGAAAAGTGTAAATCTGCTATTCATAGAACTTAGAATCATGCAGTCTTATGGGTTTGTAATGCATTTCCTCTAAATTGGTGCTTAGCTGTATTTATTCTTATTTTGTGTATTTCTAATTGCAATGCAAGTGGAGGGAGGTAGATAAAATTCAAACAGTCAAATAGCTATCTCTATGGATATTTATTTTTGCTAAAGAACAGATACAAAAGATCTATAACTGGCCTGAGATATCAACAACACAAGGCACCAATGAATGCCAGGATATATGATTTGTTACTCCCTCATTTCTGCTACCTCAGCTTTTTAGCCTTTGTGCTTTGTTGAAAATCATTTCCATAATTTGATGTTCCCAGTCAAGAATTGCTTGTAAATCTCTCATTATGTTATATTAGCACCAATTTTTGGATTTTGGGGGTAAAAGATTTTTCACAAATAGTTTTGTTGATTCATTTAATGTTTGTTGTTTTTACAGAAGGAAAATAGTTTGAATGGCACAGAATTCAAATAATGTAGAGGTAAGTTGAACCACTTTTGCTAGACTGTGTACATAATTTTGTGTGCATATATTTTTGATACAGATAAACTTGAACTGACACAAGAAAATTGACTTTGACATGCAAAAATGCACATAAAACTACTTGTACTTCCCATCTGTACAGCTCCTGAAATAGTTGGGGTCACTCAACTTACCCACTGGTTCATCTTACTTAGTTTTTCTACAGTGTAAAATTTTACACTGATTACTCCCTCCATTAACATGATCTCACTGTGTAACACCCCACAGTGCCTGTGCAAGCATCACCTGAATGAATAACAGTCATGCAGTGAATGTTAACACCCATGTTGTCCTCAGAGACCGTGGCTTGAACTCGTTCATGTAATCCTCTCCCGTTCATGCACTAAAGCCATGACAACAAGGTAAACATTTGCTAGTGGATGTTTTTCTAGGTGTGTACCTTCTGATTTCCTTCTGTCTGCTTCTGTCCTCATATGCGACAATACCCCTATTATTGTTATGTTCAGGACATATCAGATTCCTGGCTTTGCAGGTTTCTGTCATAAATCATATTGCATCAGGGATCCCTGGCATGCAGACAGATACTATGTACCATTCTCACGATGTCAAACGTCTGATGACTTTCTCCTGTAACCATGTTATCACCTGTTGTGAAAGGTGTGACTCCTGATGGGAGTGTGATGTGAAGAGACAAAGAAAGGTCTTGTTCTCTAGTTGGCAGCTCTTGTTGTAATAATGTACTCAAATGTATTGTGCACGGCTGCGAGTACACCTGCAGGGCTTTATTGAGAGATTTTTTTATAGCAATATCCTTTTGGCTGGCAAACTAGGATGACCCTGGGGGGACAGACGGTTGCCTTAATGTGTCTGTCGATTTTGGCTGCCGTTATTGAGTTTGATTTGTGGCTTTTCTGTAGCAGAATTTAGAAACTGACTCCCTGCTAAACAGAATCGACTGTTGTGTCACACAGAAGACTTAAGAAACTCAATGCAGACGTGTATATATATTATATAATATATGTTATGTATTATACATACATATAGTAAATAGATTTATTTTCCTCCACCAACATGAACTGGCTCCAAAAGAAGTCAAAACATGCTTCTTTTATATACAGACCACTGTTCAAAAGTTTTGGGTGTGTAAGATTTTTTTGTTTTGTTTTGTTTTTGACAAAATAGATAGATAGATAGATAGATAGATAGATAGATAGATAGATAGATAGATAGATAGATAGATAGATCATATTAAGCTGCATTTATTTTATCAAAAATACAATAAAATATACATATATAATATGCATAATATCTAACATACACTAATATTAGAATTAATTGTAAATTATTAATGTGATGCAAAGCTGAAATTTTAGCAGTCATTACTCCAGTCTTCATTGTCACATACTGATTTGCTGCCCAAAACTATTTGCTATTATCAATGTTGAAAACACTTGTGCTGCTTAATTATTTTGTTAAAAACCATTTAATGTCAATGATCAAAAGAACAGCATTTATTTGAAACACTTTTTTCGTAATATTATAAATGTCTTTACTGTCCCTTTAATCAACTGAATGCATCCCTGCTGTATAGAAATATTAATTTATTTGAAAAAAATCTTACTGTTCCCAATCTTTTCCAGTAAAATGTGTATATAGCAACTTACATGTTACTCTGTGCTATAGTGAATATCTTAGCATTTACAATGCATGTCCTCCACCCCTATCAGTATCGTTCATGTTACATGCTTTAATTTACTATAGTTTATGTTACAGGCACAATACATAACTACAGTTGTACTTTAATTAGGGCCCTTCTTTATTTAATTTTGTGTAAAGCCAGCATCTGCTGCCATTATAAAGGAAAATGTAACCCTTAGGGTGTATGTCTCTCTATATACAATAGCACAATATGTTAGATTCAAGACAAACCAGTCATGTTGCCTCTACCAGAATATTAAGCCTAAACTGGTATCTGTGATTTGGGTTGGGTTACACTTTGTTTCGATAGCCCACTAAAGTGTTACCATAAAGGCTGGAAGAATTTACAGTCTGGAGAAGTCACCTATAGTTGCCAAAAGTCAATGTTAGTTTGCAGATTTGAGTTGACAGATTTCATAGAAAATCACGTAGTGTATGATGAACACAGACTCTGATTGTTTAGCTTCAGACATTGATTCCATCCAGTTGGAGGATATGAAACGTTTGATATTTTGAGCCGATTTTAGAACTGTTGGAATTGTTTTCATTTGTCATGCATCTTGCAACATGGTGTATGTTCCTGTGTGAGTTTGTTGTGATCGTATGAACTTTAAAGTGTGCATGATGCCCAGTTTTTTAAAAATCTGTTCAGATACTAAAAGTCGTGTAGTGTATTACAGCCTTAACTTGTTTCTAGCTGGTTGACAACTTGACCATCTGAAGCTGAGACCAGCTAATGTAGATAGTTTGTCGATGCTCCAAAGTAATATACCAATTTGGACGGACTCATGTTATGCTGCTCAGCATGTTCCAGTTTGTCCCAGCTAGTAAAGGCATAATTACCATAAATAGCCCAAATAGCATCTCTCTTCATTGATGGCCATTTGCAAATTATTCTGAAAATGGATTTTCCAGCACTGACATACTCCATCAGGTCAGTTCTTTGATTTAACCTGCTCAAAAGGACACAAAATTAATGATTGTCACATAGCATCACCTGGTGGCTAAACACCTCTACTGTGGCATCAGGCACACCTATATAACACACCAACTGCCATGCACTTATTCTTATACACCTATTTTACACTGTCCTTCTGATTTTCGGTGCCTTTCATTTATTTGTTTCTCGTCAATCATGTCTGACTAGTTGTTTGATCGTAGTGTACTGAGGAAGCGTTTTTTATACAAACACACCCATTAAGTTGCACCCACCCTAAATCTAATAATGAATCACTGCAACACCTGTTCACATTAGTCTGTGATCAGTTACCTGTGTCTGTCCACATCTGTTCACATTTGTGTCATGTTTACTTGAAGAAATAGTTCAGCAAAAAATATCTGTATTTACACAAACCCATATTACTTACTTTCCTCTGTAAAAAAAAAAATACAAAAAGATAAATGCTGAAAAATGAACCCTCCTTATCTTAAACACATGTTGAACTGCTCCATCTTTAATTCAATTAGACAATAATAAAAATTTAAAAAATTCAATTACAGTTTTAAGCTCTCTGGAACACTTGTTTAACAATGAATGGAAAATGTTTTCAAATATGTACATTTTAAATACCTTGCATATTTTGTTTCTATTTTTGTTTTGTTCCACCACTATAAAATTTTTATATTTTATATTATTAGTCTGTACATCTTGAGCACTTCTGAAGTCTTCTGAAGTTCTGTGTGATGAAGAAATCAATCAAGTCATTATTTACTAAAATTTTACTCTCATCCATTTAAATATGTGCAGTGACAGGACTGGCATGTAAGAAATGTCAACGATGTTACGGACAACAGCATGTCAAACAACCAGTACATTTGTCAGCATTACTGTTCCAAAGAAGACAAAGAGTCAAGAGTTTGGAATGACTTGAGAGTGACAAAACACACACACACACACACACACACACACACACACACATTTTAATAGCCAACAATTCATTACAAAATCATTTCTGAGTATAACATTGATGCTGAAGTGTTGCCCACCTTGAAAAATTCAAATGTTCTTGCTCAGGTTTTGGGTGATCACTCTTATAAGCTCATTATGGATAAAAACGTCTTTGGATAATGTGGGGAACAGTACAACAAAGATTTTATGAAATATATCATCTTATGCAATAGACTTCACAGTGTCAAGCAGGTTACATCAAAAGTCTCCACCACATTGAAGTGTAGATATCTTTTCAGTCATCTCTTTACGTTGTCATAGGAATGTACCTGAGCTCTCATAAAGATACGTCAAGATGAGAAGATGATATACTCTAGAATGCTACTTTACCAGATATAGAACCCTCCATGTAAAACGATTTTTTTTAGAGAATGACAAAAGGGTCTGAATGACAATAGGTGATACTGATGTGATACTATAAGTGATCTGAATGATGCACTTATTTTAAATAATTATACATTTTATAAATTTATGATTTGTCACATTGCATGTTTGTGCTGAAAATAACAAATGAATTGTCTTATAAATAAATAACAGAAAAGAAGAGAGAAAGATGGACATTTAGTGACTTTTGTGAACACATTAGTAAGGGAGATAAGAGTAAATCACTGAGCTCAGTTACATGAGAAGAAAATATTTAAGTGGTTATCAGTTTGAACATTGTGAACTTCTGGTATGAAACCACACATTCGACACACCCTCCTCATAAAAAACACACATGCTTGTTTGCCTTCTGAACTTACTAGTGTTGGCGCACACAATCGGGTGTTCAGGTATATTTCACATTTGTAATTCAGAAGCGGGGTCAGCAGCGCTTTTTACCCACATTTTCACCGCTGATATGCAAATAAGAACACTAACCCAGGGTTTAGCAATGTACAGTGTGAAACTTTATCGTATGAACATCCAGGATTAATTGTTAACTCCATATTAGCAGTGAGAAATGTGAAACAAGATAACCCAGGCAGGGTGGCCAGGGTTATTAGCCCAATTGTTATTCAAAAACGAATGCTTTCCCCTTTGTCTATATCACGTTACTTTAGGAATGGGAGATCGCTTTTACCCGTCGACTAGAATGACCCAAGGTTAACCATAATTTCAAGTGTGAAAGGCCAAAGTCAAAGACAAATGCAACCATTTAAAAAAAAAAACAACAACCTTACACTTGTAGTTAATAGTCATGATATGATATGAGGGTGATTTATGAGGAGATAAATTTAGGCTTAAATGGCCTGTCTTTTCGTGGTAAGTGGAATGGTGTTTAGTCACCTCAGTCAATGAGCACAATTGTTAAATAATATCACCCTAATTATTCTATTAATTTCTGCATCAATTCTCCTGCTGATTTAAGCACTTTTTTACAGGATGGCTAAAATTTGGCTCTCAAAAAATTTGTATTGCCCTTCCAGTTCTATAATCTTCAGTTTTTAGTAGTCATTCACTGATTCACGATAGCGATCGATTGTGTTGACATACAACAAGACCTCTGACCATATGCATTTAGTTCTTAGATTAACGGAAATGTTATGATAAAAATTCTTGATAATTAAGTCCAGGACAAGAAATGTCACATTTTGACTTTGAACGGCATAAAAAATGTTGATGTTCGGGTTCTAGAGGACAAGGGTTCATGCCCACCTGTTCCTTGGAAAGCAAAATGTCCATTTCCCTCCCCCATCCTAGGCAGGTATTTAAAGATTTTTTTGAAACTGACAAAGTTACAGGCCAAGCATTTGCTTCTGTGTCTTGTCTCCCACTTCCACGCTCGAGACTTTAACCGGGGCGGCACTATGTCTTACCACTATTCCAGAACCTCCAGGGTTCCTCATTCATCACCAAGGGCCTTCAACCCAGCTGATGGTTTAGACCCGTCCATTGACGAGAAGGCCACCATGCAGAATTTGAATAACCGCCTGGCTTCCTACCTAGAGAAGGTGCGCTCACTGGAGAAGGCCAACGCTGAGCTGGAGCAGAAGATCAGAGAGTGGTATGAAAATCGCCCTGACGTTACATTCGACCACACCATCTTCCTGGACACCATCAAGGACCTGAGGAACAAGGTAAGTTTAGAGGGGAGTGGGTAGTGCAGGGTCTTCAGACAGAGAGGATGACCTGACATACTATTTGAGGCATGATACGCAGACATGGCATTAGTGTGCTTCTTTGTACTGTGAAACAAAAAACAATAAAATATTTTCAACAATTAAAATGAAGCAAAACTAAAATATAAATACAATTCTAACTTTAAAAACTAGCTGACATTTTGCCTTGTCAACTAATTGAAATGTAAGTACTAAAACTAAAGCTAAATAGAAATGTAAAAAAACGAATGAAAATGACAGAAGCGCATAACAAAATTAAACAGAAAATAAAAAATAAAATCTAAATATTGATAAATACTATAATAGTATGTAAGTAACACTGATGACAGAACATTAATTGGCTTGTGGTTTTTTTATTTGTTTTTAGCTCTTACATATATTCACTGATTGACTAGTCTGCGATGGCAACCTGACAAATATATGTTAAGAAACAGACTGAACAAGTTTGTTGTCAGATTTGGCTTTTGTTCCACTTTCTGTGGCTGTACTGAATTCCACACCAACAACCAGCTCTAAAAATAAAATGACTCCAGGTTCCAGACTGTTTATTGTGCAATAGACCAATACACTTCTTTCCTCTCATTTGGAATTCTGAGTTCTGAGGGCGTATTTTTTGTAACCTTCTAAAAAATCTGACATCATTGGCACCTGCTGTTTGTGTATAACTATCTGTATAATACAACAAATTTTTCTCTTTTTTACTGGCAGATTCAGTTAGCTTTCCAGGACAATGCCACATTAATCCTGGCTGCAGACAATGACAAATTGGCTGCTGATGACTTCAAGCTAAAGTGCGAAACTGAACATTTATGTCTTATGATTATTTTAATTGGTCATTAAATGATAATTAATTCTGTGAACCATTGCCGCAGGTATGAGAATGAGCTGGCTATGCGTAGGGCCATTGGAGCTGACATCACCAATCTGAGGAAAATTCTGGATGAGTTTAGCTTGAGGCGGTCGGATCTGGAGATGCAGATTGAAGCTCTGAATGAGGAGCTCATCTTTCTGAAGAGAAACCACGAGGAGGTACGATATATGACACATATTTCCCATCTTTGCCTCACTGAGCAGTCTTCGGCCTGTCTCTTAAAAAAAAAAAAAAACTTTTTTATTGAATCAAAATGAGAAAACTCATCTGGCTGGTGTTCAGTTCCACAGTGTATTATTATCTATACTAAAAGAGCTAATTCTAGCATGTAAACAGCGGTAATATTGCCATGACAGGATTTCTACTTAGGGCATTGCCCATGAGACTGGTCATTCAGATATTCCACCCACACACTGATTCCTGTTTTACACAAAGCTGTTATATAAGCACAAGTAACCTGGAAACATTTACACTGCACTGTATACAGTAAATATTGCCATGGTGATGTGGTATGGTGATGCAATTAACAATGCGGTAACACTTTAGTTTAAGAATACTATTCACTATTAACTAGTTGCTAATTACTGTGCATATTTCTAGCATATTGGTTGTTTTTTAGTACTGACAAAGCACATATTAATGGCTTATTCTGCATTCTAGATCCCTGCCCAACACCTAAATATAACCACTACAACAACTACCTTAGTTACTATGAATAAGCAGCAAATTAGGAGTTTATTGAGGGAAAACTCTTATTTAATAGTGAATGTGTTTCCTAATCTAAAGTGTTATGTAGTAGACATAAAAACTTAAATCTAAAAAAACTAAAAAATGTAATTATTTGCGTGAGTAGATTACATAAGTCAATGCAAAGACGTGAATAGACACAAATTTGCGCCGTGCGATATTCACCTCAATGGCGTCTTCTGCGTAAGCTGAAAAATTTCACCTCGAGCGGAAAACTCGCAAATTTGCAAGCCAATCAACAAATAGCTTATTGACACGTCGTATCAGAAAAAGTTTTTAAAATTGTTTTTATGTTTTTATTTATTATTAAAAAACATACTGCGAGTAATCTAAAGCGAGCAATTTTGGTGTGCACACCATTTGATTACATTTCTTATATATTTTTTTAAGTTAGCTTGCAAGCTACCTTTGCATACTGCTAGCTGATTAGATTGCCAGCTTAGCATATATACAAGTTACAGTAATTCACCACCATTATTTATCCTAATTACTGTGACTGATACAAATGGATGAATATTTTGCCTATCTAGAAGATATTGCAATAAGACAATGTGTTTTTGACTTGCTACCTCTTGCGAACCAAGGAGGATTCAGCAGGAGGATACAAAATTGCTCATTAGCAACTTTTATTGAAAACAAATGGCTTCCTGTTGCTTTGTCACGGCAAATTGCTGTAGGTGTGAACGCCCAGTTTCTGCAGGGAGACTGTCCCTAGAAGTCCATTGTGCTGTACTGTGGAGACAAATAATGATTCTGTTTGTTTATGCTTTCTGAAAGGCCTGTTTAATTCAAAAGTAGACGTGGATCTTCTCTCGGTGTGAGATTCCACCACTCCTCACATTCCAGCCTTTCCACAAACAGACACACACCCTGGTGCACACTGAACACAGCACAGCTCTTAAAACCTTTCAATTATATCCAACTATAAGATTACCTAATAGTGACAAAAACTTTGAAACTTGTAGATTCAGCTGCATAGCATAAACACTGATATATATATATATATACTGTCATATATAACAGTTATGCATAAAAAAATGATACACAAGATTTTTTTAGTTTTTGAAAAAATGCAGTGTTTTATCCAAAATACAGTAAAAACAGCAATATTGTGAAATGTGTTAGTGTTTTAATGTATTTTACTTTTTTTCCCCTGTGATCGCAAACCTGAATTTTCAGATATAAATAATTGCAGTTGAAAATGGTTGCACTGCTTAACAAAATGCGGAAACCATAATACAATCTATTTTTTCGGAAACACCAGTTGTTTAAAATATAATTACTTTTGTCTTTATTGCATATTTAATCAATTTAATGCATCCTTGCTGATAAAACAGTAACAGAAAAATCATATTGAAAATAAGTCATAGTGATTTCAAACTTTTGGACAGTATTGTATGTTTTCCAAATGGATTGTAGATGGAAGGAAAATAAGTTAAAGTCTTTTATTCGATATTATTTGCTTAAAAGCAATTGAAAGACATTCTAAAAATGATAGGTTAGAGCTGTCCATAATCGGCCTTTTTAGAGATAACAGTTTCCACACCAGAAAAACATGGGGTCATTAAGAGTGTTCCTTCCTTCCTTCAGTTTTTCCTTTTTCCTCTTGTTCTTCAGCTGCCTGCTCTGCTGGGGATTTTCCGTTCCATTACATCATTTTAAACTAAACAGTAATATCACTGGGCCTCTTGGGTCTATGAAAGGTCATCATTCATGCGTAAACACACGTAGGCACCTGTTAAAGAAAACTTTTCGCAAATTTCCAGTTGATAAAACTGTTGTGTAATAAACAGAAATCAACAAGGGAAAATCTCATTTTCTCCTGATATCGTCCAGACATGTTTGGGATTAAAAGACCAGGCTCATCCCACCACTCCCACTTCTTTATTATTCCTCTTAAATCTACAAATAGATTATTAATGCCATGCCAGCATTCATAATACAACCCATCTCTGTCTCTGTGCCAGATAACACATTTTCTGATATGTGTTTTTTCACAGGAGATGTCTCTGGCTAGTGCTGAGGCTGGCGGTCAGGTGAACGTTTGTGTGGATGCAGCGCCCTCTATGGACCTGAACCAGGCCATGACAGAGATCAGACAACACTATGAGGCAGTGACTGAGAAAAATCGTAAAGAGCTGGAGTCCTGGTATGAGACCAAGGTGAAGTTAAAACCACAAATGCATCTGTACTTGAATGACTTTATTACATTTAAGTATTATTTTTGGTATCTTGAGTACTTTGAAACGGAATCCCTGCAATTTTTATGCTTTACAACTTCATTTCTAACTTTAAAATGCATACGGCATGAATTTAATTGACTTCTTCTCAGAAAAAGACTGTAATTTTAATCTTTCATATACTTAAGAACACTGTAGAAACCTTTACTTTCACTCAGGTTTTCTAGATAATTTGTCTTTCCACTAAGTAAAATTTTGACACAATAACCACTGTTTTACTTAAGTATAAGGTCTTACACTTCTGAAAATAAGTGATTTGGTGCATTTGAGTATTCAGTTTTAATCGCATAGACTTAGTCGCTCATCTGTGATTAACAGGATAAAATATTGTTTTATAGTGGGATGCATGTGAGGTTATAGTTGTTTTTGTTGGCTGCAGATTGCCACAGTGCAACAGGAGGTGGTCATACAAAATGAAGATCTTCAGAACAGCAGAATAGAGCTGAAGGAGTTGGCAAACACCTTACAAAGACTACAGATTGAACTGCAGACCCATCAGAGCATGGTAAACCAGCAAACCCCTACAATAACACATTTATTTGTATTGCAAAACTTGCATTTCTATACTCTCAGCACCTCGTAGGGTTGTAGGTTAAAGGGAAGAAGCAATGCATTATAATTTCCGAGTCTGTGGCAACATGTCTAGGCAGAAAGTGTTGTGCCAGGCTGCTTTTGAGCTCCAGCCTCACCCCCTCTAGTTCACCAACCAGCACTCTGCCAGCTTTAAGTTTTAAGGGGAAATGTGCTGTAATTTCCTTGCTTACACATTTAGAAGAACAAGACATAGACTGTTTAAACAGGAGATAGTGTCTCAAAAGTGTGGATTATTAGCAGTTTCCATGTAATTCTGCCCTACTGCACCAAATAACATTAATCAATCACTGCGTGTGCACAGCAAAATGTATATTATTAAGTAATTATTGTAAGTAATTATAATGAAGTATATATTTTATTATATATGCATAGATAGATATGTGTGTGTGTGTGTGTGTGTGTTTATATATATATATATATATATATATATGTATGTATATACACACACACACACACACACACACACTCATGTGGGTGGGTGGTCTGTTTATATATATATAATGCCTATACAGAGGTCAGCCCTTGACGGTGAACTGGAGGAAACACAGGCTCGTTATGGAGACCAGTTGGCTAGGCTTCAGGCCACTGTCACTAGCCTGGAGGACCAGCTTAGTCAATTTCATGCTAACATTGGCAACAGCAAGCGCGAGTACGAAACGCTGCTGGACGTCAAGACCAGACTGGAACGTGAGATTGCAGAGTACAGGAGACTCCTGGATGGAGATGAGAGGTGATGCTCGTGAAAATAATTTCTCAAAGATCTTGTGATTTAAAATGTATACTTCTCATGGTTCTTAAACACTTTACTGACACCAACTCTCTCTCCGTCTGTTTTTACAGGGAGTCCCACAGTAAGTGACTGCTTTACAATAAAAGATATATTTTGTATATTAAATATAATCCACCACTATGAAGCGTTGTAGTGCACTGCTAATTAACCATCTCCCTTTGTCTGTTTTTAGAAATTGTCACCAAGACGATCACAGTGGTGGAAACCATCGTGGATGGGAAGCTCGTGGAGAGCAGCGAGAGTGTGGATGTTAATGAGGAAGATGAATAATCTGCTCAAAAACATGCTGCAGCTGTGGACGTCATGTTTTACTCATTCCTTCTGTTCAAGACCTCTGTATTGCACACTTACACAGACAGTTAATGAAGAAAATGAATGTTTACTTTTGGTAGAATATATGTACATGATTATCTGAATGTGACTTTTTTTTCCATGCAAACCAGTCTGATGTTCAGTTCTCTCTCTCTCTCTCTCTCTGTTAAATGACAACCACATATGCCTTATGTACTGCAAGCACAAATCTCAAAATGTATCACCATCATCCTTTCAGAACCAATGCTTTGATATTGACTTTAAACAGTAAACAGTTTTAACATGAGACAAACCACAACCATGTTTCTGCGGCATCACTGATTTTATTCTAAAACAGTGGATCACTTTGGAAGGCCTAAAAACTGCTGTGAGAGTCGTGTTTGGTGTTTATTTTGTAACAACCTCTTTCACAGTGTCCGCCGTGACACTTTTGATTGAGCTCACTCCTCCTCCTCCTCCACCAGTAGTGGTGATGCTGACAAAAGAAAGAAAGTGTTGATATATGTTCTTCAGAAATGACAAAACCCAATTAGAACATTCATTTTACATTATCTGTCTTCCAACATCTCCTACCTGCTTGCCTCTCCGTCCAGCAGTCTCCTGTACTCCGCGATCTCCATCTCCAGCCGGGTCTTGATGTCCAACAGCATTTTGTACTCCTGAGATTGTCTGTCCATGTCG
>JAUZSZ010000112.1:26498417-26509472 GCA_034780575.1 Labeobarbus marequensis | reverse complement strand
TAAATATGAGCAGTAAGAAACGTGAAATAAGATAACCCAGGCAGGGTGGCCAGGGTTAGCCCAATTGCTATTCAAAACTAGGCCAAAACTAGCCTTTCCCCTCTGTCGAAATTGTGGTCCTTTGGGAGTGGGAGATCACGTCAACCCGTTTGACTAGAATGACCCAGGGTTAACCACCATCTCAAGTGTGAAAAGCCAGAGTCAAAGACAAATGCTATATCTGACACCATTAAAAAAAAAAAACTTGCACTTGTAGTTAATAGGCGTAATATATGATAATGATTTATGAGGAGATCAATTTAGGCGTAAATGGCCTGCCTTTTAGTGGTAAGACGAATGGTGTTTAGTCATCTCAGTCAATGAGCACAATTATTAAATAATATACATTAAGCATATTATCCTTGTAATTTCTGCATCAGTTCTCGTACTGATTTAAATAGGCTACTTTTTTACAGTATGGCTGAAATTTGGCTCTCAAAAGATTTGTATTGCCTTTCCAGTTCTATAATCTTCAGTTTTTTAGCTGTCATTCACTGATACTGTAAGCCACGATAGGAATCTATTGTGTTGACATACAACAAGACCTTTGACCATGTGCTACACCTGGGTGTGTTCATTTTAAAAAAGCATTTAGTTCTCAGATTAATGGAAATGTTATGATAAAAAATTCATGATAATTCAGTACAGGACAAGAAATGTCACATTTTGACTTTGAACGGCATAAAAAATGTTGACGCTCGGGTTCTAGAGGACAAGGGTTCATACCCACCTCTTCCTAGGAAAGCAAAACGTCCACTCCCCTCCCCCATCCTAGGCAGGTATTTAAAGATTTTTTGAAACTGATAAAGTCACGGCCAAGCATTTGCTTCTGTGTCTTGTTTCCCACTTCCACGCTTGAGACTTGAATCAGGACGGCATTATGTCTTACCTCTCTTCCAGAACCCTTAGTGTATATGGAGGAGCCGGTGGTCGAGGAACCCGGATCTCCTCGTCCCCCTCTTCACCAAGGGCCTTCAACCTAGCTGATGGTTTAGACCCGTCCATTGATGAGAAGGCCACCATGCAGAATTTGAATAACCGCCTGGCCTCCTACCTAGAGAAGGTGCATTCACTGGAGAAGGCCAACGCTGAGCTGGAGCAGAAGATCAGAGAGTGGTATGAAAATCGCCCTGATGTCACATTTGATCACACCATCTTCCTGGACACCATCAAGGACCTGAGGAACAAAGTAAGTTCAGAGGGGAGTGAGGAGTTCAGGGTCTTCAGACAGAGAGGATGACCTGACATGCTATTTGAGGCATGACAGGCAGATATGACGTTAGTGTACTTCTCTGTACTGTGAAATTTAAAACATAGTTTTTTTATCGTCAATAATTAAAATAAAGTAAAACTAAAATATAAATACAATTCTAACTTCAAAAACATTAGTGACACTTTGCCTTGTCAACAAATTTAAATATAAGTTTAAATACTAAAACTAAAGCTAAATAGAAATTTAAAAAAAATAATAAAAATGACAGAAGCACATAACAACATTAAACTGAAAATATAAAAAAATCAAAATATTAACACTGACAACAGAACGCTAACTGGCTTGTGGCATTTTTATTTGTTTAACTCTGTTTATACATATATATATATTCACTGACTGACTAGTCTGCGATGGCATCTTGACAAATATATGATAAGAAACAGACTAAACAAGTTTGTGTTGTCAGATTTGGCTTTTGTTCCACATTCTGTGGTTGTACTGAATTCCAAACCAACAACCAGCTTTAAAAATAAAATGACTGCAGGTGCCAGAATGTTAATTGTGCAATAGACTAATCCACTTTTTTCCCCTCATTTGGAATTCAGAGCTCTGAGGGCGTATTTTTTGTAACCTTCTTAAAAAAATCATCATTGACACTTGCTTTTTGTGTATAACCATCTGTATAATACAATAAATTGTACTTTTGTACTGGCAGATTCGATTAGCTTCCCAGGACAATGCCACATTAATCCTGGCTGCAGATAATGCCAAACTGGCTGCTGATGACTTCAAGCTGAAGTGAGAAACTAAGTATTTATGTCTTACGATGGATTTAATTTGTCATTAAATGGTAATTAATTCTGTGAACCATCACCGCAGGTATGAGAATGAGCTGGCCATGCGTAGGGCCATTGAAGCCGACATCGCCAATCTGAGGAAACTACTGGATGAGTTTAGTTTGAGGCGGTCAGATCTGGAGATGCAGATTGAGGCTCTGAACGAGGAGCTCATCATACTGAAGAGAAACCACGAGGAGGTACGATATATGACAAATATTTCCCATCTTTGCCTTGCTGAGCAGTCTTCAGTGTGGTTATATGCCCATTCTGTCTCTTTAAAAAAATGTTTTTAATTGAAGCAGCATGGACAGAACTCAGCTGATTGGTGTTTAGTTCCAAAGTGTATTATTATCTATTCTTAAAAAGCAAGTTCTAGCATGTAAACAGTGGTAATATTGCCATGACAGGATTTATATTTAGGGCATTGCCCATGAGACTGGTCATTCAGATATTCCACCCACAAACTAATTCCTGTTTTACACAAAGCTGTTATATAAGCACAAGTAACCTGGAAACATTTACACTGCACTGTATACAGTAAGTATCACCATGGTGAGGATTAGTTTTGTTTAGGACCTAAACAGTACCTAAACAAAACTACTACAACAACTACTGTAACTTAGTTACTATCAAAAAGCAGCAAACAAGGAGTTTATTGAGGGAAAACTCTTAGTAAATAATTAAATTTGCTTTTGGTGTGAACACACCATAACACTTTAGATTAGGGAACGCATATTAGCAAGTGAAGTGAATTTGGCCACACGGTTGGCGCGAATGTGCGATATTCGCCTCATTTGTCTTCCACAAGTTTAAAAATTTCAACTCCTGCAGTAAATTCGCATGGAGCGTTGTCATGCAAGCCAGTCAGCAAAGAGCTTAATGACACATCGTTGTATCAGAAAATGGTTTTTATTGTTTTAAGTTTTTATTCACACGAGTAATGCAAAAAAATAAAAAAAACTTCTGGAGTAGGCTTAATCTAGATCAAGTGATTCGCTTCGTTTTTGGTGTGCACGCACCATATATATTTTTAAGTTAGCTAAACGGTTGGCCTATACCTTTGCATACTGCTATCTGATTAGACTGCTTGCTAAGCATATGGCCTATACAAGTTACAGCACTTCACCACCATTATTTATCCTAATTACTGCAAGTGATTCAAATGGATTGTTTTGCATATCTAGATTCCAGAAGATATTGCAATAAGACAATGCATTTTTAATCTGCTACCTCTTGCGATCCGAGGAGGATTCTGCAGGGTAATACAATATTATTATCAACTATTATTGAAAACAAATGCCTTCCTGTTTCTTTGTAATCATGGCAAATCACTTTAAGTGTGAACGCCCAATTTCTGCAGGGAGACTGTTCCTAGAAGTCCATTGTGCAGTTCTGTGCCGACATTGTGAAGACAAATAAGGATTTTGTTTGTTTATGCTTTCTAAAAGGACTATTTAATTCAAAAGTAGACGTGGATCTTCTCTCTGTGTGAGATTCCACCACTCCTCACATTCCAGCCTTTCCACAAAAAGATGAGCACACACCCTGGTGCACACTGAACACAGCACAGCTTAAAACCTGTAACTCATATCCAGATATAAGATTACCTTATATTTCACAGAGACACACAAACTTTGAAACTTGTAGATTCAGTTGCATACCATAAATATAATGTGATAATGTATAAACCGTCATGTGTTATACACAAAATTTGTAGGATTTCTTATATAACAAGACTCTCGTGTTCACCAGTGCTGCTTGTTGTCGAAAATACAGTAAAAACAGCAACATTGTGTTAGTGTTTTGTGTTTTAATATATTTTACATTTTTTCCCTGTGATTGCAAACCTGATTTTTCAGACATAAACTATTGCAGATGAAAATGGTAGCACTGCTTAAAGTGTGGAAACCATTATATAATGTCTTTTTTTCAGGACTCTTTGATGAACAGCAAGTGTGAAGAGCAACATTTATTTAAAATAGAATTACTTTTGTCTTTACTGCATTTTTAGAAAATTGAATGCATGCTTGTGATCCCAAACATTTGAACAGCATGTTTTCTAAACTGAAAGTAGTTCAAGTCTTTTTTTTTTTTTTTTGGCCTAAAACAAATGAAAGACAAATACTGAAAATGATAGGTTACTGGAGCTGCATATAATCGGCTTTTTCATAGATAACCGTTTCCATGCCAGAAAAACACAGAGTCATTACGAGTGTTCCTTCCTTCCTTCAATTTTGCCTTTTTCCTCTTGTTCTTCAGATGCCTGCTCTGCTGGGGTTTTCCATTCCATTACATCATTTTAAACTAAAAAGTAATATCACTGGGCCTCTTGGGTCTCTGAAAGGTCTTCATTCATGCGTAAACACTTTTTGCAAATTTCCAGCTGATAAAAACTGTTATATAATATAATAAACAAAAATCAACAAGGGAAAGGCTAATTTTCTCCTGATATCGCCCAGACATGTTTGGGATTAAAAAACTAGGCTCATCCCACCACTCCCACTACTTTTTCATTCTTAATAAATCTACAAATCGATGATTAATGGCACGTCAGCATTCATAATACAACCCCTCTCTGTGCCAGATCACACATGTTCTGATATGTGTTTTTTTCACAGGAGATGTCTCTGGCTAGTGCTGAGGCTGGCGGTCAGGTGAACGTTTGTGTAGATGCAGCGCCCTCTATGGACTTGAACCAGGCCATGATGGAGATCAGACAACACTATGAGGCTGTGACTGAGAAAAACCGTAAAGAGCTGGAGTCCTGGTATGAGACCAAGGTGAAGTTAAAACCACAAATCCATCTGTACTTAAGTGACTTCATTACATTCAAGTATTATTTTGGTATCTTGAGTACTTTGAAATTGAACCCCTGCACTTTTAATAAATAATCTAATTTTTTATGCCTTACAACTTGGTGATTTGGTGCATTTGAGTGTACAGTTTTAATCGCATAGACTTAGTCGCTCATCTGTGATTAACAGGACAAAATATTGTTTTATAGTGGGATGCACGTGATGTTAAAAGTTGTTTTTGTTGGCTGCAGATTGCCACAGTGCAACAGGAGGTGGTCACACAAAATGAAGATCTTCAG
The DNA here is from genome assembly GCA_034780575.1 of Labeobarbus marequensis. Classification (NCBI taxonomy): domain Eukaryota; kingdom Metazoa; phylum Chordata; class Actinopteri; order Cypriniformes; family Cyprinidae; genus Labeobarbus; species Labeobarbus marequensis. The sequence continues at coordinate 26,504,287 of JAUZSZ010000112.1, read as the reverse complement.
AACAGCAGAACAGAGCTGAAGGAATTGACAAATGCCTTGCAAAGACTACAGATTGAACTGCAGACCCATCAGAGCATGGTAAACCTCCACACCCCTACAATAACACATTTATTTGTAACGCAAGGTTAAAGGGAAGAAGCACTGCATTAAAATTTCCAAGTCTGTGGCAACATGTCTTGGCAGAAAGTGTTGTGCCAGGCTGTTTTTGAGCTCCAGCCTCACCCCGTCTGGTACACCAACCAGCGCTCTGCCAGCTTTAAGTTTTAAGGAAATGTGCTGTAATTTCATGCACATTTAGAAGAACAAGGGATAGACTGTTTAAACAGGAGATAGTGTCTCAAAAGTGTAGATTATTAGCACTGTTTCCATGTAATTCTGCCCTACTGCACCAAATAGCAATAAACAATCAGTGAGTGTGCACAGTAAAATATATATTATTAAATACTTATAGTAAGTAATTATACTAAACAAAGATTATATAAATATATGAAGTATATTTTATTATATATACGCAGTCTATATATATATATATATATATATATATATATATATGCATGTGCATATGTATGGGTGGGTGGTATGTTTATATATATAAAATGTCTGTACACAGAGGTCAGCCCTTGACGGTGAACTGGAGGAAACACAGGCCCGTTATGGGGACCAGTTGGCTAGACTTCAGGCCACTGTCACCAGCCTGGAGGACCAGCTTAGTCAATTTCATGCTAACATTGCCAACAACAAGCGAGAGTACGAAACGCTGCTGGACGTCAAGACCAGACTGGAGCGTGAGATTGCAGAGTACAGGAGACTGCTGGATGGAGATGAGAGGTGATGCTCAAGAAAATAATTTCTTGAATATCTTGTTGAATCTTGTTGAAGTTGAATATCTTGTGATTTAGTGGATGCTGAATTTGAAGTTAAAAAGTGTACTTTTTATGCTTTCTAAATGCTTTACTGACAACTCTCTATCCCTCTGTTTTTACAGGGAGTCCCATAGTAAGTGACTCTTTTACACTAAAATGTATATTTTGTGTATTAAACATACAATATCACTTTGAAGTGTTGTGCATTGCTATTGAGCATTGCCAATTAACCATCTCCCTTTGATTGTTTTTAGAAATTGTCACTAAAACGATCACAGTGGTGGAAACCATCGTGGATGGGAAGATTGTGAAGAGCAGCGAGAGTGTGGATGTAAATGAGCAAGATGACTAATCCGCTTAAAAACATGCTGCAGCTGTGGACACCACATGTTTTACTCATGCCTTCTGTTCAAGACCTCTGTATTACACACAGTTAATGAAGAACTGAAAGTTTACTTTTGTTAGCTTATGAACATTATTATCTGAATGTGATTTTTTTTTCTGTGGAAACCAGTCTGATTTTAGCTCTCTGTTAAATGACAATCACATATACCTGATGTACTGCAAGCACAAATCTCAAAATGTATCACCAACCTTTCAGAAACAATGCTTTGATATTGACTTAAAACAGTAAACAGATTTAACAAGAGACAAACCACAATCATGTTTCTGCGGCATCACTGATTTTATTGTCAAACAGTGGATCACAGTGGAAGGCCAGAAAACTGGTGTGACAGTGGTTTTTGGTGTTTATTTTGTAGTACTTGACACCACTTTCCCATCAACAATGTCTTCCACAATGGTCTTCACCATGACGGATTTGGTAGAGCTCACTCCTCCTCCTCCTCCTCCTCCACCAGTAGTAGTGATGCTGACAAAAGAGAGAAAGGTTTGACATATGTCCTTCAGAAATGGCAAAACCCAATTAGAACGCTCATTTTACAGGATCAGTCTTCCAACATCTCCTACCTGCTTGCTCCTCCGTCCAGCAGTCTCCTGTACTCCGCGATCTCCATCTCCAGCCGGGTCTTGATATCCAACAGCATTTGGTACTCCTGAGATTGTCTGTCCATGTCAGCTCTGAGCTGAACGATCTGCTCCTCCAGACTTGTTACGCGACCCTGTAGTTGAGCCAGCTGCATGGAGTAACGCGCTTCTGTGTCTGCAAGAGTTCCCTCAAGAGACGATTTCTGTAGAATAGAGAGGAGGTGGTATTTATTAGCGTAGACTGGAATAATAAGTATATGTTGGGTAAAAAATGGAAGAAGTTCAACCAGCCTACTGAAGAAACAACTTCAGCCTAAGATGGAATTGCTGTTCTTATCAGGTTCCAAACATGGTCAGGATTGTCTAGTTTGCTGGTTTCAGAGGGTTTTGGTAACCTATACAAATATCTACAAGCAGAATATCAGCTAGGGCTTAAATTGTTGGTATAGATGGATCCTAAAACACTTACTTTACTGAGTTCAGATTGTAACTCGATCTCCAGGCCTTGAAGGGTGCGTCTAAGCTCAGTGATTTCAGTCTTGGACACTTGGAGGGTCTCTGTACTGGCCGAAACCTCCTTAGTCAGTGTCTCTGACTGCAGATAAATAACAATCAGAGTTTAGTTAAGCGTCACCAAAGACCAAAACATGGCTAGTTTTGTGTTCTCTTCTACCTTGGTTTGGAACCAGGCCTCTAGGTCACGCCGGTTTTTGGCAGCGACTCCCTCGTACTGCTCACGGATCTCAGCCATCATACGGTTCAGATCCTCCTGAGGAGCTGCGTCCACCTCCACATTCACTGAACCAGTCATTTGAGTGCGCATGGATGCCAGTTCCTACAAAGAGAAGAAGAACTTGAGATGATGTATGACCCCTGAGGCACATTCCCTGAAATATATAGTGCTTATCATCATCACATTTGACAGCCTTGTTAGTTCATTTTATGGCAAGGTCAGAAGAACATGTCTGTATTGGCATGATCAAAAGATCTTGCTTGTCATGTTGATAACAATCAAACAACATGATTGAATTGGACAGGTTTTTACCTCCTCATGGTTCTTCTTGAGGAAGATAAGCTCCTCCTTTAAGCCTTCAATCTGCATCTCCAGATCGGATCTTGCCAATGTCAACTCATCAAGGAGTCTCTTCAGCCCAGCAATATCTGCTTCCACAGACTGACGCATGGCCAACTCGTTCTCATACCTGAATAAAACAAAACAGAGCAGCTTATTAGCAACTTTTCCCCTAAGGGTTTCATACACTGTAGGTATGCATTTACTTGGTCTTGAAGTCGTCGGCAGCCAATTTTGCGTTATCGATGGCCAGGTAGACTCCCCCATTGACACGAGTGGCATCTTGAATCTGTCAGAGACAAATGATGTTTTTGCAAATGCATAGCTTACAAATATGCATTATTAAGATCTACATGCAAATACTGTCTGTTCCACCCGTTTTGGGAGGTAACCCATAACAGTACATGGCAGAAATGCATGGCTTTGTTTCAATCCGATGTGCAGAAAACTCAATGAGAACATGACCACACCCTTAATCCTGCAGCTATGAAAACAGTATATTGTGCACAAGATGTTTACAGTAGCAGTACCTTATCTTGCAGGTCGCTGATTGTGGCCTGGTAGGCAGAGTAATCTCTCGCAGAAGGTGAGGTTTTGTTCTCCAGAAACTGTCTGATCTTGAGCTCGAGATCTGCGTTGGCCTTCTCCAGCGAGCGCACCTTCTCCAGGTAGGTTGCCAGACGGTCGTTTAGGTTCTGCATTGTTGCCTTCTCATTAACGGTCACGTTGAGGTCCATATCACCTCCTCCAAAGCCTCCTCCAGCGCCACCACCAAAGCCAAACCCTGCTCCACCACCAGAGCCACCACCAAAGCCAAACCCTGCTCCGCCACCAGAGCCACCACCAAAGCCGAAGCCGGATCCACCACCGCCGCCGCCACCAGCTGCAAAGGTGCTTGCCCCAGTGGAGATACGGACCCCGCGGCCTCCTGCACCCCCATACACGCTGCCAGCACGCATGGCGCTTATGCGGCTGCCGCCGCCACTGCCTCCACCGCCAAACATTGATGACCGAGACATGCCTCCCATAGAAGCACCCCGCAGGGAGCTTCCGCCAAACCCTCCTCCAGAAGACATGAAACTATGGCTGCTGAAGGATGTCATTGCTGGGGTGCAGAGGAGAGAGCCTTTTTGCTGGAAGGAGAGGGAATGTGGTGCACAGATGAGGCTGATTGATTTTTATATGTTTGTGGGATGAGGTAAGGGGTGGGTGGAGGTAGAGATGGAGGAGGGGGTGAGGGAAGAATATGAACTCAAAACTTCACTCTCCGCCCAACACATGCCTAGAGGCAGAGGATCTGGCAGATGAAATGACATGAATTATTGGAATGAGCACTGAGTGAGAGCTCATAGCCCAGGGATACGTGCAAAAGACAAGAAACACCAAGACATATGCACATCTTATCTCAAAACATGAATGCATTTTTCTATGTGCAGGACTTGATTTTCCCAAGCATGTCTGCATAGGGTCTCATGTTACTGCCATAAGGTCTGTGTTACAGGCTTCAAAACTTGCACGCTGACAGGATGACCTGCGCCTGCCAGCGGGGTTTCCAAAGCAACGGAGTGCTGGATGTGATAAACACTTATAAACAGCGAGCTAAAACCACACAGTGAAATGGGCTCTTGTGCATGGAATGCTGCCAGTTTCCCCAGAACAGACCTCCCTTTGTCTTTTCAAACATGAACAGAACAAAAAAACAGCAAGGGAGAGAAACATTTTCCAAAGTGAACTTTTAAATTGCACAAGAGCCATCTGGAGACGTACTAGCATGGTGCCGATCGTCTTGCGTAACAGTCTTTTTCTGAGAGCTTAAGCCATGACTCAGATACGTGTCTCCAGAAATCTTTACATTTATCTCTGAATATTCTCTCATGTGTAAGAAAGTTTAAAGTGAGAGCTGAAACACTGCTTTGGAAAGCATGACCATGCAATTCAACTGGTTCGTTTCTATCAGCAGTTCAGTCATTCTTGAGACATCGGACAAAACATGTCCAGCAATTGTAACTGCTATCAGGCTTAAAAAATAAAGATATTTTCATTTGTAAATTTTATGGGGATTAATAATAGAATGTATTTAACATCATTATCCCCTTCAATTTAATTTTATCATTATTATGTGAAATCTATGACACTTATTGTCTTCTCACTACATCTAAAAAAAAAGTGTGTCCACAGAGAAGAGTTCAATCATTCATATGCTATAAAATGGATAAAAATGTTTTTTAATGATGAAAAAGACCTTGTTTTATCAAAAGTAACACTTAATAACATCTCATATCAAAGAAAGGTTGTGTATCAGTGACACATGCATATTTCATACGGTTTCAAAATAGTGTCCCCACTTTTGTCAACACCATCAGATATTCATTAAAATGTAATAAAATCAGGAAATATCAGGGGCAGCTGTCACTCTAAAGGACATTCCTCCTCTGCAGAGTACATCAGACAGACACTGGTCAGTTTTATAGTTTTAGAATATTTTAAATCCTAATGTTAATATTTCCTAGTCACAACCATGATACGTCAACACCATCTTTCAGTTTCTGAGGAAATTATTTGAAATATTTAGGTCATTTTATTCTCTTGAAGCAGGTTTCATTAGCATCTAGCATCAACAGAAAAAATAAATAAATGGCTACTACATGAACTCCATTTGTTTTATGAAAGAAATGCCAAATTTGTCAAGACCGTCAGATGTCACCACCATCAGATTTTGTGTTCCAATGATATATCAAAATACTTAAATGTGATTCTTGAATAAAAGCTTTAGAAACAATAAAATACTCACTGTTTGTTGTGTTTGTTTTAGTACAGTAATTGATCGATTCAGTGTTGCCTATTTGATAGTTAAAAAGACTACAAATTTAGGTTTTCATCACCACCGTCAGATGTGTCACCTCCGTCAGAGGAATATTTTAATAATATTTCATTATGATATTTTATAT
>JAUZSZ010000112.1:26460847-26474412 GCA_034780575.1 Labeobarbus marequensis | reverse complement strand
TATTATAACCCAAGTTAAGGGCACTAGCTATTTCAGATATTTCAGTTCAACAGCATGACTGTGAGCGAGCATGACTGTTTTTATAGCATTCATTAAATAAGAAGTTAATACTTGATAGCTTACATTTTAGACACAATATTGTCAGTTACTTTTTGCTTTACAGTAGAAATAAATGCATGCATACATTTATTATGGAAGCCCATTTTTCTGACTTTTTTTATTAAAAAAGAATTGTAACTTAATATCTGTCAAATCTAGGAGATGTAAACCTGAAGCTGAGAGGGAAAAAAAGGCAGAACTGTGATTCTGAACAAATTCACAATTCTAAAAAAAATGATTCGCTGCTTATAAATACAGTCACTTCTTTCTGGAATGAATATGTGTTTTTGAATGAATTGTTTGAATGTTTTAGTGATTCACTCATTAAACGGTAACTTGACTCAAACCCATGTAATCCTACTTAAATGATTAACGCAGAATTCGCTGTTAAATTAAGCAGCTTTCTGTTGGTCAACAAGACGAATTTACATGACCCACTCATTGCAAAATCTGCTTGGGGAAATCTTTCGCCTCGCAAAATATTTCCAAAGGTGTGGATTCCTATTAAGATGACTGGATTTTACTTGTGAAAATTTACCAAACAACGCAAAATGTGAGCACACCTAAAATGTGGTCACATATTTCTGCTGCATTTCTGCCTGGACAAGCAGAATGATGCAAACAGTAAAAAGTCAAGGTTCCTATAACAGGGCTTTTGGAATTGCTCAGTCAATTGCATTTGAAGACCGGAACTAACTGTTGTATAATGAAAAATAAGCAGAGAGCTTAAGATATCTCCTGTGAGAATATACCATTGTGAGAACCCCCTGTAGTTCTATCTCCAGACTCTGGAAAGTTCTCTTCAGATCAGTGAGCTCAGTCTGAGATGTCTTGATTTCAGTATAGCTGGTGGTAACCTGAGATTGCAGGACCTCCGCCTAAAAATAATGACAGAGATAAAGCAATGAGGAATACATGGTGAAAATAAAAGAGTCAGGTCTGGTCAGTCAGAATATTGCCTGCTGTGTGTGTCCACATTTGAGTTCCTAACTGTTGTATTACTGCAGAATGAACTGATGATCCAACCCGATCTCATGAGAAAACATAACTATTTTAAATTTTGGCGTAACGTTATTGGTAGCAAATATAAAAATGTATGATTTTTTTTAGAAATTAACTAACAATGAAGGTCCACCACTAAATCTAACCCTCAGTGAGACTAAGCAAAATAGCAGATCATACAAAAATGTGCATGAAAATGCGGACGGACTCACGGAAAGCAATCATAAAAACGGAATTTACTGTATAAGGTGGAATGTCTCAGAATTTGCTACATTTTAGATGGATAAATCAAAAGTACACGTGATATGGACTAGTGTCTGTAAATATTGAGCCGCAAAAATACTAATGTTATTTAAAAATGAATCTCGCATGTTCTGCGCGTCTCTATGTACACACACGTCTCTATGTCTTTACTACACACATACGTGACGTTCCAGTGTTTTTAGCCTCTGCCGCCTCAGTACATGAACACATGAACAAGCACTGGGAGTCACTCATGAGCATTTTACCCTTTCATTTGAGAAAAACTTTCTTCATATCATACAGGCTACAAACAGAAACTTAAAGGTCTTCACAGCAAGCAACCCGTCTAAATAAAAGTTTGAGGTAACTTGAAGAAACTGTGACAATTTATTTAGCTGAAAAATGTAAATACACAGTATTTATGACAGAATATAAATAAATAAAATAACACAATTTTTTTGTAAAATCAATTAATTAGAGATGCTTTTGAAACCATTAAAATGCAATCTAGAGAAGTAATGGTGACATAATTTGGTAAAAAAATAAAACTAAATTTGAGAAAAAAATAAAACATTTCATAAGGCCTTAAAAATTTTATTTTTGTTAAACTTTCAATAAATTGCTGTTAAATTGTGTAAGCTTCATGATTTCAATTCATTAGAGATGCTTTTTGATTAATACAATTGAATTTAACCATTAAAACAGAGTATAGGAAAATTATAACAGAAAAAAATAACACAATCCAGAAAAATTAAAACAGAATTTGGAGTTTATACAAATTTGCCACCAATTCACCAAAACATAACATAGATATAAATTGCCATGAGAGTGTGTTGGATGACCTTGGGATGTGCTAGACTGAATTAAAATAGTTTTGCTGTAGCAGTTCCTGCCATTGCAATTGTCTAAGCCAGACAAACACGAAATATTCGGAAGTTTTGACACTAGAAAGTTTTTAACGATTACTTGAAGTCACATTCCTTTTATGCAACTCATTGTTTTGAAGCATATCATCAGACAGCTGGCATTTCAATCATTATATGGGGATTGACTTTAAAACATCGAGACAATGAATTACATTCCACTCTTTTGATATCTTAAAACCTTTCAGAGAATTGTTCACCCGCCTCTGCTAGGTCTAACATATTGTTTTCTCAAAGGTGAAGATGTGAACTTGTCCTGCTGGCTCACCTTGCTCTGGAACCATCTTTCAGCCTCTCTGCGGTTTTTCTCAATAAGCATCTCATACTGAGCTCTCATCTCCTGCAGCTCCTTGTCAAGGTCTGACTGAGTTGCACAGTCCATCTCAACGTTAACAGAGCCGCTTTGCTGCTGTCGCAACAAATGCAAATCCTGTGGAAAAGAACAGGAGATAAAAACTTCCAAAAACTGTTTTTGTGAAATCAATTGGTTAATCAATTTGCAAGGGTGCAGTGAAATGCTAAGGTGACCTCTTCATGGTTCTTCTTGATGTACAGCAGCTCCTCTTTCAGTCCAGTAAGCTGGTTCTCTAGATCTCCAATGGAAAGTTTGATCTCTCCCAGAAGCCCCCGCAGACGAGCCAAATCTGCTTCCACGACCGTACGCAGGTTCATTTCTGTCTCATACCTGCCACAGCCCAGGAGAAAAAGGAGGATGTGGTATTTCTTAAGTTATAACCCTGAAGATGAAGCAACCAACACTGAAAATTGAACATACTATGTAATTCTACACGAAATTAAAAACAAATCTGCAGTCTGAAAATGTGTTGGTTTACACATTACGTACTTAATCTGAAAGTCTTCAGCTGCGAGCTTGGTGTTGTCCAGCTTCAGACGAAGCTCAGCGTTCTCCACAAAACGACTGTTAATCTATGGAAAAATGGGAATGTGTGGTTAATCGAGGGATGTTAATATATCTTTCAAATTAGCATAACAACATCAAGCCTGCATTATAAAAAAGAGAAATTATCACTGTTTAACACTGCGCGTGAACAGGATTGCCCAGTGGTATGTGTGGTATTTTAAACACAAAGCATGGCATAATGGCATAAGGTGAGGCAGCGTTCACCTCATGGCATTTCAGTCATTTCAAGGGTGTGATCCTTCAGATGATTGACAGCAGCTCTACCTGTGTGCGGAGCTCTGAAATGGTTTTGAAATAAGCACTTGTGTCTTTGCTCTGCATCGGCCTCTTGTTGTCATAAAACTCCTTAATTTGCAGCTCAAGTTTCTTGTTGGCCTGCTCTAAAGTGCGCACCTAAAACACAAAACACACGCACAAATCTTTAGAAAATCATTAAAGACGAGACGATTTAGAAAATCATTAAAGGATGAATGTAGCTGAATCTGTAATGTTCAATCTTACATCTTTTGATTTTAGGAAACTTGATTTGACTTGACTTGATTTAGAATTATAGAAATAAAGTTGAACTTTTTGGGCCTAAAAATTTACAATAAAACCATTGTAAATGATTATATGAGAATATGACAATAACTTTATCCACATACAATAATCCAATGTTACTAAATAGCAAACACAAATTTTTCTTAAAAATGAATGCAATGAAATGAATAAGAATATGAATTATAATTAATACGTTTAATTAAATGTATTGGTCCATAACACAGAAGAACACTCTTTCTTATATAGAATGTTATGACATTTATTTAAAAATAATTTAGGGTTTTAGGGATTCTAGTCTGGCTTTTACAAGATAACATTTAAGTAAAATAATAATACACTTAATACTTCATTCACTAATTATAAAAGTATATATATACACATATATTTTAAATATGGGTTTTAAAAATCATTCATCAGTGTTCATTAGAAGAAGATTTCATGTCATTTGTTACATTTTCAGGTTAACCAATAGAAGGTTTGTTACCCGCTCCAGGTAAGATGCCAGGCGGTCATTGAGATTCTGCATTGTCTGCTTCTCATTGCCATGCAATGTGACCTCATAACCAGCCGTCGTCAAGGATGAAGTGGACAAAGATCTGGAGATGCGGCCACCAAAGCCCCCAGTGCTGCCATCATTTTGTCCACCATAGGACAAAGAGGCCCCTGAACTTCCCATTCTGTTCATGACCAATCCACCAGAGGAAGATGACCCGAACACACTGCGAGTGGTGAACGTCTTACTGCTGCGACGGACCGACATGGTTGAGTGAGAAGATCTGTCCGAGTTAGGATGTCCTTCAATGTGGAAACTAAACACCTAAACTAATTTGCACTAAAGATTGTCTTATATAGCCATGTTGCATCCCACACGGTGTCAGATTTCCAGTTCCAGTGAATAGATGGAATGTGAGCGATACCCGCCTGTGCCCAGACACAGATTAAAACCATTGACTTCAAAAACCTGCTATCACACCCTTGACCTTCAAAATCCTGTAAAATGATTTGTGGCTTAGAGAGATTACATCTTTAACTGTTTCACTATTGTATAAATTGTTGTATTGGACATGTGCCAGTCCAAAGCATTGACAGTGGCTTTTATGAAAAACGATAACTTTTTCTTTGTTTAAATGCAACCATTAATTATACACATGTGACAGTATTCTTAAACCCATTTTCAGATGTTTATTTATTTTGCGGATTCACCACAACATTCATCAGGTTTTGCTTTGGCGTTTAGCCAATATGACAAAAATTCTTCTTTCTCAAACTTGGAACAAAAACACACTCAAATGTTATGTACCTGAACAATAACCATCAATCATGACGAATGGATTCATGTGTCAGAATGAACGAAAACACATCTCGAGTACTTTTCTATTTTTAGAGTATTTTTCTCCATTAGTAGCCCAAATGTCACCATCTCTTGAAACGTACAGATGTAACCCCTGATAAAACAGATTAGCTGGTAGAGTTGACAGAGAGGGGATATACCTGTTGACTTTTTAAAAGTGGGTGAATGGTACAATTCATAGGAAATCAATCGTGCTGTCAAACGATTTGGACTTCTACCGTCAGAACTTGCATGCAAATTCATGAGGATCGACAAATTCTGTAGAAAATATTTCACTTGGTGGATTTTTACTTGTAAAAGCATGTATCCCCTTGGTAGATTTCCAAAATCTGTCACTTGAAGGCATGAGTAATGAAAAGTGTAATTTAAAAAATGCTTTAAATATATTTTTCAAGGTAAAATATATTTATGGTATCATTTCCTGTTGTTGTTTTTTTTTAGACCACATGACTTTGGTTTTGCAGACACAAGCATTTTAAATATTAATAGTGAAAGCAGTTCTGTTTAAATATTTATTCTAAATAGTTCAGCTAAATAAAAACTCTGCCATCATTTACTTTCCCACAAGTCGGTCCAAACCCGTATGACTTTCTTTCTTCTGTGGAACATAAAACAAAAAATGTTTTGAGAAATTATACAATGAAATTCAGTGGTAACCAAAACTGCTGGGCTACCAATATTTTTCAGAATATTTTGTTTTGTCATACAGGTTTGAATTGTCACAAGGGTGAGTAAATGACGAATGACTTTCAGGTTGTTCTACATTCTAGTAATAAGGCTTCTTTGTTTTTATTTCGTTATGATATCAGAACAGTCATTTCATCCCGACATTTATTACTCAATGCCACCCAAAAAATATCAAGATGACATTTAATTCAGAAATGAAAAGCATGCTCGTACAGAAACGGTTTGCTTTAGTCATTGAATGAGAACTGAATATTTAATGTGTTTTCCGCATATTATAGATTGGACAAAATGTGATTGCCATTATGTCATCATTAATCAATGCTAAAGATATGGAAATGTGGAAAATGCTCGAACCGAGCAGCATCTGATGTCATATACCTTATAGACTATGCATTCAGCAGTGGACTGGCAAGTGTTTGTTCACCTCAGACTCGCACGCAGCATAGGATTGAGTTCTTGAGCAAAATCTTTGGGTACATAAAACTAATGGTCCTGAGAGGAAGAGACAGACTCCTCCTCGGCAATAAAATCAAAAGTTCTGCGTCACAACCTTTCTCCACCAGTTCATTTGAATCAATATGACAGTTTTAAAAAAGGTCACTTATTGATTTCACATAGTATAATATTACATGAGGACAACTGATTAGATGAGAACTCGAATCCTGACAGGTCAAATTCATTTGAATGCTCTTTCCCATTATTTAAGTGCCGCGACTTTCCTGATCGTTTGGCTTTGTAATGTTTGCTGTCTTAAATTCTCAAAAATAACTATTGAATTTTCCATGTTCAGTTTACTGTCACGTCTGACGTATTTTGTTTAAACATGCACCTCCTCCTGAACAATCATCCAACTTCATCGATTCACACTTTTTTTTAACCTGAAAATATAAATATAAAGGGACTGACCTGTAATTTTGGATTACAAGGTTTTATTCTTACACCGGCTCAGCACTATTCAGGTAAATCTGCTTTTTCTTAATATTTCCATGGAATAGTGTAGGTGGTTTCTAGCTAGTCATTAGCAGGAATAAACTGGTATTTAGTTGGTTCAAAGTTGGCAGACCATCTTGGATAAAAATGGAACAAGCCACCAAGTGTCATTTCAGCTGGTTTCAGTTAATAACCAGCCTGAATCAGCTAGAAACCATGTGCCATTTTCCAAATTTGTTTTATGCTAACATCTTAAGTTGGATGTCCAGCAGGAATGTGGGTATTTTTCTTTTTTTTTTTGCAATTGAATTTGACACAAACAGTTGTTTTTCACAGGAATGATGGCCAAGCGCGTTGTACTGACCGCTGTAGCGATGCTGGCGGTGGCATGTGTGGCCTCTCCTCTGTCCAAAGACGCACCTGCGAACACAAAAGCGACAAAACGGCTTCACGAGAGACCACCTGAGACACCGGAGGGACTGCAGTCCCGTGCGAGTCGTTCCGTGCAAATACCGGAGGATCAGCGCGAACTCATGTCGCGGCAGCTCTTACAGGCACTGTCAGGTGCGTGTCTCTGGAGGTAGAAACATTAGAGGAAACGAAGCCTCACTCTTACTTGCTGCTCTTCGTGTTTTGGCAGAAATCATCCAACGGGAGGACTGCGTTACAGATTATCAAGGCTGGCTAGATTTTGGCCGTCGGAGTACAAACTGAGATTTAACCGTAAAAAAATCTGTATTATGATTTTTGTCATTAAATATATTTGCAACTACATGTTTTTTGTGTCGTCTGGGTGCGAATTAATTTCACTCACGTGAGATAAAGATGAAGACAGTCAGATCAGCCCACTAGCGTTAAAAATGCTGTTTTAGGGTCGATGGAGCGGGTCGCCTCTTGGGGGCAGCAATGTTGAAATACTAACCTAACACTAGGCCTACTAACCTTCTCAGTAACCATCCTGTTTTTGAACACATTTTTTGCTAAATTAATTAATAGCCTAATGGCTGACTGCAAATAACACTTAATAACAATAGCATTTGGAACCAAAAACTTGCTTTGTGTGTTGCATCCACACCTCTAGGTGTGAGTGTACAAGAAGACGAGAGCCTCAACAGGTTGGTCAATTAGTCACACTGCGTTTTCAGCATTAATAAAACACAATCTAATAGGTAGGAATGTAATTTATTGTTTTCCGGCCGTAGCTGTATCCCTTCTGGCCACAACCAATTTTTATCCACCTTATTTTTCCCGTGGGCGCAGCCATTTGTAAAGTTTATGTGCGAGGTTTCCTGTGGCATTTCTCTCCAGCTATTTTTAGCTGTACAAAACAGCTCCTTTTGATGCTTGATATTGCAAACTGGTGTGTCTTACCATATTATTTTAACGTACTGCCTTCATTATGAACAGTGGTTTGTAGTGGAAACAGTTTTAGCGTTTACTGCACTTTCTTCTCTTTATTTCCCTACAGCGGCTAATTGAACATTCAAAAAATGACTTACTAGCTATGGTAAAATGTAGTGTTTAGCGTAAATAGAAACAGTTCACACATAAGCACAAATAAAAACATAAGAGGTCAAAAATACACTGAAATCTTTATTGCCATTTAACACAATATCAGTGCCTGAAATAGTTACTTGGTGAATTCCGGGGCTTTTTTAAATTCATTGTGAGGCTAAACAATCCCTAAACATTGTTCTAATGTAAAAATACAATGATTACGAAACTTCTCATCCTTGTGTAAATTAACAATACTTTACATCATTTTTTACTTATTTTTTAACAACTCTTTACATATTCTACAAAAATGGCTACCAGACATTGTGTTTTACAGAGTGGTATTTCAGGTAGACATTTTTTTTTTTTTTTAAATATATTACTCTTTAAATAACAATTTTGTCTGAGACTTTAGATCAGTAAATATTAAACCTTATCATGCCCCTTTGAAAATTTCAAACGCATACAAGGCTTTCTCCATATACACTTGATTGACAGACACGAGTGGACACAATGGAAGATGTTGATGGAGAGGAGAAGAAAACAAAGGTGTGTTCAGTGAATAATCCAGTGATACAAACTGAATCCTAGACTTTTCTGTGTGAATTACCCGATTGCATATTTACTATCTACAGCTCTCGAGCACTTAAGTTTATTACTGCATCCCTGATTCTGGTAAAAACAATCATACACATTACAGTGAAAACATGTCTGTGACATTAAAGTTGCATGACATACGTGTGTGCATGGTGTACCATCACATGAGGTGTTCTTGCATTAAAGCATGGTGAAAATAAAGCACAAGATCAGCAAGACTGTATAATGTTCCCAAAACTGACCACCAACAGTCATCATAAATACAGCTTCTCATTTTTAGTGTTTAGACTGCAGGTACAGTACATAACCTCACATAACGTACCCTGCATTCCCTAGGAAAAGGGATCTGAATGCCCTGAAAAGTGCTATTATGAAAAATGTATTTGTCAGGAAGCAAAACGCACTACTGACACCGATGCTTGGTTGGCAGCAAGCAAAAACTGAGGCCAAGTAGTGCATTTTTCTGTAGTGCTGCTACAATTTTATAACAATAATCAGTGATTTCAAGACTGACTAAGTCTCAACAAAAGAGAACATGTTTAAAAGTCAACAAATGTACAACTATTCCCTTCTGAAGGGTGTTTAAAACATCCTACGACAACAATGATACAAAAAAACAGATGTGTTTGACTTCATAATGAAATCTTTTGAGACGCAGTCCATACTTAAAATAAGAAGAAGTCACTACAGAAATGAAAACTTGATATGGCTTTTGGAATGTCCCATTACAAATGGCAAAAGTTTAGCTGCATGCCGCAATGAGGGAGATGCACAAAATGGCACCTTTAATGGTTAATGTCTTTTTGTGTTTCATGGGGGGCTGGTTTTTCTTTTTGACCAAAATCCACAAAGCCTCTGGCAACCACTTTGTACAGGCCCAGGCTTCTGAGTTTTTCCACAAGATTGACGCTGAAAATGTTTCCCTGCCGTTCCTTTTCTCTTTTTTCTCGTTCACTTCCATCAGATCCCCACTGTGTTTCTTCTGCGTTGGCTCTGTGAATGAGAGGGGAGTTGGGATGAATTGCAGCTGAAATGCCGCACTCTGATACAAGTTGTAGCAGACCGAGGGAGGAGGTCTGGTGGAGGTGTGATGTGGACCCAGAGATGCACTGGAGGCCTGATGATGTCCTCACGTGCTCACAGCTCCCACAAGCGGATGCACTGCGGGGCCGAAGGCTGGGGAGAGAACAAGGAAGATCAGTGTCAGATGCTTTAGTCAAGCCAAACCACGCCAGAAATAAACAGGTCAGAACACAAGTGTTAGTAAAAGCTTTTTTGGTTAGAAATGCACTGCTTATAGTGCATGATCATGCTAATGAATAAAATAATTTAATGATGAGACTTCCACAAGCTGGTTAACAGCAT
Source organism: Labeobarbus marequensis (assembly GCA_034780575.1). Taxonomy (NCBI): domain Eukaryota; kingdom Metazoa; phylum Chordata; class Actinopteri; order Cypriniformes; family Cyprinidae; genus Labeobarbus; species Labeobarbus marequensis. The sequence goes on along the minus strand of JAUZSZ010000112.1, from coordinate 26,464,259 downwards.
TTAGAGAAAGACTTCAATGTAACATGCACAGTCTAGTGTTAGCGAGTCATTCTCAAAATATGACATTTCAGTCAAGATTTCAAATATTCAGGAAACCCTGCATAAAAAGGGCTTTTTCATTCTCTAACTTAGAACATTTTAATGATGCTATAAAATTGTTTACATTTTACAATATAGGTATACTTTACATATATTTTATAATTTACACATCAAAAATGATTTGCCAGATTTATTTACTTATTTAATGTCACTGGTGTTGTGACATTCTGTTAGTATTCTGAATATATATATATATAAATAAATCAATCAATCATATAAAATAAAATATATCATAGTCCAGATTAGTAATGTCAAGAGTAAGTGCTTAACACAGCTTTTATTAGAAAGTTAAACTGAATTCATAACTTCAGCATTTTTTGACAATGATCTTACTACATTAAATTCCCCCAATAAAATATGACCTTTGCACAAAAGCGTTATTTTAGAACAGATTTGCAATGCATGAGACTTGCAGCTTTCTCACCTAAACCTAAATCTGTACAGGAGAGAAGATACAATTAGTAACAAAATGTCCTGATGCTGTTATGCTAAGATGTATTTTTTGTTCATGAATGAAACCTAAGTTTAGAGAGAAAGACAGTTAGTGGATGGAGTTTGCAATTTGATGGATCATCCTAGTAAAGGCTTCAAAGAGACCATGCCTGACATATCTTACTTTAGGGAGGACGGTATTATAACTGTACAAAGAGCCGGTTCCAGCGCTTCCTGTTACACATGGAAGGAGGGAAAATAAGCAAGGAAATACTAAATATTAATATAATGGTTAGTTGTGAACAGACACAGACCTAATTTAAATTGTTTTTAAATGGAAACATTTGGGCTGCTAATTTGACAAGTTAACATTAGACATGTTAAATTGACAAAGTCTGAACTACACAATGTAGCCTATTAGAATTCAGCTGTATGCCCCCAAAATTCAAGATATGAGGGGAAAAATTCCCGTTAAAGTTTTTGTCTTACATTTATATCCTATGATAGCAATATCACATGAACAAGAGTGCTGCTTGTTTTAAAAATAAATGCATGATTGCAAACGTGATATAGTTCATTTTAGACAGTTTTGTCTGTTTTTGCAAAATTTTGCCAACGTAAATTGTTCCAGTAAAATAGTTCCAAAAATATTTATATGCATAAATATATGCATTTCTAATCCAAGTAGAAAAATGTAGAACATACTGAGATATATACCGTACGTCACAATTTGGCCAAAAAATACAGAGAATTTTTGGCCATATCGCCTAGCCCTACTTGACAGCCTTAGTAAAAATGTTCTTGATTTATGCATATGCCCCTGATAAAAAAAACCCAAAAAAACAAAAGAATTCTGATGGATGATTAACAGTCGTAAAATAAGAACTGTGCGGGCACCAGCATGATCATGTCTTACCTGGTGGAGAAGGAGGAGAGGAGAACAGAGGGATGGAGGATCTGACATCTAGTGATCGGGGGTGTGGGTGAGGTCTGAGGGATGTTAGGTCCGGATGAAGGAACTGTGTTCATGTAAGGAAACACAAACACATGCTGAACCTCAGCTAAGTATGACAGGTACCTACAGTGCTACACTGAAGGCACGGTGGATTAAAACCATGATAACAGCAAGGAGGCAGATCTGGGCAGTAACTAATTACATGTAATCTGGATTATGTAATCAGATTCCAAAAAGTATAATACTTTTTCTAATGCTCATAATCAGATCGCAGTTACTTTTTTATGGATTACATTAATTTTATGGGCTAACATTAAGCCCAGTTTGAGAAACCCATGTTTAATGTAATGTTTAATTCATTTTATGAGGATGACATAAAAGAGGTATATATTTTCTTTCTCTTTGCTTTTTTATATCAATATGGTACATTTAATGGTAAGTTTAAAACAAGTGAGGTAAAAAGTAATCGAAAAAGTAATCAGAATATAAAGTAATATAAAATTAATCAAAGAAGTAATCAGAATGCATTACTAAAATGAGTAACCTAGATTATGTTCCTAACTACAATTTTCATCATGCAATCTGTAATCAGTCACGGACTACAATTTGTAAGTAATTTACCCAGCACTGTTGGTATCATGGACTAAAAATTTGAATAGCAGTGTACAAATTAACATTACCAGTTATCATTGTTAGTTCGTGTTAGCTATTGCATTAATTAATGTTAACATATACAGCCTAAATTATGAGGTGTTGACCAGTTTTCACACCATAAGTCTTGGTTCATTATATTACTTAATATTTTAATTCATATGTCATTTGAATTTTAATATGCTATTAAAATGGTTAGTTCTTTTAATGTTAAGATTGAATTAGCATTAGTACAGCTGTCAACATTTGAAATGAACATTAATCACAACTAATACATTCTGTAAAAGAGTTGTCAGTTCATCTTAACTAACACAGTTAAATTGTGCAAGCAAAAACAGTCTTATTCTATACCAATTTTTCTCATGTAGTTGCACGTGTGACAACATCTACAACCCAAGCCACCAGCACTAAAGGTATGATTCTGAAGATTTCACTCAAAAATACTTTGAGATACTTGTATATTTTTACTTCCATCAATGCAGCGAGTGACTGTTTTTCCAGTAAATCACTGTATTTTGAATGTAACAGAACACATGTTTGAGATTTGAAGACAGAACGCACTATCTGTGCCATAAAAACACGGTCATCTGAGAGGGCTGACGTGGCGTTGTATATATATTACAGAGGTGCAGTCAAAATCAGCGTGTGTTTAAACACAAAGCAGTTTTACTGTAACAGAAGGCGGCGGTTGATGGTAAAAATGCTCTCATGTGGTCTCTGGACTCTCATTAGGACAAAGGCCTGGCTGCCTGCCTGTGACCTCATGGGACCAGATCGCTTGGCATCAGGGCAAATGATGCGAAACACTCTCACTTTGGGATATCAGCTGACCTTTCCGTTTCTTATTATGGCGGTCCTCAATGGCCTTATCTCTGATACTGTTTATGGCTGTAGTCAGGAAAATAAATAGAGTTATAAGAGCAAATTTAGCTCGTCTCAGTGTCAGTGGTTGCTTACAGCATCATGTTCTAACCAGACACAATGCAACAAGTTAATAACAAGTAATGTGTCTGTCAAAATATAGCAGCAGCATATTTTCATTTTAATTAAATAATTGACTTGATTCAAACATTAACTTTTTAAAAATGTTGTTAATACATTTAATTACAATATTGTATTATTTAATATTATAATTATATAAAATGTATTATTATTATTATTATTATTAGTAGTAGTAGTAGCAGTATTTTTAAATAATTAAATATTACAATATTTTTCTACGCCAAATTATAGAATAATTGACTTGCATATGTAATTATGGTAAAGCCTCGAAAA
>JAUZSZ010000112.1:26329740-26340127 GCA_034780575.1 Labeobarbus marequensis | reverse complement strand
CTTTCAAACCTGACAGGCCAAAACTGGGCATCTTTAGCTTTGGCATATTAAATTTACCTGAAGGGCCATTAATATCAATATCAGGTGTATTGATATCTAGGTTTGGCCCTTTCAGATCAGTTTGAGGCAGGGTCAGATTCATATCTGGGGTATTGATTCCTCCTGTTATCTTGGGGCTTTTGAGATTCAGGTCTGGGGAATCAAAGTCTGCCTTAAACTTTGGAGCTGACAGATCCATTTCAGGGGTCTTCAAATCATAGTCAGGCGTCTTTATTTTTGGCCCTGAGACACCAAACTTGGGCATCTTTAAAGTGGGCATTTTAAATTTTCCAGAAGGCTTGTCAATGTTTGGAAGAGCAAGGTCTGTTTTTGGACCTTTGAAATCAGCACTGGGTCCATTTAAGTCAATATCAGGACCACTTAACCCTGCATTTAGTTTAGGAGCTGATGCATTCAAATTAAGGTCAGGCTTGTTAATGTCAGCATCCACATTCATATGTGGCCGTTTCATACCTGACAGGCCAAAACTGGGCATCTTTAACTTTGGCATATTAAATTTACCTGATGGGCCATTAATATCAACATCAGGTGATTTGATATCTAGGTTTGGGCCTTTTAAATCAGTTTGAGGCAGAGTCAAGTCCATGTGTGGGGCATCTATTCCTCCCTTCATTTTGGGGCTTTTGAAATTCAGCTTTGGATATTTGATTTTAAAATCTGGGCCTTTTGGCTTACTACCTGATAACCCGAATTTTGGCTTCTTCAGTTTACCTGAAGGGGCATTGATGTTGAGGCCAGCTGCATTCATGTCAAGATTGGGTGTCTTTAAGTCTGGTGCTGTAAATTTACCTTTAGGGAAATCAAGGTTCATATCTGAACCTGTGATATCTGGCTTATGACCTGTAATGTTGAGGTCTGGAGAATCAAAGTCTGCCTTAAACTTTGGAGCTGACAGATCCATTTCAGGGGTCTTTAGATCATAATCAGCCGTCTTTACTTTTGGTCCTGAGACACCAAACTTAGGCATCTTTAAAGTGGGCATTTTTATTTTTCCAGAAGGCTTGTCAATGTCTGGAAGAGTAAGGTCTGTTCTTGGACCTTTAAGATCAATATTAGGTCCATGTATATCAAAATCAGGACTATTTATCCCTGCATGTAGTTTGGGAGTTGATGTGCTCAGATTGAGGTCGGGCTGATCAATATCAGCATCCACATTCATATGTGGTCCTTTCAAACCTGACAGGCCAAAACTGGGCATCTTTAGCTTTGGCATATCAAATTTACCTGAAGGGCCATTGACATCAATATCAGGTGATTTGATATCTAGGTTTGGGCCTTTTAAATCAGTTTGAGGCAGAGTCAGATCCATGTCTGGGGCATCTATTCCTCCCTTCATTTTGGGGCTTTTGAGATTCATCTTTGGAGATTTGATTTTAAGATCTGGGCCTTTTGGCTTACTACCTGAAAACCCAAATTTTGGCAGCTTCAATTTACCTGAAGGGGCATTGATGTCGAGGTCAGGTGTATTCATGTTAAGATTGGATGCCTTTAAGTCTGGTGCTTTAAATTTACCTTTAAGGAAATCAAGATTCATGTCTGGACCCGTAATATCTGGCTTATGACCTTTAATGTTTAGGTCTGGGGAATCAAAGTCTACCTTAAACTTTGGAGCAGACAGATCCATTTCAGGGGTCTTCAAATCATAGTCAGGCATCTTTACTTTTGGTCCTGAGCCACTAAACTTTGGCATCTTTAAATTGGGCATTTTCATTTTTCCAGAAGGCTTGTCAATATCTGGAAAAGTAAGGTCTGTTCTCGGACCCTTGAGATCAACATTAGGTCCCTGTACATCAATATCAGGACTGTTTAATCCTGCATGTAGTTTGGGAGTTGATCCGCTCACACTGAGGTCTGGCTTATCAATATCAGCATCCAGGTTCATATGTGGGCCTTTCAAACCTGACAGGCCAAAACTGGGCATCTTTAGCTTTGGCATATTCAGTTTACCTGAAGGGCCATTAACATCAATATCAGGTGATTTGATATCTAGGTTCGGGCCTTTCAAATCAGTTTGAGGCAGAGTCAGATCCATGTCTGGAGTATCGATTCCTCCCTTAAGTTTGGGGCTTTTGAGATTCAGGTCTGGAGATTTGATTTTAAGATTTGGTCCTTCAGCTTTTTTACCAGAGATGTCAAATTTCGGCAGCTTCAGTTTACCCGAAGGAGCATTTATGTCAAGGTCAGGTGCATTCAAGTCAAGATTGGGTTTCTTGAAATTTGGTCCTTTAAATGTACCTTCAGGAATATCAACAATGTCAGGTGCTGTGATATCTGGCTTATGACCTCTGATGTTGATGTCTGGTGAGTCAAAGTCTGCCTTAAATTTGTGAGCAGATAGATCATAGTCAGGTGTTTTTACTTTGGATCCTGACAGGTCAAAATTAGGCATGCTGAAAGTGGGCATTTTCAGTTTTCCCGATGACATGTCCATGTCTGGAAGGTCTGTTTTTAGACCTTTGAAATCAGCCTTTGGTCCATCAATTTGTATATCAGAACCATTAAGACCTGCAGCTACTTCAGGGTATGCCAGTTTTGACCCCTTCGTACTTCCATCATAACTGATGTCTGTATTCTTGTTTCCAGAGAGGCTAAACTTTGGCAGTTTAAATTTTGGCTTCTTGACATTAACCGATGGTACATCCATATACATATCAGAAGAATTAACCACTGCTTTTGGGCCTTTAAAATGTCCTTTTGTTAGGTGCATCACAGGAGATCCTTGGGTATTTGACAGTGTAAAATTTGAATCTGGTGCATTAACACCAACATCTAGTTTTGGATCTGGAAATGTTCCACCACGTATGTTGATTTCCCTATCAACACTGGTCAAGTTCTTTGTGGAATGATGCGATGGAACATCTCTTGAAATATTGGTTTTGATCTTTGCTGATCTGAGCAGGTCAGATCCTTGTACAAACATTTTGGAGTCATAGTCACCTGTAGAATTCTTGGCATCATAATTGACCATAAATGGCCCCACCTGATTGTCAAATTCTGTTTCATATGAAGTGAGACACATTCGATCTGCATTCTCAAGTAAAGCCGAAACATTTACTTGACCGCTTTTTCGGTCAAGTGTTTGGGTTGTCACTGACCCATTGTGTATGCCATGTCTGTTTTCCTTAAGATTTTTATCTCCTTTCATGAATTTCTTGACTTTAGCATTGAAGAGTTTGTCATATGAATCTTTCCACACCTGTTGAAACATTTGAATTGTAAATTAATGTGTTTGGGGGTTTCATGAGAAAAAGAAAAAAAAGTGAATGTGATGTGCACAGACCTCATTTGGAGCTTTGATATCAAGGCTTTCCAAGCTCTTGCTGGATTTCAGACCATGCTTCGTTATGTCCTTGTCATTATCAATCATCTTTAAAATGTCCACAGCTTCATTCTTCTTTTGTTCATTCCTCTTTAGTTCAAACTGACCACTGGCACCCACAATTTCATCATCTTAAATGGAAATATAATGTAACGTGAAATGTTATCCTTAAATTTCCACCCTATCTATGTTCACAGCAAGCTATTTTCTCCACAGTAAATGTGAACCAGAAATCTAAAGCTCAATTAATACACAATGACATGTTAAAAAAAATAAAAAATAATAATATTCAAACCGTCATGTAACTGTACCTTCATGAAAGTGCAGGTCTGTGTATTCCAAACCCTCTACAGACACATTGTCATCTTCAAGTAGCAGGCTGTCAGAGAGGCTTCTTCGAAGAGCCTGCAAGTTACAAGATAATAACATGGTGTATTTTTTCTTGTTCATATTTCTTGAAATTAAATGCATGTATAGAAAAAATAAAAAAATAAAAACCCAAATAAAAGATTTTTGGTGATAAACATAAATCTCTGCCAAACTGTGCTACTAATATTTAATTAATTAATGACAAGCACATGAACTTTAAAGTATAGTTGATCGATCACACAAAATGTGTACACAAAATATAGTTCAGATACAGATTGGATATAAAAAAAAAAACCCACAAAAAAACCCCCCAAAGAGATATCATACCATTTCACAAGTATATATTTACAGTGAAGAAAAGCCTCTGAATCTCAAACCTGTTGATGCAAAAGAAATGATTGAGTGGCAGCAAGACACCCTCGTTTCAGTGCTAATTACTACCGACTACCGACATATAATTGTTAATGGTTGGTCATAATGCAATGACAGACTTGAACGTGAACTATGAACATCATTGAATGAAAAAATCCCTAGCATCAAAATGAAGCAAGACTGAGCAAACAACACTAACTTTGTTCAAATTTACTTTACACTTTGCCAGTTGAAACAAGGACATCTGTCTTGGTGTGCAGTTCATCCTTAAAGACATTAATGCTCAACGAAACATCTGCATTTATCCCACTGATAGATGAAACTGTGAGGTATTCAAGGAATTGTTCAGGAATAGTGTAACAAGAGGGCGTTAGGAACAGGTTAGACCAGACAAAGGAAACTGTGAACAGACCTCACCTTGTTAACCACACCCTCTGTATTAAACACGCATAATCGTGGAGGTACCAGGTGCTCCTATGATCATCTGTAAGGGCACAGATTTTGATAATCTGCTCAACTATCTATTAAAATTACTCAATTGTCTCATTTCATTGAAACAGGTTTCAAAAACATCTAATTACGAACTATTATCTACAGAATATGATCTATTTAACATGCACAAAACTTATTTATTCATCTGTATATTTACAGTAAACACAAATTACAGGTACAGGACCTAAAAGTGGCCGTCAGAAACATTCCTTTTGATACAGAGTAATAGTCAGTAACAGTATTTAGAAAAAAATTGGTCCCCAAAGAAATCATGTTAATGTACACATTCACAACTTTAAATATCTTATAACCATCCCTGTGCAATACTTTTATACACAGCTTAAGTGCAGTTTGTAATATGAATACATTAAACCACTCTTGAATTGCAGAAAAAAAACAATTAAATCAGCATAACCTGATTTAACATTCCTAACAAAAACAGCTGGGCACCTGCGCTTGCTAAACAACCAAACTTTACTTTAAGTACCATACGGGCTGTTTTACGCAACACAATACAGTCCAAAGTACTGTTGTAAATTTGAATAGCAAAGAAAAGTCTTACCTTGTATCCCATGAGCTTTTAAATCCTTGTTCAATGTCAGCAGTGTTAATGTGCCATGCTGAAGAGAGTTTTCACTGGAAGAGACTGTGTTTACCTCTGTTCTCTTCTCACTGTTTATGATATTCTCACTGCGGCAAATAATACACTTGAAGAGTGGACCAACTGGTTTAACCAGGCCAAACGCATACCTCATAGAGCTTCAGCATCACTGCCTGTTCTGCATTGGCGGCAGGGTGACATAACAAAAACAAACCTCTCCCTAATTCTAGACTGATGAGAAGAAATCAAAAGGAATGGTTGAAAAAGAGTTAAGCTATGCACACATGTACTCCTATATGACTCATACAAGTTGGGAAACACAAGGCGTAGTCACTCTCACTCAGGTTGCTCTGGGTGGAGATGGCTTATTACGAGCGTTCACACCTCTAATGAAACCAATTATATATTGTGAATTCTTGGAAGAGAGAATGCATTCTTTCAAACCACAGAAATAAATATTAGAACCCAGTAGGACTCTCACACCTTAATTTGCAAGAATGAAGAAAAAAAAAAAAGTTTTTTACCTGTTTGAAGAGGGAAAAAGTACTTTGAGACCATTTTCAAAGATTCCCGTATTGGGTGTTTACACAAAAACGATAATGGTGGCGTTTTCATAAACTTGCACTTAGAAACCCGTTTTCAAAATTATGCGTTTTCAGTCCCCAAAACCCCATTGTTGTGTAAAATAACAGGCAAAACGCATAAAAAGTTTCCCATTTTTAGCTGAAAATGCTGTCGTGTAAACAGCCTCTAAGACAACAATCAAAAGTGATTGACTCTAACCGATCCTCTGTACTACATCTCCCAGGTAGCATTGCTCAAGAGCATCTAGCAACTGGAAGTCTGGATGACGGCCATGGGGATCAAGGTTCTCTCGCACTGTGCTGGAGAACAGGAAGGGATCCTGAGAGATGATGGCCAGCTTTGATCTACAGAGGATGACACAAACAAAACAAATTCTTATTATATGCAAAAACCATATTAAAAATACATCAGAATCAGAATCAGTTAAACTCATATGTGAAATGTTCAAAGGTTTGTGGTTTGTAATTTTTACTAAATGTTTTTATTTTTAAGTCCCTTATGCTGACCATTTATTTGCAATGCATTATCTGCATTTATCCGATTAAAAATACAGTAAAACAGCAATATTCTGAAATATTTTAATATATTTTAAAATGTAATTCATTCCTGTAATGCAAAGCTGAAGTTTCAGCATCATTACTCCAGACTTCAGTGTCACATGATGCTTCAGAAATCTTTCTAATATGGTAATTTGGTGCTCAAGAAACATTTCTGTTTATTATCAATGTTGAAAGCAGTTGTGCTGCTTAATATTTTCACGGAAACTGTGATATTTTTTTCAGGATTCTATAAGAAATAGAAAGTTCAATAGAACATCTATTTGAAATAGATATCTTATGTAACATTATAAATGTTATAATGTTATATTTTCAACAAATTTAATGGATCCTTGCCGAATAAAAAAATAAATAAATTCCCCCAAAAATAAAATCTTACTGATCTTACTGAGAAAATTGTCAAACAAACACAACGTGACTTAACGCTTACCGCAGGTTACTAAGTCTGACTGAGCTGATGTGGACTCCATCCAGCAGGATTTGACCCTGGTTCAGCTCCACCATACGGAATAGGGCAAGGAACAATGAGGATTTCCCTGAGCCTGTACGCCCTACAATGCCCACCTTCTCACCGGGTAATACCTCCAGGCTGACCCCATCAAGAGCGTTAGTCAAGCCCGGCCGGTACGCCAACACAGCACCCACAAACTCAACCTGGCCCTTTTCAGGCCACGATTCTAGAACCTGCAGATGTAAAGTTTCGTGATGTGGTCTGTTGCACTTTCAGAACATCCTGAATAATATACCAGGGTGTCACAACATGGGGTTTGCTATAGCAGTACTTGAGATTGTGAAATAAATAAATAGGCCATGCAGAATATAAATATAGTTTGTTTCTTCAGTGAAACAAATTTGGAGAAATGTAGCATTACATCACTTGCTCACTAATGGATTCTCTTCAGGGAATGAGTGCCGTCAGAATGAGAGTCCAAAAACATCACAATAATCTACAAGTAATCCAAAAGCTGCATGTTTGTCATAAACAAATCCATCAAGACATTTTTAACTTTTTATCTTCAACTGGAGAAAGCAATATTATGGATAGAGGATTAATTTTAGCTGGAAGCACCAGTTTGCAAGTTAAAAACATCTTAATAATGGATTTGTTTCTTACTAACATGCAGCTTTCACTTCACAAGATGTTTATTGATGGACTTGAGTCATGTGGATTACGTTTGGAGTGTTGTGATGTTTTGATCAGCTGTTTGGACTCTCATTCTGACGGCACCCATTCACTGCAGACCTTCCACTTGTGAGCGAATGATGTAATTTCACCAAATCTGTTCCCATGAACAAACAAACTCATCTACATCTTGGATGGGCTGAGGGTCAGTACATTTTAAGCAAATTTTAAATTTTTGGTGAGCTAATCCTTTAAAATATTCTACCAAAAAAGGTTGTGAAACTCTGCATGGTCACACTTGGTCCGGATTCAGTTTTTGGGGTAAATACCACTCCTCTAACCTCAATGCTGGCTTCTTGAGGCTCCTGCGGGATGTTGGTGGAATACTCCTCTGTACGCTCAATGCTCACCAACTGCATCTCTGTCTGCGCAAAGCTGAAAATCAGGCCTGACAGCAGATTGGTGATGGACAGTGCATAGGACAGTGACAGACCCACCAGCCCTGACAGAGAAGAAATTTTAGCAATTTTTGTTTCAAGAGGCATTTCAGTAACTTTAAACCATTTTGAAGGCCTTATGGCTGAACTGGACAACGATCTTCTAAAACTGGACCGGTTGAGTTGAGTTTCCTTAACGTCCCAAAAGAGACCAATAAAGTACACGTGAATCTGTCTTCACAAGACCGTAATAGACATGCTTTTTCAAATGATTTCTGATGATATGTTGCTTTGAAAATTAGTTAAGGTACAGAAATAACAGATACATAGCTGCCAATCCATGGCACAGACCATGTTTGAATTTATAATTTACCCATTAGTTAACATTCTCAATGCTCTGTTGACCATGGCAGCCTGACTTGAAGCTTAAGCTTCCAGTAAAGAGCACCTGCTAAATGCCTTAAATGTGAATTTTTACTCTTATCTCATTAAGAGGCTAACCTGGGTCGATGGATTTGAGCTGATGCTGGATCACAGCGATCACACTGATGCCAGTTACTACAGTGACACCGATCATCTGCAGCCGAATATCCAGCCACTGCATGGCGGCATTACTGTTGAAGAGACAGCGCTGATTCTGTTCCAGACGTCTCTCACTCTCCTCCTCAAATCTGCTCTCAAACACACAAAAATAGTTTTATTCAGCATTGCAATCACTGTCAGGCAATTATCAAACTTCAGGTTACATTCATCTCCGTAACAAGTGGATGTTAATTAATATTGAGGGAACTCATTACACAATAACAACACCGAGTTAGTATTTTTTTTTTTCTTCGAGTTATTTAAAAACAAGAAACAAAAAATAGTTGTACTGTAAAGGAGTGAATTTCACTGTCAGTAAAATGTTCAGGTCACATTTCACCTCAAAGTGAAATGAGAAGAAAAAAAAAGGAAAAAAAAAAGAGGCAGATTACGGAGGAAATCTGCATAAAGAAAAAAATCCAACTTATTTCAGGAATTTTTTTCCTCCAAATACAAAAAGAAGTTCTCATTCTCATCACTGTAATAATACTTATTTTTTTGTAATGCAGAAAAGTTCTGTTTAAAATAAAATGTACAACAGTAGCATTTGCTGTGCTGATTTTGACTCGAAATATTTTATTCTTAACTTTTTATTTTACTGTGAAATATGACCCAGACATTTCTTTAAACCAAACATAACTTCTGAATGTGTGCAAATAAAGTACAGCTAGTTTTCAGACCTGGTAGTGTGTCCACTGGCCCGCACTGTGGACAGGCCGCTGAGTGTTTCTGAGAAGTGTGAATAAACTGGAGAGAGCGTGAGGCTACACAGACGTTTCAGCTCACGGGACGAGTGGCGATAAAAACACTGAGTTTGGTAGTAGAGCACCCCCAGAGGAAGTAAAGGAAGCAGTACCCACGGCAGCCCATAGCTCATGACAACCAGCATCCCGAGCAGCCCAAACACATTGGCCAGGAGAATGTTTAAGACAAAGGGGAGAGAGTCATCCACGCTGTAAATATCTGAGGAGAAACGATTCAGGATGCGACCCAAGGGTGTAGTGTCAAAAAATGTCATGGTAGCCTAGAATGGAAGAGGCATATGAATAATGTACTTTATGTACTTACACAATATAAAAAGAAGTGACATCTACATGTTAGTTTTCTCAGTTTAGTAATGACTTTTAACCATCTTGGCTGAAGGTGATGAAAACAGCACTGTGGATCATTACCTTTAGCACACTGGACAGCAGTCTCGTATGAATGACAGTCGCAGCACAGATTGCGCCATAAGCAAAGAGAAAGGCTCGAGCAGCTGTAAAGATGGTGTTTGCTGCCGCCAGAGATCCATACACGGTCATGTAAAACTTCAGCTCAGAGCTCACATTCCCCAAAATCTCTGAACCTCTGTCAGGTGCATGAAACCTGATAAGAGTGGTGGAGTATATGGAGATAATCTAATCAAGACAAGCTTAATGAGAAACAAATTGTCTGCAAATTTCTACATAATATCTACCTAAAAGTGAATGTTATAAAACGTTATTTTTGGCATAGATATAAATGAAATATCCAGACTCTAATGTTATTTTAAAGTCAAATAAAAGCAATATTTTGGAAGAAAAAAACATGACATTTTTGTATTTATGTTCTAATGCTATGGAAAATATATAAGTATATAATGTTCTGCCTATTTAAAGGTGAAATAATAATTTTAACTTTATAGTTCATGCATACAGTCAGGCTATTTCATACTTTATAATATACAAGTTTTTGAAAGAAATGAACACTTTAATTCAGCATAGATAAATTAAACTGATGAAAAGTGACAACAATGTCTACTTCAAATAAATTCTGTTCTTTTAAACTTTCTATTCATTAAAGAGTCAAGAAAAAATGTACTATGTTCTCAATAAAAATATTAAAAAGAACAAATGTTTTTAAGGTTGATAA
>JAUZSZ010000112.1:26145807-26156782 GCA_034780575.1 Labeobarbus marequensis | reverse complement strand
TTTCTAAATGATCATGTGATAATGATCTTAAAAATTCAGCTTTGCATCACAGAAATAAAGTATAATAAATTGAAAATAAATTATTTTAAATTGTAACTATATAACAATATTACAGTTTTTTCCATATTTTTGATCAATTATAAAATTTTATTCAAAATTACAAATAGTAGTGTTTCCAAACTTTTGACCTGTACTGTATTTAAAATATATGTTGTAAACAGTGAAGCTTAATTTATTTGCTAGCCCCCGAAACTTTCAGCGGCAAAAAATTACATTTCCAATCCTACATTAGGCTAAATGCACTGACGCAGTGATTTAATAATGTTCCTTGCTGATATTTATTCAAATGTGCTATATGTTCTCACGTGTTATAGACAATAAATAAAGCTTTTCTTCAAATGTGACACATATTAGCTATGTATTTATTTATTTTGGCCGAATGGGAGCTTCACCCATCCTGCTCGGGTCTGGACCAATACAAAGTATCATCGGTGAGAATCGGAGCCAATGAGAAGACAGGATTCCAGCGATCTTAAAAAACGGGACTCCTCACATCTGCGTTTACTGTCACCAGCCACAAAGCCCATGCTCAAGGAATCGAGTGTAATATAAACTTCAAGGTAAAAGCGACACTTTATCTCACGCATTTATGGACTTAACTGGGTTATTTGGACTTGCTGGAGCACACACTCGTGGTTGAATAATGTGTGGATAAATAAATAAATAAATAAATAAAAAATAAAAAATCAGAAGGAATTCATCCAAAACGACAACGCTTCGGGTTGGTCATGATAAATATGAACGGACTTCTTTTAAATAGCCAACATGACGAACGTTTCCAGGCTGTATGACTGGAATTGTTGAACACTATTTTGGCTTGACTTGCACAAACACGGTTGAGTCTCTATTCCTCTTTTCAGATGCAGTTTATGCTGCTCTTTAGCAGGCAGGGAAAGCTGCGTCTTCAGAAATGGTACGTGCCGCTGTCTGACACACAGAAGAAGAAGATCTCCAGGGAGGTCATTCAGATGGTGCTGGCACGCAAACCCAAGATGTGCAGTTTCCTGGAATGGAGGGATCTGAAAATAGTCTATAAAAGGTTAGAAAATGATGCGGACTGCATGGAAGGAACTACAGATCCATTGTATTTGGCACTTTCCATGAATATGGTAGATTTGTGTGTTCCCTGACTTTTTTTTATAGGTGCAAATCACAAATGTTTTTTTTTTTGTGTGTGTGTTGTCAGACATATGTGACCCTGGACCACAAAACCAGTCTTAAGGGTCAAGGTTTTTTACATTTCAGGTTTTTTGAAACCTGAAAGCTGAATAAATAAGGTTTCCATTGATGTATGGTTTGTTAGGATAGCACAATATATGGCCGAGATATAATTATTTGAAAATCTTCAATCTAAGGGTGCAAAAAAATCAAGACATTGAGAAAATCGCCTTTAAAGTTGTCCAAAAGAAGTTCTTAGCAATGCATATTACTAATCAAAAATAAAGTCTTGATATATTTATGGTATGAAATTTTCAAAATATTTTAATGGAACATGATCTTTTTTTAATATCCTAATGATTTTTATCGTAAAAGAAAATTCGATCATTTTGACCCGTACAATGTATTTTTGGCTATTGCTACAAACCTGTGCTACTTAAGAGTGTTTTTGTGATCCAGGGTCACATTATATGTGTGAGAGAAACTGTTATCTGACTAACCTAGTAAGAAAAGCTAGTAGTAGCTAGTTTTAAACACTTTTAATGTTTGTATCAATCCCTTAAAATGGTAAACATGGTCCACCCCACAGTAGAGATCTTGATCTTCCAAACTGTATTGAACAATTAAAATGACAAGAATGTTATTTTGATACATGTTCAATTAATTTTAGTAAATAAGTATTTAAGTAACTAATTTTTTTAAGTGGAAGTGTTTTTCTCATTCATTTTTCCCATAGGGATTTTTTAAAAAGTCTACGTTAAAGAGTTATAAGCCATGAACCAAACCAAGCAACTACAAGGAGAATCACAACTTTGAAGGAAAAAAGTATTTGAAAATCAGACAAGGCTGTGTATTCAACAGCTTCAATGAGGGAAAAAACACAATCCCATGAAGCATGAAGTGATTTACATACACTTTTGATCTATTTTATTGCCCAGTGCTACATTAATCACAGTCATATTGCCTTTGATATGGTCAACAAGGTATATGAGAATGACTGCTCAGGACAAAATGATCTGGTTTTGATGGATTGTACTGTGTAGCTTTGCACTGCGGCCAGACGGAAAGAGGAACAGAGAAAAGCATTTCAGTTTCTTTGTACTGTTTGTATTTATGTGGTGAGCTTATTTTGCATTTCAGATATGCCAGCTTGTACTTTTGCTGTGCTGTGGAGGACCAGGAAAATGAGTTGATAACCCTGGAAGTCATCCACAGATATGTGGAGCTACTGGACAAATATTTTGGCAGTGTGAGTTTTATGTCAGCATTTGCTTTGCATCTCTCTTTCTCATCCTCATATAGTTCCAAACCTATATGAAATCAGTGTAAAGTAGTGCTGCATGATGAATCATATTTTAAATGTGATTATCATTTCTTCTTCTCCGATTTATTAAGCATATAATCATCTGTGATATTTGCCAACTGGCTATTTATCCTGAAAATGGTTCATTTTAATTTGCCATTTGCTTTGTCTTACACTGGTGACAAGCCTCCACAAGTGTTAATGATTGGGGTTGCCAGATTTCAAGAGTTAAAATCACCCAATCAGAACTTTTTTTCATAAATCGATACATTTTCTGCCCAGTGGTTTACTTAATCTTCCCAACGTGGCAACCATGAAAACACAAGCAGACATGTAAGTTGGAGTTTAGCAAGTTTTATTTAGCAAGTTCTTTCTTTCACAAAGTTGTTTGCGCTGTTTGCTGCGACTACATCTGTGAGCAAACCATGCAAGTTGACCTTCTCTCAATTTGTGCTTATTTGAAAATTGATTGATTCTGATGAAATGTAAAAAAAAAAAAAAAAAAAAAATGAACGACAGTAAGCGTGATTAATAATCATGATTATAGTTTTGAGCAAAACAATTGTGATTAACCTTTAACCATTATTGCATTATCGTATTAAACTGATGACTAGATTTGTTGCTATATTTAATAGCAATAACTCACTGTGAAACTCTTTGTGTTTGAACACCAGGTGTGTGAACTGGACATTATCTTTAACTTTGAGAAAGCCTATTACATTCTGGATGAGTTCATACTGGGTGGTGAAGCCCAGGAGACATCGAAGAAGAACGTTCTGAAGGCCATAGAGCAGGCTGACATGCTGCAAGAGGTGAGGAACACACACATTGCATGATTTTTTTTAGTATATGAAGTGACAATTGGGCCTTTTCTAAGGTGTTGAATGAATTTTCTCTGATTCTCATCTCTAACAGGAAGCAGAGACACCACGTAGTGTTCTGGAGGAGATTGGACTGACATAAATGCTGAGAACTCATCCTAACCAAACACTCACACAGCTTCCTATTTTTCTTTGGGCATTTTCTCTACATTTGTATTTTAGGTTAGCTTGCAGGAAAAAGTAGTGATCAGCACTTCCTGCATAATCAGTTAGATGTTGACACTTGTATTTCTACTGCCAAACATCTGAGGGAATCAAGTATGTTGAAATGTTCATGTGACAGTAGTTATGCAAATTTCCCATAGTGTTCAGCTGTTTGGATCAGTACATGTGTAGCAAAGTTTAGTGTCAACATCCTTACACAATGTCTTCTCTGTAGATTTTAAGCATTACCTCTACCTTCAGCTGCCTTAAAACACTCATTTCCAGCTCACACTGTTGCCAGTATCTTATGCAACTCTCAGTAGATCCGAGTCAATGGGCTGTCACTGTTCAAGACTAAGCCTTGCTGAAGTGTTACGGACCAAATATTCTTATTCAGCTCCAAAGGGGGGAGATAGATAATGTAAACGCAACATTCAGAATTTTTGGGCATAAATTCATAGATTGTATTAAGGCACAAGTAAAAGTCAGTATTAGTAAAGTCTTGACCAGAAACACTAATGATTTCTTCCTGTAAAAACTTAATTGGTTCAGACATATCAGGCATTTGCCATTCAACAGCCGACTGTTTTATTTCCAATGCCAAAGAATCTTCTCCACCACCCTCATGCCTTTTTCCTTAAAATCATCTTCTTATGCTGTCGTATTGGACTTTGATTTTCTGACTTCCTCTTGAAAATGTCTTTTGAAGCTTCATCACAACAAAAGAATAAAGTCAGAAATTGCAGCATGTTGTGCAAATCTTTGATTATCTTTTACTAATGAAAATATTTGATACTCTTCATAAAATGGAAATTCCTCGTAAGTGCATCTTAAAGGGATAGTTCACTCAAAAATGAAGGTTCTGTTTGTTCCAAACCTGTATGAATTTCTGTCTTGTGCTGAACATAGAAAGATATTTTGGAGAATGTTGGTAACCAAAGTTTCTGGTCCCTACTGACTTTAACAAGTGTTTTTTTTTCATACTATGAAAGTCAAAGGGGACCAACAACTGTGGTTACTAACATTCTTCAATATACAACTCAATATTCGGTATACTTAAATCAAAACGTGAAATGGAATAGTGTGTGAATATTAGCCACAAAAGATTATTTATATCCTGCATGTTCGGTTTGTCTCTGTGTGAATGAATGGCGCAGATGCGCGTTCCCTACACTTCAATAGCAATAGAGGATATATGTAGACCTCATGAGCATTTGAGTTTCATTTGAGAAAAACTATCCACGTTATAGGCTATACAAAGAAACTTAAAGGTCTTCCATAAAAGCTGTCAAAATAAAATTGTATATACACAATATATTCTCTCCGGTGATGAATGCAAGACCTCTCCAATCATTTCATCTGCTTAAGCTCTGCTCCTTTAGATTGGATGGAGGCATATCTTAATGTGAGATTCATATCTGCCTCCATCCAACCCACAACTGAGGGACAGAACCACGTCCCCACCCAACATGTTTTCTTTGTCGATAATCTGTTTCTCTCTGATAAACATCACAATATGGAATTAAATATCAGCTGCTTATGTCCATTGTCACACCTTTAAATAAAATGATCCCTAAGATCTGCTTACCCATGTGACGTCTTGGAACTTCTCGCTGAAAATGAACAAAATATAATTTCTTTCACCAACACTTTCAGAAAAGACTAGATTTAATTACAAATATACAGGAAAAGTTTTCATCAGCAAAACCAGGAAAACTAGGCATTTTGTTATGCAAACTAAAATAACAACAGCTGCTTTAAGACAACAGAAACACAGTTTATGTATTTTATTATAATCTATCCAGACTGTATGATGCCATCGGATTTGGTAGCATCTGTAAGCGCACAATGGATTTCCTCTTCTGGATGACATCCCTCCAAATTTGTGGTCTCTACTCCATCTACTGGTGAACCTGTGCTGGATGCCACAGCTGTATGTTCTTCTGATTTAGCCGGCGTCTCATCACACTCCTCATTCTGGGAGTCTTTGTCAGACTCCGAGCTTGAGCTGCGTGATTTACTCTTCTTTTTTTTGTGTTTCTTTTTGCCCTTTTTCTTCTTCTTGCTCTTTTTAGAGTGCTTGTGGTGATGTGCATCCATTCGGTCAGAGTTTTCTGGGCTTTGGCTTTCCATCCTGTGACTCTTCTGTTTCACAGACCTGTTTTTGGACAAACATTCTGGACTGTCTGATTTTGACATCTGTCTTCTCAAGTCTGCTGAAGTACATTCACCTTGCTTTAACCGGTCTCTGCTATGGGATCGGCTCCTGCTCCTTTTGAATTGCTCTCTCTGAGACATCGATCTCCTTGTCATTGATTGCTCTGACTTCCTTTTCTCTCTGCTTCTGCTACAACTACGCTTTTCCCCATTTCGACTGTGTCTCCCTCTACTGCGACTCCGCCTCTCTCTGCTGCAACCCCGCCTCTCCTGGCTATGACTCCGCCTCTCCCGGCTCCGTCTGCCCCTGTAACTGTACCGCTCGTGGCTGTGGCTCCTTCGATCTGTCCTCCTGCGCTGGGAGATGCGCTCAGGACTATTTCCACGTTGGGAACGCACGCCATCTCTGCTGCTCAAATGGCGACTAGAAAAGCCTCCACTGCGATCAGGGGACATATGAAGATCACGATCCGCCTCCCAGAATTCATTATCTGGGTTTCTGAACACATGGAGGAAGTTGCAGTGCTTTCCTTTTGGACATTTCCGCCTGTCAAAAAGTCCTACAAACATAAGAAAAAGAATATAAGGGTATTTAAAGAATATACATGTACATACAAAGAAAGGCTAAAAATAGTGATAGAATGAAGAAACCTCTACTATAGAAGTTTGAGAAATATAGTTTATTATTTAGACTAATGCTTTCCTTACCACATATAGCTGTTTTCCATCTAGTTACTGGGGAGAATTCACATTGCAGTTGTCTTCCAGCATACCAACGGCCATTAAACATCATGAAAGCTTCTCTACAGTGTTCCTCTCTGCATGCATGTAAACAGAGATATCAAAATAAAATACAACAATTGTAATTTCTCCTCTGCAGCAATGTCTCTAATATAATAATAATGGACTTACCTGTCGTACTGAACGTAAACATTTCCTCTCAAGTGAGGTTCATAGTTGCAGCTCACCTATTAAAATATAGGGGAAATAATGATTGTTAATTTAATTTTTGTTTATTTATGAACTTAATTTAATATAAATTTAGAAACTATCACATTTAATTAAAAAATATATGTATTTGTTTTAATACATTTTTTAATTTAATTTAAAAAGATTAAATTATAAAAGTGAAATTTAAACCAGCGTTATCTTAGTACCATTAAGATGCAATTATTTTGAATCTGAAAATACTGATGTGCAAATCTTGTCGCGTCATACCCCAAAAGACTTGAGGCTTGAGTTATGGGTTTGAATACATATGCATTGTACTTATTTCAGTTTATTTTTATTTTTAATAAATTTACAAAGTTGTGACAGTTGTGTTTTTGCTTTGTCATTACGGTGTACGGAGTGTAGATTGATGTGGAAAAAAAAGAAGCAATTTAACATAAGCAGTTTAACATAAGGCTGCAACATAAAACATGAAATAAATGAAGGGGTATGAATTCTTTCGCAAGGTACTGTATATGTCATAAGTATTGGGACAGTAATGACAAAACTGCTGTGGAGTCAAGAAATCTGTAAATATGATTAAAAGATTATATTTTATATACTTTATTGTTGTTTATTTTATTACAAGTAGAAACATTTTAGTTTCACTTTTAGTTAACAATAATAACCCTGATTTAAACATTAGATTACATTAAAAATTTTATTTGAATTTATTGTTTTTGTTATGTTGATGATTTTTAGGTTTTTAATTTTAGTTACCTTGAACTGCACCACCCTCCCTGCGTTCTTGAACTCTGGCAGAGCGTCTTCATAGAAATCCAGGAACTGCTGGTGCATTTCCTCCTCGCTGTACTCAAGGCTGGCATCAGTGTCATAGTCATCACGTCTGCTCTGCTCCATCCCAAAGGTCACAAACATCCCCCTCACCATCAGAGTGGTGCTGGATGTTGGGTGCTCATGCTTTCGGGAGCACCTGTTAAAAAAAATCATCATTAACATCTAAAACTTGACCAGAAATGTCATTTTGACTGTCAAAACCAAACTGCTTGAAAACATCAGCTTAATAAATACATACCGGTCTCCAAACCTACAAGCGCCCGTTTTAAGGAAGAAGGGGCAGTTTGCCTTGTCCTTTTCTGTTCCATAATCCTTTGGGGCATCAGGGTTTTTCCAAGGACCGCCATTTTCCAGCTAAATGCAATGGAATAAAGGAAACTTTTCATGATTTTAACAAACTGCATTTTCTAAATTAAATTTGACATGGAAAGCAAGATGTTACCTGAC
The DNA here is from genome assembly GCA_034780575.1 of Labeobarbus marequensis. Lineage (NCBI taxonomy): Eukaryota > Metazoa > Chordata > Actinopteri > Cypriniformes > Cyprinidae > Labeobarbus > Labeobarbus marequensis. The sequence goes on along the minus strand of JAUZSZ010000112.1, from coordinate 26,148,844 downwards.
TCTCTGCTTGATCCAGCATTTTCTGTACAGCTTCCTATAAATGGTGCAAACATACACAGTATGGCAGGTGAAAGTCTGTGGTGTGCAAACACATGTCTGTTAAAACTGGTTAAGACAATCTGTCAGATCATTTGTACATTATAGACTAAAGTTGTAGGTATTTTGTAATTCAAATCTTTACAGCAGGGGTTCTCAAACTTTTTGGGGCCCTACAGCTGAGAAATTTTACTAAGACACCCTCATAATTATAACAGTCATTAAGCACATGCATGGTTAAATTAATCTGTAGTAATCAAAAAGCACATCTAATTAATTAAAACCATAAATGTATACAATTGAACAATTTTCTTAAAGTTGAATAAAAATATAGTATATTTTGGGCCCTGTGAAATTTACTTTTTTCTCAAAAAATAAAGATGAAATAAATTTCTTCTATTTTATTGTTCTCAAATTCAGTGTTTTCATTTTTTTCCCATTGTCTAATCTAATCTACACTTAATATTACTATAATATAAAATGTTTTTATTTTATTTTAATTATTTATTTATGCAATTGCCTGTTTTAATATTTCTGGATTTGTGGTATAGTATAAAGTTCTTAAAAACTGTGGCATTAACAAATTACTCTTTTAAAATGTAATCAAATGAAAATGTAACAATTCTCAATTCCTATGTTTTTTTGGCAAGCAAAGTGATGCACAACATGGGTTTACTGTTCAAATTAAAACATAGATATTGTGATTATTCATTTAAAAGTTGTAACGATTGAGAATCTCTGGTTTACTGCACATAATAATTATGTTCTCTATTGTAGCATCAACAAGCAACATTATCACTATACACCCAAGTGACATGAAAAGATACATGTTCTTCACTGGAAGTGGACACTTGCTGCATTAAACATTTATGTGTATCTTAGTTAAGGAAATGAAGACGTGATATTCTGCTAAACAAACAAAATCACACACTGTACACATGAAACATAGACTTATGGCACATGGCGTGTATGTAAAACCATAACTGACAAACTGGAAGCCTTTAAAGGCTGATTTGTCTCAGGTAGCATGAGATGTTTTGATATATGATGTTGGTATAAGGTGTAAGAGCAATAGAGGATATATGTAGACATCTGCATCTTTATCCTCCCAGGGCAGGGATCACCTCTCTCTCTCTCTTCTTCTGCTCCTTCTGCTCCCGCTCCTCTTTTTCTTTCCTTTGCTGCTCCTCCCATTCCTCTCTGATCCTCCTCTGTGGTTACAGAAGGACAGAAAAGCAGATATTGAAGCGTTATATGTATATCTATACTGAGATTCATCCAGGTCATTGCAGAACGTCATGGATTTAATGTGACATGTTTAATTTCACAGACTGCTCACCTCTTCCTCCTCCTTTCTCTTTTGTGCCGCCTCTTCTCTCTCCCTCTTCAGGCTGAATTCTTCCTGTGCAATCTTTTCTCTCTCCAGCCATTCCTGGTGCAATCGCTCACTAGATTGTAAAACAATGTGTAATGATAATTGTGCTATTGATAAAGCTTATCATACTGAACTTTAAAGGACAAACCTCTGCTCATCAGCCATCTGTTCTTCCTCATCTTCAGTTTGGTGCTCCTCATTTTGTGAATGATCAAGAGCTGAAAAAGATGTTTATCTAATATGACAGCTATATATGTGTGTGTGTGTGTGTGTGTGCAGATTGTAACACACATAACACAAAATAAATTGTGTAAATACAGTGTAACTATAATGAAATGACAAATTATTATAAGTTACCTGCTTCTCTTAATTTAGCAATAGCTTGACGTTTCCTTTTCCTTCTCTCTCGTTTAAGAATAGCTCGTCGTTGTTTTCGACTAAAATAGAGATTAAATAAAGAGTGATTAATGAATAGCGAAGATTTTGTTTTAAATGCTTGCTTATTAATTTCTGCACCGCTACAGAATAACACCATCACACAACACCTGAGCACAACAGAAGCAGTTTCACACTCGTTCAGCCGACTCTGAGAGTCCTGCGGCTCTGGCGGGTCCGTCCCACACGAGCAACAGTTATCGTCCGTCATTTTTAAACCTTATTTACACATTTCGCCGGTAGACAATAACGTCAAAACTCTCAATAAAGGCAGCAACACGTTTCATGCCAATCGTACAACGCGCGCGCAAAGATAACGTCACATATGTCGTAAAGCTTGTGAATGCGCATGCTCAGAGTAGTCAAATTCACTTTAGCGAATCGGTTCATTTGGATGGCTCGTTTCAATGAACTACTTCCTCTGTAAAACTATTAAATGAACCTGTTCATCTGAAACATTCACTGTGTTTTTTATTATTCTTTCATCATTGTTCACTGTTGTTCACTGTATTAATAATTATGATGATGATGATGATGATGATGATGATAAATTACAGGTGGCCTGCTAAACAAAGTCATCTGTTTTTTTTTTTTTTGTTTTGTTTTTTTTTCAAACAAATTGTACAAACAAGAGTACATATTCTTGACAGGGGTATATAAAATGAAAAAAAAAAAACCCTACATTTTTTTAGCAGCTGCATAGATTGTATTGTTTAGATATTAGGCAAATCAGTTTGACTGATTCATAAAAAGAGTCGGTTCAGTAGCACGACTCGATTGTGAATCGGACAGTTGCGTTGAGTCGCGTGTTTAGTGGGATGAGCGAGCTGGTGTTGCAAGAGACGTGAGCGTAAAATCCTGCAAAGCTTTTTTTCTGCTTTTTGGCTGTAAGCCCTATAGTTCATTAAGTGGCTACCCCGCAGAAAAGCACGCCAAAATGGCAGACAAAGAAGGTAAAGTTTTTGCGTATTGAATTTCGTGCAGTATTTTTTGTTTTGGCAGAGTTTGTTAGCTTTAGCCTAAAGTGCTAATGGATTTGACCCACATATTGTCATGAGAATGAATGAGTGTCCCAGTCTGAGCCAGTTTTTTCCCAAATACTCACAGTTCACTTAGGTTAGAGCTACTGGCGTTATTAAATGAGTCTGCTGACTGGAATAATGGTTTCTTCAAAGCAGAACGAAAATGTGT
>JAUZSZ010000112.1:26114981-26133979 GCA_034780575.1 Labeobarbus marequensis | reverse complement strand
CTCAATGCTGGAGAACAAGTCGTTTGTCTCATTCAACTCTAAAAAATCCCAGTAAACAACCTTGTGAGTCAACTAAGAATTGAGTGGAAAATGCTTGAAAGAATGAAAAGAATGGGATGGGGGGAAACCCAAAGAGGAAGTACAGGGAAATTGAACAATTCCTTGTTCATGCTTAGTTACCCCCTTTTACATCAAAGACTCATGGCACAGTCTTATAATGTATTAGATGAATCCTTGGTGCTGCTATCAAAATGCACAGTCACATGGAAAGTGAAGGAAGAGGTCCAGACGGTCTTCACCCAACCAATCAACCAGTTATTTCCACAACAACAAAAAAACCCAGCCCCAGAGGGTGACACTAAAAAGCAATGACCCAATTTTGCCATGAGCTTGAATTTCAGTGACCAGGCTTGCACATGTCCTTGTTGACCCAAAAGTGCTACTAGATATACTGAAAATGTGGCATATTTATTATTTGGAAGACTTAAAGTTGGCCATAAAGATTAAATCTGAGCCTTATGTGTTGCAATTTGATCGACTACCATCAGAATAACAAGTGTAATATATATACTGATTAGATAATATTACATAATAGCTGGTCTATGACAAAGATCTGGAATCCTCGTGTAGCCCTAAATGGAATCTGTTGATTTGCATGAAAATCATTTGCTTCGGTACCTATAACTGGCTACATTTACATGCACCCTTATTAAGGCAGTAACTGATCAATTTGGAGCTCACACTGTGATTATGCTCGTAGCATAATATGTGGAGCACTATGGATTTTAATCACACTATTCTGTCATGTATTATGCTGTAATTGCATTTCTTCCTCTCTGACCATATGGCACATATGTTAGTACTACAGACAAGTTGCGTTAGGGCACATGTTTAAAACATGGAAGAAAAGAAGCTGCACTCAAGCTCAGGAACCACAGTTACACAGCTTTAAACAACACGGACATTGTACATGTTACTGATTGTCAGAAACAACAAAATGAGGAAGGCCTATTATAGCAATGGAGAACATTTAGCATTTGAAACAGGCAAATAAATAAAGCAGCAACAGGCCTATTGAATTTGAATTTTGTGTCACTGATATTATTATACTTGAAAATTATTATTACACTGCTGAAAACAGTTGTGCTGTTTAAGTGCTTGATTTTTGGTGTTAAGATTTAAGCTTTTTCCAAGATACTTTGATGAATAGAAAGATCAACAGAACAGCATTTATTTGAAATAGAAATCTTTTGTAACATTATAAATGTATTTACCATCATTTTTATCAATTTAAACATGAATAAAAGTAATAATAATTATTTTAAAAACGTAACAACATTTCTTATCAAATAAAATGCACTCTTATTTTCAAGTTACCAAAACACCAATTTCTTCTGCCATTCACAATGTTTAAAGGGATAGCTGACCCAAAAATGAAAATTCTGTAATTACTCACCCTTATGTCGTTCCAAATCCGCAAGACTTTTGTTCATCTTTGGGGGGAAAAAATTAAGATATTTTGGATTAAATCCAAGAGCTTTCTGACCCTGCACAGACAGCAACACAACTGACACATTCAAGGCCCAGAAAGGTAGCAAGGACATAGTTAAAATAGTCCATGTGACATCAGTGGTTGAATCATAATTTTATGAAGCCACAAGAATACTTTTTGTGTGCAAAGAAAACAAAAATAGCACTGAAATAATGAACTGTCACTTTAAGAACTGTCAGTCTAGACTGTCTACGGGACATGTGCTTGCATTTTTTGAAAAAGACCTGTCAGAACTAGCCGTTGTCAAAAGTATGGTTAAAACAAGCTTAAGAACACTAACCAGTGACAGAACTGATGCAATTTCTCAAAAGCAGCTGCTTGTTCAAACATTTAAATGAACTCCTAACTACTGCACTACCTTGTTCTATAAAACTGAACTGTACTTAAAACAGACTCTCACAAATAATCATGTGCATTTACAAAAACTACATACTTTTGTACCTTGGTATCAAATTTAAAAACCTCATCACAGTTGTGTGCAGATTATTTATATTCTTTAAAATGGCTTTGGTTTAAGAGGTGCATTCTCATTTGCCAGTGCAGGTGCAAACTCTTACATTCTTTTTATATCCTGTTGTCAGCAAATTACCCATCAAATGTGCTGTTTAGTACAGATCTCAATTCGATGTCAATTCACAAACAAATGGTGCACCATTCTAAAATGTAAGTAAATAAAAGTCTAAAATGTAATTCCAAATGCCAACACTGTAAAGTCTAAGGTTGATTGGGAGAATCCAGTGTTTGGGACTGCAGAGCTCTTTTGCTCAGGACACCTGTTTGGACAGCCAGCAAGTGTTTGCTCTAGAATAAGTTGGATCTCCAACAGCTGTTTCAACTTTTTCTACAGAAGACATCTTTATAATCATCTTTTGATGTTCATTCATGTCGTTGTACGTCTTTGAAAGAGTGAGGTTTCTTTCATGCCACCAATGTGTTGATATGTACCATTCAAAACAAGTTACAGTCATGTGATGCAAGCCTGGGCTTGCGTCACAAAATGGAATTAAAGATGCTAAATAATTGTATTTTATGCACCTGAATAAAACATTTAACATAGTAAGTCATGTGACAGCTATGTAGCATATCACTGTTTGAAATAGTTCATAATGCATATGAAGTCTTATATATATCACCAGAGAGAAGTTATTATCTCTACTTGGAAAAGATAATGACTGGATTTTCATGACATTTTGATGAAAACGCTTAAAAATGAAACGCATGGATGAATCATCCACAATAAGACTGATAACATGCACACAAAATAGACAGGGTGAATTTTCATTCCATTGTGGCTAATAGTGTATACTGTAAAAGTAGGATGAACAGCACAATAGCATTCCATTCTGAAAATGTGTTTGTTTAGCAACACTTTCATACATTAGTTTTCCCTTGCAGACACACACATTCTCATTCTCATTATCACTTTAAAGGTTGTAATTGGTTGTTAATGAACATAATTAAAACCAGCTGTAGCTGAGTCTTCAACCCCATGCGGATAAAAGTGGTTGTAAAGACATTCCGAATTATGTTGTTGTGGCAATAGGGGAGAATACCTTGGGATACGGCGGATAATCACAATGGCAGGGGTGGGAGGAAAATTGCATCACTGAAAGCAAATTCTTTTTTCACTCTTTCCTCTTCTCACCTCATTGCTTTTTTGTTCTGAGGGTAGCTCGAACACTGATGCTGAAAAATCTCTTATCTTTCTGTAGTTTGGAAAGAAACTACTGGCAGCATCTTTCAACATTAAATGGCACACCTAGCATTCGGTCTGGTGGCACACTTCTCCTTTTCCCACTGAATCTCATTACCCACTGAAACATGCACTAATTTGTTAAGCAGACGCGCAGATCGGTTTTGACATTTTGCTTATTTTCTTGGAGCAAGACCCTGCTCTGTCCATTTATGAACATAAATAACAGAGGTTTAACCACTAAGCTGATAGTATTAATCTGAAACGGTCCCTCTAGCAAAACACAACCCCTTCATTATCAGCGCCCCGCACTAACAACCGCAAAGAAACTTCTCAGGCTACGCTGAGTTTCGCTAACAGGTCATCGATCTGTCTGATTAGCTTGGCCTGGCTACAGGCAGCCACCCATTCCATGTTTCCACATTATTAAGAGGGGATATCCCGCTCAATGATAGCAAGTCAAGAGGAAACAGAAAGCCTCTCTAAAACAGAACTAATAGGGCTTTAAGAGGTTCATTGTTTATACTGCTAACCATCCTGTGAACTGCCCTGCAGAATAACAAAAAAGTTAATTAACTGGTTTTAAAGGACCTTTAAACACTTATCTGGCTAGCCAAACTAACCTATCATCAATTAGGCCTGCTAAACAATGTCTTAAAAAGATTTAATATGATTTAAGATGCATTTCAGCAAAGTTAAATGCTTGACATTGCCTCAATCCCTTTTTTACAGACTACGAAAACATGCTGAATTCATTCAACTGACAGTGTAGACTGTTTACAGATATTTTCTGAAAGAGAAATAGTTAAAAATGTATTCAGGGAAAAAACAGAGATGGCTCTGCTTCTGTATGAGCTGTTCATTGCACAAAATCAAATTCTAAACAGGGGTCCAACATCAATATTTTATATAGACAGATTAATGGCTGAATTATTTGGTTGAGGCAAGGTCATAAAGCTAAATATAATTGAAAAAGTTGTTTTTATTGGAAAACTCTGGGAGAGATAACATTGCACTCCTGCTAAAATAAGCTGAAAGCACTACAGTGTGATGGCAAGACCAGTAAACACAGCAGTGGACGCACTAAAATGAGTAGTTATCCAATTACAAGAATACTGCTTACGATCTGTGCTTTTTACACTTTTTAGTTGCATTAAAAACTATTAAATGTCTTTTTTTTTGAAAATTGAAAATTTGTTTATATATAATAATTAAGAAAAAAATAATTATTTTAATAGAACAACAATACAGAAAGAAGATTGCATGGCTTAACCACAAATATTCAATAAATTGCTTGAGAACACAAAATTTCCTCAAAGCTTTTTTTTGTTTGTTTTTTTAAAGGTAACTCGACATGACTGGATGTCTAGGAAAGGCTCATCCCATTTGGTCTTCTCCTGCTGAGAAGCCTGAAATATACTTCTGCTCACAGGCAAGCAGGATGAAATAGATGCTGGAGGCTTGGGCACATATGATCTCCAGTCAGTTCAAAGGATCAAAAGAGAGAGATGTTAGGCTGTTGAGCAGATTTACCATTCAAAGTGAATGAGTGCAAGAGACAGGTGACTCAGCACCATCACTGAACTGTCGGTGTGCATCTCCCTCACAAACATGCACCCACACATGTAAATTACACGTTACCTAGCATCTGCCATCTACTCTGCTCCTCTCTTTGGAGCGATGCCATGTACCACTCTGAAACAACCTCTGCAAGAATAAGGTCATGGCCATCAGAGTTGGAGAAGCTGCTTTGAAACTGCAGCTTTCCAAGTTACAAGATACATTTTCAAGTAAAAGTAAACAAACTATAGTCAAGGTATTCTTGTGAAAAAGAAGTTAGCTATTATCAACACAATGATAAGTACACTGAAGTTACCGGAACCACATCATCAATTCAACATAAGTCTCCTCCCAACATGAGTCTCTTCACAAAACTGTATTATTTTGAAATATTATTAAAATTTTAAATAACTGTTTTGTATTTAATGTATTCTTGTTATGGCAAAGATTAATTTTTTGCAACCATTCTCCAGTCAGTGGCACACAATCCTTCAGAAATCCTTCTCATATGCTTATTTGGCGCTCAAAAACAATTCTTATTATTAAAAATGTTGAAAACAGTTATGCCGTTTAATATTTCTGTGGAAACCATAATACAGTAAATTCTTTTTCATGATTCTTCAAAGAACTGTTTATTTGAAATAAACTTTTTTTGTAGCAATGTCTCTCTCAACGGTCAACTTTCCAAAAAAAAAAACAACAACAAAAAAAAACACACTGATCCTAAACTTTTGAACAGTAATGAATAAAAGTATAATCTCAAAATAAGGTTGTTGGACCGATTTGTGTATATTTGAAACCCACAAGGCATGTCAAATTTGAAATTGTCATCACACAGAATGTTTCTGGGGTGAGTTGGGATGTGATTTACATTTATTCATTTAGCAGATGCCTTTATCCAAATTAATTTACAAATGAGTAACATCACAAGCATACAGTAAACCAAGAATATAATACACAATGCCAACTTTAAAGTATAAGATAGATTGTTATATTAGTAATTGACTATATAATAATTAGGAATTAGTAACTGTTCAGTTTTGTTCTACATTTTACCGTCAATAAATTAACTAAAATCCTGTGATTGGAGTAGTGTGGACAGTAAAGGTGGCTCTGTGGAGGAGCCTTTGAGTGGTTAATCTGATAATGAATTATGAGTGGCTAGTGAAAACCTATTACAATATTACAATATAATCTCTGAACAAAGACTCCTGCCAAGTTACTAAAAACCACCTATCATCATTTTGCCTTTGAGTTTGTCACTTCATTATAGGCTGTCCCAGAGGGATATCTTTGTAGTTTTTGTTGTTTCTTTGAGTTGGATAAAACTTTTAAGATAAATGACATGTAATCACATTTTATGTTATCAACATTTAATATATTAGATTTTGTAACATTTACAACATTTCAGTGACCTGCCACCAAGCTTTTGTTCCATCATATATTACAATGTAGAACTAAAATGTTAGCACTCTTATTGTTTTCTCTTGGATTAATAATTTCTGCTAGTAATATTCTTATGATATGGATGAAAACATCTGCTCAAAATTACACCTTTGTACCATGACAACCATAGAGGTTGCATGTTCATACCTTTATGGATAAAACAGGTACAAATGCATACCTCTCAGTGTACTTCACTGTGACAAGCTAAAGGTACTATTTTTGCACATTTTTTTCTGACAGTGAAGTTGTGCTAAGTTATGACTGACCCTGACTCTCCTGACCCCCAGTATCAGAGGAGTCTTTGTGCCGCTTCAGAATGTGAAGACTAGAGAAAGCCTACTCACACACACTTTCGAATCTAAAAGTTTCATGCATTACTTTACAAGTGAAAATATATTTTAAAAAATCTTGAACTTGAATCTTGAACTTGATGCAGCAAGCTTCAGGAATTTACTCAACATATGGGGAAAAAAATTAATGTTTTATCAACAATTAAAGGGATAGTTAAACCAAAAATGAGTTTTCTGACTTCATTTACTTACCCTCATGTTGTTCCAGACCTGTATCAATTGTATTGTGGTAGCCATTTACTTCCATAGTTTTTTGGTTACCAATATTCTTCAAAATTTCTTATTTTGTGTTAAGCAGAAGAAAAATTCATACAGGTTTAGACAACCTGAGGGTGAGTAAATGATGACAAAACTTTGGTGAACAATCAAAGTTGGTCTGTTCTTGCTTGTTTGGAGAATGTATGTCCTTTTGTTGAACATAATACAAGTAGTTCTATAAACTCAATAACAATATGGATTCAAGTTCAATAAGCTTATTTACACTGCACAATAATAGTGATGAAGAACTTTCTTAATTTAATTTATTTTTCATACTAAATGGCCTAAATGTTGATTTGATACAATTTATGTAATGCCAACTTTTTCTACATTTGACAGTTCAACCAAACTTTAAAATAAAGTTTCTCTGAAAAAACTGGTGGAGTTGGATTTTTAAAAAGTTATATTTTGGAAACAACTTACCATGTTACTTACCATGTTACTAAATAAGCAAGAACTTGCCCATCGAGCTGACAGTACTTTTTAATCATCACAACAGCGGAAAAGAAAGTGAAACCCAAACCCAATTTCTGTTAAAAAGGATGTGTCAAGCTGTGAAAATTTTCAGTGAGCTCTTTAAAGTCTCTGGCCACCCTCTAAACCATTCAGCAGTGGCCAGCATGGCTGAGAAACCGGATTGAGGCCTTTGCCAGGATTTGCATTAAATTATCAACTTCTCTAGAGACCGGTTTTGTTCACATGATATAAAAAAAAAATTAAAAAGTGATTCTAGGATCATCACATGGATAACTGTGCTTAAGAAATTTGTCAACACACTTGTTAAGGAGAATTATAATGGAGTGGGAGTTGAAGTCTGGGGAGAGAGGAAGAGAGACCCAAAGAGTGGTTTAACATGCCACTGTTTCTCATTCATTGACATTTCTAACGTGTGAGTAGTTTTTAACTTCACACAAACTGAAAAGCATCTCAATAGGCTCAAATGCTCCCCACTGAGCCATTGCGCTGGTGCCCAATAGTGGTACTTACCTGCCAGCGGCAAAATTACAGTTTCTGCTGCCATTATTTGAAAGACAGAGACAAAGAGGAGGGAAAGAGAGGGAGAGAGGTGTTGAAAAAGGGAACGGTGCTCACATGTTATTATAGATGAAATGGAAAGGTCATCACTCTCAGTTTAGCAATCTAAAGCTTTTTATGCAAACAAACACCTACTCATCTCCCACTGGCGCAAACATTCAGTCCTTCTTCTCTTGGACTATTAATGAAAAGTGCTTCTTCAAGTTAGCTGTGATGGAGAGCTTTTAATTCAGGAAATTACATTTAAAATGTACCGGGGAGAAATGTCACAACAGCTATTTCTCAACATGAATGGGATGACGGCGAGTATCTGAGCAGCAGAGAGGTGCCGTTGTTGCCACTTAACTCTGTTATACTGAAGCTAGTTTCTACAGGGAGGTAAAAATAAAGACATGATGCCACTGCCATCTCAGCGGCTGGAAATATTGTACAGTTCAATAGTCCTCACGCTGCATATTTCATATTCCACTGCCAATCAAGTTTACAGGTACTTGCTTGGCTTTTGCTAAATAAAATAAATAGGTGAGTGTTACTAAATCACTGCAGAAGCTGAAAGCTGAACAAACTCAGAATTGGTTTTGAGTTGACAAAACCAAACAAAAACAAAAAGAGAGAGACATTTTTTCTCAGCTGAAGATCAAGCAAACATATTGTAAAATACAGGTATAAAAAATGAAACATTTACACAAACAAACAAAAAACAGAAATAAATGCTAAAAAAACCCCAGATACATTAATATATTAATAAACACATAAATAGACAAATTGTCAGTTTATTAATTTATATAATATATAAATTATGTTTTTTCCACAAGCTCAAAGGAAAAAAAGCTTAGCATTTTTAAAATCTTTAAAAAAAAAAACACCTAAAGTTCATTTGAATAAATTAAAATTCACGTGCAATAAACAAAATGAATAAATAAATTCTGTTAAAAGAACATGCATTCAGATTTGACCAAACTGAACCTTTTTAGACTAGTTAAATTGTATAACTTGTAATTTATACAGGTCCACAACAAGCTTAAAAGAAAATTGTTCAAGTAATTTGTAAAAATCAAAAATATTAATTTTAAAGCAACCTTGTCTATATCTTGTCTATCTCTAAATCAAATTCCCTGTGACGCATGTTTATATGGCAGTAAGAGATGGAAGGGAAGTAAATTGCAGCAAAGAAATGTTACTTTGCTCACAGCTGATTGGTCCAGAACAAAACCTGACCCAGGTTAGCTGTGTAGTGTGATGAGCTACAGTAAAAACTGAAACAATCTTTATAAAAAATAAAAAAATAAGACAAGTAGCCACTTACAGTATATGTTAATAAAAGCATCAAACATGCTGGGCTAAAACTTCAGCACATACTGTAAATCAACTATACATATAAATAATATTTATATAAAATCCATTTAAATGCATCAAAGTTCAATAGCATAAAAAGATGCAATTGTAATGAATTGACAAAATGGTGCCTACAGCAGTTCTTGCACCATTCCTTAAAATGCCCATTGTAGCAACAACTGGCATGCTTTCAAAGAGTCTAGTGTAATTTTGCCATTAAAGATACAACAAAATACATCACTTCAAACCCACACATTGACCACGCTCTTCTGAGAACTATGAGATTTCCTTTTACAGAAGCAGCAGCACACCTGCAGCAAATGAGAGGCGGAAGTGACAGCACAGTTGAGAACGTGCAGAAGATAACACACAAATTGGGTAATTAAATAATCAAATCACACCACAATCAGAAAATGAAAATCAACAGCCTACACACAGTGAATAAAAGCATTATGGAAACCCAAAAACCATTCAAATAATGTAGTCACTCTGCCCTGTACTGATTTGGTCACTTTTATATATCCCAAGTAGATTACATTAAAGCACAGCTGATGTATAAAATGCATATAACAGGCATTTTAGGGGCAGAATCCACTGGCACACATGAAAAAAGTGAGAGCAAATATAGCTAGACCTATAGATGGTTAGTTAATATGGTTGTATGCTCTCTATAAGGGGAAAGTCACAACCCATCACCATTGTGCCCTCGAGAAATGCACTTAACCTTAATTTCCTCTAGGCTTCTGTAAGAATGAATAAAGGCATCAAATCAATAAATGATCTGAATTCCCAGCAGTATGTATCAATTTCAGTTTATGATATGTGCTCTCACAGGATAAACTAAGTGAAACTAAATGAACTTGTATTGCTCTTAGAAATACTTGCTAGCTGTTGTAAACAAGCAATGTTTAAAGACCTAGTTTTAGTCTGTACTCCTAAAAGACTTCCGGATCAAAAGGTATAATACCTTATGCATGCACAATCAAATACAAATACAAATACAATACAACATTCTCTAAAAGTGTGATCATTATGTTTGACTATGTCCTGTCCTCATTTCCTCTTTCAACAGGAAATACGTCAACAAAGCAAAGAAAACTGTGCTCGTCAAACCATTTCATGTATTTATTTAACGTCAATGCCTTTACAAAAGTCTGACATTTGAGTTGTTTTAGCTACCATTGCTCCAACCTTGAGGGCCTTAGCGTTTCAATTCTTATTTCTATTTTTAACATATTGTTTAATATTACCATAGAACTGTTCTGTGGTCATTTTCAATTCATTTCACTCTCTTCATTCATTCAGATCTGATGAGCAGCCTTGGGCACTGAAGCCTCTCTCTCTGTCCAAAGCAACTATGTCTCTGTGTGTTTTCCTCCCAAGAGGTGGTCCTCTCTTTGGGTTTTTTAAACAGCCTGCTGTGGAGCATAGTATGTTCCTTCTGTCACATACACTTCCCACAGATGGTTAAAAACTGTTATACTGAGTGGGATTCACAGTGAAAACCCTATGGGGATGCTTTATCCTTCTCTCTCAGCTCTGAATAAAAACACTCAATCGCTCCCGGACATTTGCACTCATATAGTAAAATCTCTGCCATAATATTATAAAATTGTAAGAACTATACCTAAAAATATTTATAGTCCTGTTTATAAAAAATAAAAAATTTTGAAACAAAAGCCACAATTAGAAAAATGGTCTAAAAATGTCTTTTACTATACAACATCATATACAGTACAACAGTTTTCTATTATTCTATTTATTAAAAGTTTGTTAGGATTCAAAATATTAAGCAATAAATATTTTTATACAGATTCTGAACATTGTGGAACATATTAACATGATAAAGCACATGTGGTTATTCTGAGTAAACTTGATGGGAATGGACTTCATACATCCATTGAAAAAAAAAAGTCAGACCCCCGGTTTCACAGACAAGGCTTAAGCATAGTCCCAGACTAAAATGTAAGTCTGAGCTGTTTCAACTGAAAGAAACTTGCATTGACTGATCTTTAAATATATCAGTGCCTTTGTTTTGTCTCAAGATGCACACCAGTGATGTTTTTTTAATAAGGCATGCTTATAAAAATGACTCAAATGTCCTAATTGACCTATGGTCTAATCCTGGCTTAGTCTAAGCCCGGTCTGTGAAACCAGGCCATAAAGTTTTAAAAGTTCATTAAATAGTACTTCATATTAGTGATGCACTGAAAATGAAAATTCAAACTAAAAATTCAAGATGCACTTGGCTGAAAACTGGGGGAAAAAATGGTATTAAATCCAATTTATTAAATCAACACTAAAACAAAAACTGACTTGTACAAACATGTAAACTCCACATAAGGCAGTTTTGTCAACTTTTTAACAGAATTGTTACTACAATTTAGTGTTGAAATATGGACATTTAAACGGTGGCTGTAATGACAAACATTACATTTAAACATTAATGAAGGTCTTTCCTGAGGAAAACATGATGTTATGTGACATTATTAATGTCTTTCTACGGGTCAAACAATTATGGAGCGATTACATGAGACGCGATGCATTTCAGTTAGTAGTTCTTTCAACATACGTTCTGATGTTCATTCCTTGCTATAACTAGTAGTAAATTGGACAAGATAAACGGTTGCACACTACAGCGTGCACACTATGGTTGAGACTACAGTGATCTGTGACACCAGATTAAAGAGTGACAAATCGAGTTTTGTTTGCATTTCATAAAATTGAAAGCAGAGAATTTGTTTCATATTGAAAGCAAAGCACAAAGCTTATTGGGATTATGAAGACACTACAAAATGTTCAGTGAAGTTAACGCATCAACAGAAAACATCAGACTGAAAGATTTAATGTGAGATTTAAGAATCAGTATCAATTAAAAATGAGAAATCGATATTGTTAATCCAGCACTATCATCCATGACATGTTGAGTTTGCCCGATTATCCAAGTTGTCTCTATGAAATAGATGCAGGGAAAATGATCACAATGATTTTTGGTCCTCCAAAAAATTTTCAGCTACATCACTACTTTTTGTATCTGGAGATGTGAAGATGCAGTGAAACAAGGTACAACACAGTGAGGAAAATTCTACAAAATGTTTTTATTGAAAAGCAAGACAGAACTACAACAGCGCTGTACAATCTCAGAGGGGTCATGGGCTGAGCTGGGGGGGGAGAAAGAAAAGCTCTCTTGAGCATCTTTCACAGTACGTCTTACCTAAAGAGGTAGATTTCTTGCATAACCTGAGAATCAAACCGGGGCATTGCCAAAAAAGCAGTAGCGATACAAATGACAGTACCAACAAATTTAGAATGAACATGACCCCAATTACAGATGTATTTATTAAAATGAGAGCACACAAACTAACTTCTGCAGACAAGATAAAATCTTTGAAAGCGAGGTGAAACTGTTACAAGGAAATTCAAGTGCTGAGATGTTTTAAACATTATCCAAAATTTGGAAAGGAAATTTTTTTTTAAAAACATTAAAAAAAATTTTTTTTTTTTTAGGAAACAAAAAAGCTGGTGAAGATATACCTTTACCATTCTGTTGAGTTTTACAGTTAGGCAAATTTAAACATTCAGCCCATGTTTCAAATGAACAGCAAAACCTTGTCCTTACAAAACATCTGATTAGTTTTAGTAAAAGTAGATGATCATGTTCAGTGCGTGTTAAATGAAAACCTTGGATGTGTTTTGTTGGATTCAGCATTGAGGAATGTACTGGCCAGCGCCAGAGGTTCAGATCAGGACATGAACAGAGCCAGATGTTGTAATGGACCTGAGGAGGCAAGCGTTTCTAGACCCCGTGTCCCTGCAGCGTGATAATGACCAGATCTTAAGGGCTTTGAGGCAGTTCGTTTAGACATGGATTTGGCAGCTTCTACATTCATCAGTTCAGTTCTTGACAGTTTCACATTAGCAGTATTGAGAATGTGTGCAGTTCTTCAGAACATTTTAGCACTGAATTACAGACATTTTATTCTTGTTCATTACAAAGTCCAAAAAAAAGAAAAAGAAAATCACATTCAGCATATCCAGTATCAAATACGTCAACGCCCCTTTGAAAATTTTAGTCAGTTTTGTGTCCAGTTAAAGAGCAGAAAAAAATGCAACCTGTCCATTTTAGACAGACCAAAAAGAAACAGTTCACCTCAAAAATGAAAATTCTGTCATTTACTCACTTTCATGTTGCTCCAAACCTGTATGACACAAAATATTTGTCCATACTATGAAAGTCAATGGGTTCCAATGCTGTTTTGAACCCCACTAGCTTTCATATAGACAAAAACTATTTGAGATATCTTCTTTTGTGCTCCACAGAAGAAAAAAGACATACAGGTTTGGACCGACATGAGGGTGAGTAAATTAAGATATATTTAGGTGAAATACAATTTAAAGGAAAAAAAAAAACCCACACACAAACAAATCCAATTAAAATGATAGCTGTCATCAGGACTAATTAACAGCAGCATCAAGACAATAAAGCAAATCAAACAAAGGTCATCTCACCCTAATAGCAAACATTATGTCCTCCTTATTCAAAAATATTAAGGAGAGTTTATAGTAAATTAAGAAATATGTTCAAATCTTTTTTTAATTACAGTCAATTATATGATTTTGGTAAAAAAGCAGATTGATTTTAGTTTAATCAGGTTCAATTATGTAATCCAACAGATTCAACAAAAACAACTACCCTGTCTCTTAAACAAAAGGGCTTGAGAAGTTAATTTTAATGAAACATAAATGCATGTGGCATTTTATCATAAGTAGTGAGTTTTTTTTTCTGCTGGTTAAGATGCTTTCTCTTCGTCTGTCACGCAACAAAAAAGTCCCTCCCATAGATAGTTCTGTAAGTTCAGCAGAGCGAGACTGTTCGACCCAGTCTTAGGATTTCACATAATTGTTGGAGATGTAGCAGCCTTTTTCAAAGTCAAACTAGCCCTTAATCAGATTCCCATTAGAAAACCAGTCCCAGGCGGTGAGGAGTCTTGACTCCTCTCCTATTGATAAGACATGTATCTTCCTTTAAAGTCCATTTCAATCAAAGCAACAGAAGCGTCATTTGTTGTGGACCCGTCTTGGCTTGGACTCAAAGTGCCAATGAGTTGCTGAGTGTGTTACTGTATCTCCCCTGTTATTAATGCCCTGTTTCTAAAGTCTCATGGTCTAGAGCTGGACTAGCTTGACTATTTACAGTTATTTTAAAATGGCAATATTAAACATTATATGCATCCAAACTGATTTATTCAGATTCTAGAGGTCAGAACGAAGAGCTACATTTTATTCAAGAGAAACGAAAAACGTGTAGGCACAGCACAGCTGAGCAGAATAGAGGGAAGGAAAAAGAAAAAAACATACGAAACAAAGCTGTATGGCGGCCGTCTTGGACCACATGACCATTTCCTATGAAAATACAATGTGATAGAAAACAGGGAGTAAAAAGTGCTTTCCACAAAGCGGATTACCAACGTATAGAGCAGTTAGCGTCTTCACTAATGTCCTGCTTTTCTCTCACAAATATTTTTATGATAATTGTTAGACAAAAATATATACCTCCACAAAAAGAAAGGAAAAGAAAGGCCAGCAGAAGGCCAGGCTCAGTCGTCAGTGAGTTGTGTGAATGATGTGGTGCCCTCTTCCTCAGGCTGAAGCCCGAGTTTCTCTGTTTGAGGCACCAAACCCTCCACTTCTGGGTCAAGCCCCTGCGGCTGAGGGTCAGGAGGCTCCGTACCTTCTTCCTCCGGATCTTTCGCTGGGCCCTGAAGGGCCTGGAGTTTTAGTTTCAGGTCGTTGCGTTCTCTCTGGAGGGCCCTGCAAAGCTTCTCCAGACGCTCCAGTTTCCCTTGGAGTGCCTTGTAATTCTTGTCTCGCACCGTTTTCTAAGAAACAGACAAGAAGAGCAACTTGAAAACAGATTGAAATATGAAATATTTAAAAGGTTTGAGGCCAGTATGATTTATTCTTTTTTGGAAAGAACAATACTTTTATCCAGCAAGGATGCATTAAATTTTTGATCAAATAAATGCAGCCTTGGTGATCAGAAGAGACATCTTTCAAAAACATAAAAAAATCCTACCCAAATCCCAAACTTTTGAGCAGTAGAGTATATCTGTCTTGACCCATCTCTTATTTATAAGACACATTTATATTGGACTTTGCCTCAAAAGATGAGCTGACTGTACACGCTCACTAAACTTTATTAATGATTAATGATATGTGCTATAGTTGGGGAAAAAAAGTGTTACTTGAAATAAAATACACATTAACTGAAATAAAATATAAAAACCGATTTTAGCTTGTTGCAAGGCAACATTTCTCATTTTAATGGTTTAAACTGATCTATTAAAATTATTAAAACTAAAACTGAAATAATGTATAGAAACTATAAAAACAAAAATACTAAAACTTTAACAAAAATTAAAATGAAAACAGAAAATCTACAAAGAAAAATGGATTATTATATTAATAAAGCTATTATAGTATATCTGATACTAAAAAAACATTGTTGTGACTTCACTTTTGTTATGTAAATGTACATTGCTCTTCAACAAATTCCTCACAGTTCTACCTTGAAATTTAGAAATATGAATTTATGCATGCTTTAAAAACAACTGCTCTATAATTCCTCTCACCTCTTCTGCCATCTGCAGAAGAGTCTGGTTGTTGGTCTCCCATTTGGTCCTCCATAGCGTGGTCTCCTTCTCAAGCTTCTTGATTTTCTTCGTCATCTGATTAGTGTCAGAAAATAAAAATGGGGCATAAAAATAAGCCTTTCCACACTGAGAACTAAAAGATCATATTCGTTCGACTTTGTCTTTTAAGCAATCAGAATTGATCATTTCATTGTCTGAAAGCATTACATTTGGAATTACGTGAAGATGAAAATGTAGAAATACTACAACATTAAAATCCTTACAGATAAGAATTATGCTATTTTGCATAAATAATTATCAAATTAAAATAATAATAAATAAATCAATTGCTTTAAATGCTAAAAGTGAATGTAGGCATCACAACATAATGTTTAGTAAGAAATATGCACATAAATTGAGATTTGCTAAAGATTATAATTAGGTGTAATTAAATCATTGGACTTTTTACAGTTTAATGTTACGTGACCGTAAGATGACTGAAATTCAGAAATTGGAAGTAAAGAAATTTGTTATATAAATTGTATTTCAAATAAATGCTTTTCTTTTAAACTTTCTATTCATCAAAGAATCATAAAACAGAAATATTAAGCAGCACAACTGTTTACAACACTGATATGAAGAGATGTTTCTTGAGCAGCGTATATCATGTTCGAATGATTTCTGCAGGTGACATGGAAGACTGGAGTAACAATGCTGAAAATACAGCTTTGCATCACAGGAATAAATTACATCTTAAAATATATTAAAATGGAAAACAGTTATTTTAAATTGTAATAATATTTCACACTATTAATGTGTTTTTGATCAAATAAATGCTGCCTTGGTGAGCACGAGAGACTTCTGTTGAACACGCTTCCTGCACACTCACTTTCTCCATCTCCTGTCGAAAGGTGGTGAAGACCTCATTGCTCTTGGCGAGGGTGGACTGAAACTCCTCAAACTTGTCCATGTACAGAGTGAGCTGCTGCTTTAACTGATGCTCCTGCTCCTTCATCAGCTCACATTTATGTCTGGACTCAGTCGCGTCCTTCAGGAGCTGAACAGAGAATACAGATCAACTTTTTAGGCGACATCATTTTCCTGCAGCTCCAGGAATGTTTAGTCACATGACATTTATGGCTCAGGGGATTGGCTCAAATCAATCTAGCAGCAGAACTGAGTGCCAATGAGCAAAGATACTTCAGAAGGTCTCATGCCAGCAAGCAACTACCATTGAGATAAATGGGAATGTTAATGAACCGCTTAATCCACATATTATAGATCTGCTTGGCTGCAGGTACCAATCCTTCAGGATTAGTAACAGGCTCAGAAACAGGATTAGGATTATGACAAGGATACTCACAAACTCTCTTTCTCTTTGCTGTTTTTCCTCCACCTCTCGCATCAGCTCAGCTGTCCTTTGGAGTTTAGCGTCCACCAGCTGCTGTTGCAGTTCCTTGTGTTTGAACACCTTGTCGATGTGCTGGGGAAAGATAAATGCCATGTTCAGAGTATTCTTCAAAAGAGCAATCGCTTGGAAAACTGCAACATTTCCTTATCAACCTTATTTTTTAACTTGCGGGCAATTATAACTTTAATGTCTGAGGCTTCCTGTTATTGTAGCTGTACAAAAACAGTGTTATGCTGCTTGATACTGCAAACCAGGGTTATCATAGTTAACTAAAACCACAGAAAACCTTTTCATGACTTGGAATAAAAAATATTAACTGAAATAAAATATAAAAAATTATATATAAATATTTTATTTTATAAATATTATTACAATTTAAAATAGCAGTTTTCTATTTTTATATATATTCATTTTAATTTATTCCAGCGATGGCAAAGCTGAATTTCCAGCAGCCATTACTCCAGTCTATGCTGTAACATGATCCTTGAGAAATCATGAATTGATGAATAGAAAGCTCAATGAACAGCATTTATTTGAAACAAAAATCTTTTGTAACATTCTAAATGTCTTTACTGTCATTTTTGATCAACGTAATGCATCTGACATGATTCTGAAGGATCATGTGATACTGAAGACTGGAGTAATGATGCTGAAAATTCAGCTTTGCATCACAGGAATAAATGATATTTTAAAATATATTAAATTAGAATACAACTTATTCCAATCTTTTGACCAGTAGTGTACATATGCATATTCCTTCATATATATTCACGTGATTATGTGATTAGTCATGATGGTTTCATTTGAGGTTGCACATCTGAAATGAGCTCAACATGCAACATACCCTGCATGCCTGAGGAACACGTTTAGAATTAAGCAAATAAAATGTAAAAACATGTAACGAAACAGCAGGAATTATTCTTGTCTACCATGACTACAAAAAGTTTATATTTTAGAAGTAATATGAATGGACAAACTAAACACCTCAACGTTTACAGAGTAGCTATACAACAAATGCAATCTGCACCTCCTAATTCTCTGAGGGCTTGAAGGACTCAACCAGAGCATAACAGCCAGTCTGCATATTGGACAGATGTTTCCTCACCTCCTCCCGGAGCTCGTACTGCTCGATGAGCTTCTTGAGTTTCTCAGCCAGCTCCACGTTCTCCTGCCGCAGCTTGCTGTTGTGTGAGTTGTGCTGCTCCATCTGGGCCTCAATCTCATTGAGTGTCATCTGGAAGTGCAGCGTTGCCTCCTTGCGCTGCTCTTCGTACTCCCTGGACCTCTGAGCATTCTCCTCCTGCCATCACAACGGTTTACTGGTTAAACTAAGGCCAATGCGAATCTTGAAATCAAATCCCATATGTGCATGAGTACCGGTGGCTGTACCTTTAAGGTCTTGTTATGGCGCTGAAGTTCCCTGCAAAGACTCTCCAGTTTGCTGCGTGCCAGGACGGCCTTGCTGTGCTCGCTCTGCAGGTGGATCTTCTCTTTCAGCACCTGGTTCTGCTTCTTCTGCAACACCTTCACCTGCTTTTGCATGCTGCGACTCTCCTCTAGCTGTCCCAGGAAAAATTACACATTAGTATTTGGTAATGCACTGAAATTTCAGCTACAGAAATCATTTGGCTGAAATAACAAAACAGGGAATTTTTGGTTTTGAAGGGCCAAATTCATAGACCAAAACAGGGCTGCACAAAAGTAGTTAAACAATTAATGTTTATTC
>JAUZSZ010000112.1:26084189-26098870 GCA_034780575.1 Labeobarbus marequensis | reverse complement strand
ATGTCATAAAAAAGAGACTGAATCAGAGGTAGAGATTGTTCACGTTGTAGGTATTCATCAATCCAAAGACATCCTCCGTTCAAAGCTATTAATAAGGCATTCTCGTTTCACACCATTCATGTGATAAAGTTACACTCTCAACATCACCTCGTGGTTCCGGGAGTTATTGTGTGAAGGTGTTTAACTTGCTGGACAATTGAATGTGGGTTAAATGAGGCCAGTACAGTGGGAGTGTAGACTAGTTTCACACGCACATTGCTTTGTTAAATTATTATATTATTGCTTTGTTAAATCTAGTAACAGATGTTTTTGTAAACATTGCAGTACAGTTTTTAAAAGTTTATTTGAATTCCATGTTTCTTCTCTTTTAAAGATTAAAGCATTCTGAATACATTTTTATATTTGTTAGTAATTATCATAATGTTATCCCAGCTTAGTGTTTTTTCAGTTTTTATTTTACTAGATATTGAACCTTTTTTCTTTAAGAAGTCATATATTTATGGCCATATGTTTCTTTATATATCTTCATAATACCAATTTCTAACTTTTCAGTTGTTATGAGAAACTTTGAATAATAATTAGGTGCAAATGTGGTTCAGTGTGTAACACAGCAGGCAAACAGTTACAGTAACGTTGCAATTTTAATATTTTTTATTTAAATGAAGACTATATTAAGTTACATCTACTAATATTAAAAAAGGATTACCGCATTTTGACTGAGGCAACAGGTAAGAAAATTGGCGGCTTGACCTATTGAGAGTTACTGGCTGCACTTCTCCATCACGGCCTGCAGGTGGCAGCATAATTATTAGATCGGCCCGAGTCTACCTGGAAAGCGGAAAAGAAGAAGAAGAACAAGAAAAACAAATGGCGCGCTCTTGGAGTTGTCCCTTCGACTAGATGTTAATTTACTGCATTTCAAGTTGTTGAGTTCCCAATTTAATGCGTTTTAAATTGTTGTGTTCCACTGTACTACAGCCGGTCAGAATGACTTATTTCTTCGAGCGTTTTTAAGGGATTGTGCTTGTCTTTGGGGTTAGAGTTAAGAGTGGGTGACTAATATAGTGCTTGGTGCAGCTCTTTACATGTGTTCAGTGTGTTTTGGAGGAAAACGCCTCTCATTAAGCTCAGAGGAGTCACTGTGGACTTTCCCTTCACTCCATACCCGTGCCAGGAGGACTAAGTTACATGAGCAAAGTCATCGAGTGCCTGCAGAATGTAAGAACATATACAATCCCAGCTACATTTACAGACTTGATAGTCATTGAAATACACTTTGCTTTGATTTGCCCAATGCTTCAAGTTTAACCCCTGTGCGTCAGTTTAAAAAGTTACACAGAGGACAAAAAATATCCATGTCAAAACCTGTCATAAAATATAATTTTTTTTTTGTCCTCTTTCACCGATAGATCTTGTTATCAACATCAGCCCTGATCATAACTAACAAAAATTCATATCTTTTCAATATTTTAACCCGGTAATGGCACTGTTGTCATACTAAATGCTAAGCAGATTTTTTTTTGGATTATTATTTTGTGTAGTTGTGTATATGTCAGTGATTAGCAGCAACAACATTTATTTTAAAGCATTATTGTTTTTGTGCATTGTCAGATATAATAAAAAACCTAAATTAAAAAAACTACAATTAATACACACTTTTCTCAGTAGACATATACAAACCACACTCTGATATCGATACCAGTACGTCCATAGAATTATAATTGCATAAATTCAATTTTTATTTTTCTCCTAGCAGAAGCAGAAAACTGGAAAAAGCAAGTATTTTCTTTATAGGCCTGAGAACATGAGAAAATAGTTTCATCGGTGTAAAAAATAGTAAATATGTTGTAGCCTTGCCAAAAGATTCAAAGCCTATTAACAAATAATGGATGATTGTATTATTAAATATTGCACTATTATTATTTTAAATATTGCATTATAATTAGATTAAATATTGCAATTTTATTATATTAGAATAGAGCTAAAATGATACAACCTCACATTATAGTAATTTCAACAAAGACAAAAGTCTGCCACTTTTTTGTTGTTTTCAAAAAGTTCAATAATTTTTTCCATTAGAAGTAAAATATCATTCCAAATGTCTCTGAAGGACATTCTGCTGAAGGTGGAATGACATTTTTGTTTTACTTACCCTTTGATTCATTCAAGTATAAAATGAAGGCAGTGTGATTTAATCTAATGCAATAAAGGTTTTAAAGTCTTCCTGTAAGGTCACATTGTTCCATTCATTGCCTATTAATGATATGACATGCCCTTGTACTCTTTCAGAAAGTGAATGGAGTTCTTGAAAGTCCCACTGGCACAGGTAAAACGCTCTGTCTGCTGTGTTCAGCGCTGGGGTGGAGAGAGAACTTCAAAGACACCATCTCTGCTCGCAAGATAGCAGAGCAAATGGGAGGTGCGGAGCTGTTTCCCGACAGACCGATGTCATCGTGGGGAACAGCAGTCACCGATGGAGACACTCCAAGTATTGTCCTTACATTGATATGACTTATAAACTAAACTACATTGACAATTTACATGCTGGACAATGTAAGAAGTTGTACTTTAAAAAAAAAAAAAAAAAAAAAAAAAATAATCATAGTCATCAGTTTTGTCTTTCCTTATTTTTTTAGCTTATTACACAGACATCCCAAGATCATATATGCATCCAGGACCCATTCACAGCTAACACAAGTGATCAGTGAACTGAAGAACACATCATACAGGTCTGAATTAACATCACATTTTCAAAGGATATTGTCAGCCATTTATGATCATATTAAGAATAGGAAAATATAATGAAAAACATTACATACTGCTAAAAGGTTTTTCAACATTTTCTGTAATTCATACACTACTGTTTTAAAAAAAAACACAGTAATGTTGTGAAATATTAAAGCAATTTAAAATAACTGTTTTCTATTTAAAGTTTTTTAAAAAAATGTAATTTATTCCTGTAATGGAAAACTGAATTTTCAGCATCATTACTCCAGTCTTCAGTATCACATGATCCATCAGAAATCATTCTAATACGTTAATGATTGTAGGCCAAAGATTTGTGTTTTGGGATCAAGAGAACAGCTCTGCGTATACCAGGAAGTGATGCGTCATGAAAGTAACCACGTTAAGGTATGATCCGCTGTTATTTTAGTATGATTGAGATACTATAATAATCTTTATGAATATTTTTAATCTGTTTTTATTTTCATGTTTTCCTGTTCTTTTCATGTGTGTGTATATCTGCACCATATTAATGTAGGCAATATGTCTTATTTCAAGGTTCACATGTGCAGAGCAAAAGTATCATCCCGCTCCTGTGTCTTTTACAACAATGTTGATGTATGAGACTAACATTGGTGACACATCATGGTTTTGATTGTTAATTTGTGAGTCTGCTAAAAAATAGAAACTGTTTCTTTTTGTTTTGTTCCTTTTTAGAGAAAAGCACTGACAAAGAAATCATGAATTCTATCCTGGACATTGAAGATCTTGTGAAAACAGGCAAAAAGCAAAGGTGAGGCACTGCATGCTGTTTCATGGCCTTTACTACAGCACTGAAAGAAATAGTGGCGTTTAAACCGATCTTAAGTCTTCATGTTTCCATGGGAGTCTTTTCTTTTTGAGTGTTTGTACATAGTGCCATTGATCAGACTGTTTGTTCCTGTAGAGTTTGTCCATACTACCTGTCACGCGCACTTAAACAACACGCTGATGTCATCTTCATGCCATACAACTACCTGCTTGACCCAAAGGTGAGACATTTGTCCTGCCGATACCATCACTTTAAATACACTACTGTTCTCTTTTTTTTTTAATGGTTTTGAAGAAAGTCTCTTATACTAACCAAGACTGCATTTAAAGGGTTACTTCACTCAAAAATGAAAATTCTGTCATTAATTACTCACCCTCATGTCGTTCCAAACCCGAAAGACCTTTGTTCATCTTCAGAACACAAATTAAGATATTTTTGAAAAAATCTGAAAGCTCTCTGACCCTCCCATAGACAATAATGCAACTGCAATGTTAAATAGTTCATGTGACATCAGGGGTTCAATCGAAATTTTACGAAGCTACGAGAATACTTTTTGTGTGCAAAGAAAACAATAATAACACAATTTATTCAACAATTCTTCTCCCCAAGTTTACTGTCTTCCATTTTGGAGATTACCCCAGAACGTCATCAACATATTCAACGTTGTTTATGTTCAGTAGAAATCGCACGCATGCTGAACATAAACAATGCTGATTACGTTACGCTGGGCTTCTCCTGAACCTACGATTAGAACTTCATTTATTTGTTGTGTTTTTTCTAGGATAGATCTGTTTGATTGTATTCTAAATTGATTTTTGTTGATTCACAGAGTCGAAGAGCACACAACATAGAGCTGAAAGGAGCTGTGGTCATTTTTGATGAGGCTCATAATGTTGTAAGTATCTTAATGTTTTTTTTGAGACCTCAAAGTCATTCAGCATGTGAAATTATGCAGTTCTGTGTTTTTTTATTTATGTTCTACTGTTGGCTACATTATCAGGAGAAGATGTGTGAAGAGTCCACCTCGTTTGACCTCACCCCTTACGACCTGATTTCTGCCATTGAGGCCGTAGATCGACTGCTGCGGGAACAAGCCTCAGACATCAGCAAAGCAGATTCTGCTGAAGATTTTAATGTGGAATCGCTGAACTCTGGTTTGTTTATATTTGTCAAGATTTTCTTTTGCTTTTTACTTTTTTTTTTTTTTTCTATTCAAAATATTGTTTGTATTTTAAATATTATACAAAATTATTCATATAATATATATATATATATATATATATTATATGAATAATTTTGTATATATATATATATATATATATACACACACACAAGCGCACTATATACTCCTAATACTTAACTCCCTTGTTTTTATCCTATGTATTATTTTGCAGGATTGAAACTGGATATTACCACAGTTGCAAAAATAAAACGTACGTTGCATTTTAAAAGTTAATATTGTAGTACAGTATAATGCTTACAGAGTTGTTTGGAATCCATTTTTCAGTATAAAGAAAAACATTTTCCTCAACGCACAACTTCATAATCTTACAGAAATTTTGATGGATCTGGAATCTTCCATTAACCGTTTTGAGATGCCAGCAAATAATCAAGGAATCACCAAACCCGGCAGGTCAGCAGAGTTCAGTGCTGCAAATGTGTATCCGTGACCTTGATATATTGACATTAAAAATACACAACAGCTAATATTCTGTCTCTTCCTCTCTTAAAGTTTCATATATGAGCTTTTTCAAACAGCTCATGTGAACCCTGATACTAAAACAGCTGTGGTGGAAGCCATGGAGCAGATCACAGGATATTTAGCAGGGAGTGAGTGTTTACGAAATGGTCTTTACTCTTTACAAATCCTCAATATAATTGACTTTTCCTGTTTATTAGTGCAGCTTTGATGCACATATATCATTTTTTTTTTTTGCAGGGCCTGGTGTCTTTCTGAACATTAGTGGTCTACAGAAAGTGGTGGATATAATCCAGGTCAGGAGCATGTTATAGAGATCAGTTGGCTGTTTTCTGTATTTTCTTTTTCTATATTTATGATGTTTGTTTCTTTATCCTTATTCAGCTGGTGTTTGGGGATGAACCTCCAGAGGGCAGCAAGCAATCACAGATGGGAAACAGCATGAAGGAGTTTAAGGTTTGCTCCAATTCATCAGTACATGAAGTTGTCTGAGCACATCAGGTTTTAGGTTTTCCCCAGTCAAGTCAAATGGTACATTTATATCTATGATTATTTTAAGAGTGGAAATGTTGCTGTTTTTAAAACTAAGGCCAATTCAAGTTGTGGTTTTGTCCTGAGTTTTAATGTGAAATTCCATCATGCATCCATCCCATTCCATCCAACTTTTTGGAAAGACATTAATACTTTTTTTTCGGCAAGGATGCATTAAATTGATCAAAAGTCATAGTAAAGACATTTAGAATGTTACAAAAGATTTCAATTTCGAATAATGGATAAAAGCCAGGATTTAAAAAAATCCACAAAAACAGTAAGCAGCAAAACTGTTTTCACTATTGGTAATAATCATAAATGTTTCTTGAGCAGGAAATCACCATATTAGAATGATTTCTGAAGGATCATGTGACATGGAAGACTAGAGTAATGAGGTTGAAAATTCAGCTTTGCATCTCAAGAATATATTATATTTGAAAATAGTCATATTAAAGTGTAATGATGTTTCACAGTATTACAGTTTCTACGGTGTTTGATCCTTGTTGAGCATAAGTTTTCTTTCAAAAACATTAAATAATCATACTGACCCCAAGTTATTGGATGGTATATGTTCCTCTAGTCATTGTGTTTCGCTTCCAATCTCTGCTCCTGATTCTTGAATCTGTCTCATATCAGGTCCACATTCATCCAGACACCAGCTACTTCAAGAAGAAGCAGATGACTGATGTATGGGCTTCCTCCTCTACCAAAAAACAAGGTATGACACTCTTACTCAGTCTCAGAGAAACCTCATGTTTAGTAAATGTGTTTTCAAAAGGAATTTGATATTCTGGAAAACCTGTTTTTGTGCAGTTTCCAAGTCATGGAGAATCTGAGAGTTATTATTGCTTCAATATTAGAAGTCTTTGCTGCCTTGGTGCACATACATACGGCTTCCACAAAGAAATGCTGAAAAAAAGTGAACTTGCACATTAAACTTGTATGCCTGAGCTATAAAAGATTGAAAGTGTTTTTGCATATTTTATAGGGAATGTGCTGAGTTATTGGTGTTTTTCTCCGGGGTTCAGCATGCAGGAGTTGCTCAGACAGGGAGTACGCAGCATCATTCTGACCAGCGGAACACTCTCGCCGCTCTCATCCTTCACTTGTGAAATGCAAATGTTAGTGCTCTTCTCCTCTAGCTGTCCCCTCTGAGGTTTATGAGTTGATGCAGGTTGGGTGCTAATTCTCTGCTGATCTTTCTGCAGTCCTTTCCCTGTATCCTTGGAGAATCCTCACGTCATCCAGCGTGATCAGATCTTCGTTAGTATCATTGAAAAAGGTCCAGACGGCGTGCAGTTGAGCACAGCCTTTGACAGGAGGTGAGTGTTTTATCAAGGGTTGCTCAGTTACATTAACATCCTCTGCTGAAGGGGAAGAAGTGCCATTCAAAGTTTGGCTTCAGTAATTTAGTACATATATTTAGCAAAGACAAATTCAATTGATCTAAAGTGACAGGAAAGAGATTTACAGCAACTGAAGATTTCTATTACAAATACTGTTCTTTCAACTGTTTTCAACATTGATAATAATAAGAAATGTTTCTTGAAGAAAATCTGCATTTTACACTGATTTTTGAAGGATCATGTGACACTGACAACTAATAAATTGCATTTTAAATATTAATGTTTTATATATATATACATATTAGACAGACAGATAGACAAAATTTGGTACCAAAGTTGTAACTACAATGAACATGGAAAATATAAAAATAAAAACTGATTCAAAATATTAATAAAAACTATAATAGTGTCTGATACTGTTATTTTTATCTGAGATGTGATATTTGTATTGCCCATGGACTGTCAAGGGTCCAAAAATGCACTATAAAATGGGATTATTATAGTTAACTAAAACCATAAAAACATTTTTTTTTAATTATCATTACTTGAACATCATTATCTATGTAATGATACATAGATAACATGTATCATTACATGTTATCTAATATTTCAATAAAATTCCAGGGACAAAATTCTCATTTTTGTTAAGTTTAGCTGGATGTACTAAAATAACTAAAACTGAAAAAAAATATATATATATGTATGAACATTAAAAAAACTAATAAAAATACCAAAAACACAAAAAATTACTAAAAAAGGTAAAAGCAGAAAATATAAAATTAAAAACTAATACTAACTATTAATAAAAACTATAGTAGTTTCTCACTACTATACTAAAATAACGCTGCTGTAAAAGCACCATAAAAGCAGTTCATGTGACATGTTTGTTATATTTCAAGTCTTCTGAATTCATATGACCGGTTTGTGTGAAAAGGTTCAGTTTAGTATGTGAACATGGCTCTTTGGTTTTTGAAGGTTCGTTCCTGAAAACATGTCGTCCATGGGAAACACTCTGGGTGAGAGATCCTTACACAAAACAGAAGCTGATCTGATCACTAATCAGTAATAATCTGATGATCAGCGTGACTATCAATGTAATGATTATTATTGGCTTTGCAGTCAATCTGGCACGGGTGGTGCCTCATGGACTGCTGGTGTTCTTCCCTTCATATCCGGTGATGGATAAGACTCTGGAGTTCTGGAGGGTGAGCATGTATTTCAGTCTGACCGCAATAAAGCTGCAGTTACCTGTGAGAAGAATATCTAGCTGACTCAACAATTCAAATACATCAATTCAAATAAGCTGTGCTTTTGATTAGGAAAAACATTGTTTAGCCCTATTTTGTGAACTGGTTCTGCTGATTCATTGGGTTTTTGCAGGTCTTATAAAGTCTTAATTCGCCACTGTTATCACAAGACATTTACATTTGGAGGCTATACTGATATATTGTGTTCTATTCAGTTTATTCCTTAAATTTGCTTTATTCTGCCTCAGAAAGGTTATAAAGGTCTTAAATTTACCTTCATAAAACCTGCAAAAACCCTGTTTATTGTGAAATAAATGAAAGACTTTTTTAAGGGTAAAATTGATGTAGATTTCGTGATTAGCTTGTTCCTCTTTTACCAACTGTAGCATTTTAAGTCATTATACACCACTCCCTTCACTCTCTCAGGCTAATGGACATGCCGATCGCATTGAGCATGTGAAGCCCATGTTTGTAGAACCGAGGGGTAAAGGTGCTTTTACACAGGTAACCGCTATTGCTATCAGTCATATAATAACTGTTCACTCAGTATGAGTTGATATAGATTATGCTAACACAGCTTGATCTGCACAAGCTGTCAGTCAGTGCTGCTCTGAAATTGGATTCTCTTGCAGGTGATTGATGGTTATTATGACAAGGTGAACGACCCAAACTCCAGCGGAGGCAGCTTCTTCGCCGTATGCAGAGGAAAGGTGAGATTATAAATATTTAATGCAATAAAAAATACTTTATTATGAACCAAGACCAGAAATATCAATACATTTTTTCTGTTTTCCAAGGCAAGCGAGGGGTTGGATTTTGCAGACATGTACGGCCGAGGGGTTGTGATCACTGGGCTTCCCTTCCCCCCCAGGATGGACCCAAGAGTGGTGCTAAAAATGCAGTATCTGGACGAGATGTGCAAGAATAAAATTAGTGGAGTGAAGGTACCTATTATTTATATTTATTTTATATGTATATTTTAGAAATGAATTCTTATTTAGCAAGGATGCATTGAATTGATTAAAAGTAATATGCAAATCAGCATATTAGAATGATTTCTGAAGGATCATGTGACACTGACAACTGGAGTAATGATGCTGAAATTCAGCTTTAACATCACAAGAATCAATGACATTTTAAAATATATATTAATATAGAAAACAGTTTTGTAAATTGTAATAATATTTGACAGTATTTCTATTTTTACTGTACTTTTGGATCAAATAATTGCAGAAAAATTATATAAATGTTGATAAACAAAAAAACTGTGTTCACCCCAAACGTTTCACCACTAGTGAAAATATGAATTATTTATCAATTTATTCAGAATGCACTAAAGATGTAATTCTTACATATAATGTAAATTAATGCAGTCATTTTTTTAAATTTCTGAATTAATTAATTTTGATATTTGGGGCATAAAGTGAAAATATCAGGATGGTACAACTGTCCTGATATCATAATAATGAGAAATTCCTTAGTAAAAGGATCAAATTCTTGAAAAGTAGTTTGCTATTGAATATTATATTTATTATTTCTCAGGGAAAAAATGTCCTGTTTTGACCTTTTATGACATGGCAAGGTTAGTTCAAGTTATAAATACGTCATACAATCCCCAAATGATATTTGTGACCCTGGAGCACAAAACCAGCCTGAAGTAGCACAGGTATATTTGTAGCAATAGCCAACAATACATTGTATGGGTCAGAATTATCAATTTTTCTTTTATGCCAAAAATCATTAGGATATTAAGTAAAGATCGTGTTCCATGAAGATATTTTGTAAATTTCCTACAGTAAATATATTAAAACTTAATTATTGATTAGTAATATGCATTGCTAAGAACTTCATTTGGACAACTTTAAAGGCAATTTTCTCAATATTTAGATTTTTGTGCAACCTCAGATCCCAGATTTTCAAATAGTTGTATCTCGGCCAAATATTGTCCTATCCTAACACACGTTTCCTAACAAGCTTGTTTATTCAGCTTTCAGATGATGTCTAAATCTCAATTTCAAAAAATTGACACTTATGACTGGTTTTGTGGTTCATGGTCACATTTAGTCAAGAGCAGTGAGAGATTTTCTCTGTTTTTTCTTTGATTAACGTAAATGACTGCTGTCATTTTAAGAGCTGCTCGTATCCAATATATTGTTGCACATGTGTTTTCTTTTTCAGCTGTTTGGTTTCACTTGCAAAGATGGGCCTTTTTACACATGAAAGTGAGTGTATTTAACCGTTCAAGGCCTATAAAGCGGCTCTTGTTTTCAAACCACAGTTCTTAAAATGCATGCAAGCGGTAAGTTTTCGTGACCATGTAGCACAGAAACGTCTCGCGAGCATGTAACCGCCATAGAGACGACAGTCCAAAATCTCTACCGGTTAATCGTGTCTACTGGTTTATCGCACACCTCTAACAGATTGGTAGAATGAAAGAGATTGATTGCTGAGAGCTTAGAAAACTAAAAGCACTGTCTGAATTAGTACAAACTGTGGGGTGACTTGGGTTTGGGGTTTAACACGCTGTTTGTAATTACCAAATAAGGTCATGTGCTATATTCTGCGTTATATATCTAATAACAATAGAGGGCTGTTAGATAAATACTCCACATCGCTAAAAATACATTATACAACATATTCCCCCACAAACAGCTTGAGTAATGCACTGTGATGAATTGTGCTTTTGAAAAATTCAAAGTTTGTTCTTTTTCTGTTTCCGCTCTAGGTTTACTGCAGTCAGTCAACAATCTTCTCACAGAGCTTCAACACACAAAAGACCAGAGCTGGATTCCCAGGTTCAAGGCTGTTTCTGGCAATTTTAATGCCATATAGGTGGACTGTTTCCCTTGTTGTTGTCTCCTTAACAGGTAACCACCTAGTTTGCCTAGAAACGGCCCTTTCTGGGATGAAAATCTTCATTAAAATCTTCTAATCTGCACAATCTGCCACAGCCTGCACTTCTTGTATTGGCATTTCGCTTGACATCCAAAACTTACAGAACTGCAGCTCTGAGCAGTTCATGCTGAATACCAAACTGCCTCTTTGTCTCCGTAGCTGTGCTTTAGACATTAAAATAAGTTAGGAATATCGATTACGCTGTCGCTTGTGTGAAGGGGGACAGGTCCTTTCCTGACTAATTTGTAGGAAAATGCACCTTGTGGCTCCTCCCTTGACACAGTGTTTATTCAGCAGAAATAATTGGTAATAGCTAAAAGGTAACGTGAGCAGAATGATCATATTTCTGCCTGTGCCTGTAACGTCTCGTGCATTTTTATGCAGTACAGCAGCAATATTATAACTGATAATGTTCAGTAATTAAAGCTGCATGAATGGGTGAAATGGAGCCTGTAATAAAACTTATTGCTTGTTTCATATAGTGTAGCAGTTCTCAATGATTTCAGTTGGCAGACCATTAAAAAAAAAAAAAAAAAAAAAAGTGAGGACCACTGAACACCCCAAAGTACCAAATGCTAGCAGAAGGAAAGAGCCAAGTTTTGCTCATGAGGAATTTCCAGTCTACAGATCAGGGTGTCTAAACTATTTTTTGAGGTATGTAGATT
The DNA here is from genome assembly GCA_034780575.1 of Labeobarbus marequensis. NCBI lineage: Eukaryota > Metazoa > Chordata > Actinopteri > Cypriniformes > Cyprinidae > Labeobarbus > Labeobarbus marequensis. The sequence goes on along the minus strand of JAUZSZ010000112.1, from coordinate 26,086,952 downwards.
TTACTGTATTTTAGATCAAATAAATGCAGCCAAAAATCAACCCAAAATCTTCAAACAAAAATCTTATCAACCCCAAATGTCTGAAAGGTAATATAGACAGACAGACAGATAGATAGATAGAGAATTGAATGTCTCCTATTGCAATTTGTATTTAGTTTATGCCAACATATTTAATAATTTAACTCTTGTGGACCACAGTGGAAGAACTTCACACTTCATTTTCCAGAATGCATTACTTGTGGTTAATTCCTTTGAACTGTAAAATTTGGTAAACACAGTCAAGTTGGGGTTTGCCAATCTCATGGCAATTTGTACATATTTTACGAGGTGGCTAAATCTTACAAATTCGTTTGATCTCACTTATACGAATTCATATGATTTTTGCAAAATCTTATGTATTTTACAAGTTCCCCAATTCGTATAAATGATCTACCTCTAAACCTACCCATCACTGGTGTCTACAAAAATCGTACAAAATCATACAAGGGAGGTCGTACGAATTAGCCACCTCATAAAATACATAGAAATTAGTCATGAGATGCGTTGGGTTTGGCTAGTTTTTGACAGTAGTCAGCCCTGCTAGTAGAAGTCGTAACTACAGCATTATGTGGGCATAAAGCCCGTTTTCTCCATTAAAGGCCATTCAAAATAAGCCATCTCAGAAACTGAAGCAATGACGCAAAAATGACGGCAAACCATGGCTTAGTGAATGCCATTGAGATGAATGAGAATGCTGATAGATAGCTCCCTCGAGATATTTTAGATCTCCTTGGTAAAATTAGCTAATAGCTAGCTACCTAAATAAAATACATAATAGTGATTTCTCGTTTGAAATTTCTTAACATTAAAAACAGACATATTTGATCAATCACACCACTTTTAAAAGTAATTTGCCCCTTCCTTTAAGGAGTACATCTTCCTTCGAAACACTGTTGTGAATCTTAAAATCAAATGTTGTGGTTCATTGCTAATTTGGTTCAAGGGTTAGAACTGTTTACTGACAAAAATTCAGAAATGATTATATAGAAAATGAATGCTAAATTAAGCCTGCTTCTGAAACCCAGACGTGGTTACTGTTGAGCTCTATCTTGTCAGTCCTGGAGAAAAGATTCGTGTGATTGATGATAGTGAATTTGATTTCCTTAATTCGAATTTGATGATCATAGTTTGAGACATTTTACCACAACAAATTACTACACAAGTACCAAACGGGGAGCAGAAAGGAGGGCGGGTGTAATCCGACTCATCCCGCAGGAATCGTACTGCAGTGATGAGCCATTCTAAAATAATGTGGCTGATCCAGGCCAATTTGTTTTGAATCATTGGGATTTGACTACGTCTCGGTTAGTGATCCTAAAATAATGGGAGTTGTCATGGACAAAAGGAGGAGACAAAATAAATCCATGCGAATCAGGGCTGGCGCTTCAGAGCGCATCGGGGTATTTTCCTCCATCTGACATTAGTACTGTAAATCCAGGCCACGGCTGATGTTTACCGCTGCTGTCCGCACTTCCTGTCGGATCCACTTGTGTACACAGTGCCCTGCTGTCCCTCAAATACGTTGTTTTCTGCCATCGCTTACTCAAAAATAGATTTCTGCTACCTGCTCAAGTTACTTATAGAATGAACTAATGGAGCACAGTTCTTTGTCAGGGAGTAATTTAAAATGATAAAGTTTATATCCTTTCTTTGCGCAGAGATTACATGAATCATGTTTGTTCATTCAGGCAGGGGATTTCTAGTTCCCAGAATTGCCGTAATTGGGAGAATAAATGTTGAAATTAAGTGTTATTTTATGTGTTTTGAGTAGGATGAGAAAAGAGGGAGACTTTTTAGTGTTGCAAATGATCTGTTATGTTGGGATTTAGAGAGTTTTTATCTTTTTGGGAGTTACCGTTGTGGTAAAGAGTGGAGGAATAATAATAGATTTTGTAGTGCAGTTAATTGAAGAATGGTTTGTGCATGTGCATTTTTATTTTTATTGCATGTCAAATAATATTTTAAGTATGCTAGTGGTATTTGGAATTCAGCCCAATCTTTCTGAATCTTTGAATCAATGCTTTGTGAAATAATTTGAATCAATTGAAATACTGTACGCCAATGACACCTATTCGTCAAAAACGTGTAAAGGCAGTGAGGCTTCAAAATAGTGTGTTTGTGAAAATTACTGCCATTTTCAAATTGCAGAGAGCTTTAAATATACATGGCATTTTAAAAATATTATTTCATATACACACTACCGTCCAAAAGTTTGTAACATTTTTAAAATGTTTTTAAAGTCTTCTATGCTCACCAAAGCTGCATATATTTGATTAAAAATGCAGTTAAAACTGTAATATTGTAAAATATTATTACAATTTAAAATAGTTTAATATATCTCTTTTGATACTTTTAAAAATGTAATTCTTTCTGTGATAAAAGTTGAATTTTCAGCATCATTACTCCAGTCTTTAGTGTTACATGATCCTTCAGGAATCATTCTAATATGCTCAAGAAATATTTCTTATTATTCTCAATGTTGAAAATAGTTGTGCTGCTTGTTTATTCATTCATTTATTATTTATTTATTGTGGAATATTTGATGCATTTTTTAGGATTCTCTGGTACGTTCAAAAGAACAGCCTTTATTAGAAACAGAATTTTTTCTAATATTATAAATATCTTCTGATCAATTAAATGCATCTTTGCTGAATAAAAGTTCTGATCTTTTGAACGGTTAATATAGTTTGTCCTTAATACAGGACAAACAAGAGCAATTATTCT
>JAUZSZ010000112.1:26031998-26047657 GCA_034780575.1 Labeobarbus marequensis | reverse complement strand
AGAATAACAACAATAATCCATCTGCCCTCAGAAGAAGAAAAGGACTGAAGAATAGAGCCGCTAAAATTACGATCAAACAAATTCGGAACTCCAGCGGAGTGGTTAGTACCATGACAGAATAAAAGATTACCTCCCCATTGATTGCGCCAAAAAGTTTAATATTTGAAAGAAGAATGTGTTTCTTGAAGAAAATAAATCTATTTTCTGTGATATACAAAATAAAAGTAAAGCCTTGCGTTTAGATAAATCACGAATCCCCTGTACATTAAGAGAAAAACAAGAAAGTTTAACTGACATACGAACGAGAACAAGAGAAAAACTTTTAACTGCTACAGTAATAACAAAGAATATATCAAATGTAATAGCCTACAATAAAGTGCAAAACTTGAAACTTATTCAAACCCCACTTTAACAGCGTAAACTTATTTTAAACGGCCTCCGCTCAACGTTACCTTAACATATTACAACAATACTGCGTATTTACCAACTTCGTACTTCTTTCCATACTTTTCCAGTTAACATTTCCTCAGTGAAAATGGCAATAACCATAACTGGCATAAGAGCACTTAACCTCTAATGTCCATTAGAAGTCAGATATCGTCTTCTTTCCATCAACAATAGCAAATGGACCCTTGAAACCAGCACGATGACCCTCTTTTTGGGCTTTCTCCAGCAACGGCCACAGTTTATTCCGGACTTCCTTCGTTCTCTGCGTCAGGTCTTCTGTTATCCTAATTTTTTTCTGTTTGAGCACTTCTGATTTTTTTGCGTCAGCCCAGACACGATCACGGTGAGACCACGAGAGGAACTGTACAATTATCGTGCGAGGACGCGCATTACTCAATTTAGGGCCAAGCCTGTGTGCAACATCAATCGAAGTTTGCAGAACATCCGCTAAGCTTGGGGACACCGGAGGAAAAATGTCCATTACGACCATTTTGACATTCTCCCCATCGACCTCCGGAACACCTGTGATCCTTAAATTCCATCGTCTCTTATAGGTGTCCAGCTCATCCACTTTATCCCATAGACGTTTGTTTTCTGCAGCCAAAGTAGACATCTGAGAATCCAGTTTATCAGATTTAGCAGATGTATCCTCTGAGGTTTTAGCAACAACGTCGACCCTCGCAGCAAGATCAGAGATAAGAATGGAATGGGACGCGACAGATTTCTCGATCTCCAAAAGTTTCATGAAGTCATCCTGCTTCTTACCCAGTCTCTCTATTGCTTCAAGCAGGACCGCATTTGAAGGATCTGCGGTTGGGCGCCGCATTTTCGGCAAAGGGCTTGCTCCGGGAGACTCGGGAAAAAAGTGTCCAGTGAGTCCACAACATTAGCAGATTTGGTATAAGTATGCATACGTTTAACACTCTCAGATCTCGAGGTGTCATCTACCTCCATTATGACGCCACACCGCAATTCTAGGATTCAAACACGTGCTGTCCAGTGAATAGTTGTTGCTGAAAAGAGGAAAAAGCTCTCAAAAATATACAAAATCACTAATCGCAGTATGTTAAATATATGGAGACCATAAAATGTATAAACTCAACGAATGAAAACAAATTAAGTCTTCAGGGGGAAAGAGAAATCAAGTTTTGCACAAAATACAGGTAAGAGCAAAGAAACACGCGACCTACACCGATGCCATCTTGAAGCGTCCCCCTTTTTGTCCCAAACCTGCTGTCTCATGCACATTAGTCTCAGCCTCAGACGTCACGCCCACGGAACGTTGGCTAAACGTCTGATGCATATGATACACTTTTCTGGAACCACTTCAGGAATGTCAAAGTCATCATTTGACTGGTTGAATTAAACCGGATTTCCGGGAGACGCCAATGTCGTGTTTATTTTCGGTCCACTGGGAAACAAAGATGTCGTGGCGCCAAACCCCCTCGCGAAAGAAGCCGTCGTGTTTACAAAAGTGACAACAAACGCTTATCAGGATCAACTAAACGCTGGATTTTCAAACATATGTGAAATATTTCAAGTTTGTGGCATAGAATCTTTAAAATACATGCGAGAGTTTCACACACCGGTTTGTTATTGTGGCGACACTTCCAAGCCCCGAAACATGACGCTAAACGAAACAAACTGTGATTGGTTGTTTGACATGTCGGTCAAACGGCCTCATGGGCAGGCCTTGGCCAAGGAAAGCGGACATCTATTCCAGACCTTCAGCCATCAGTCTAAAGGTCTGGCTACGTGAGACTACATGCACATGAACACAAATTCAAACACATTCAAACCCTACCTGTCTCTCTCAGCTGACTAAGCACCTGAACAGCTGCTGCTAGTGCTGACCCAGCATGGGTTAAGGTTCATTGAACGCTTTGGATAAAACTCGTTAGCATACTACTGCATAATGTGTGTGTATGTGTGTGTGACTATAGAGGGTGCAATATAAAGCCCTGCCCTGTGTTAGTGTCTGAACTTGCTTTTGGTTTTCCCAGACTGTATAAACAGTAGGGACACGTCCGCACCAAAAACTACTGAATACTGTCTGTACAATTTTGAAAACAAAAGTATTATTTACCTTGGTAAATTTAAGTAAGAGTTACTAGGGTTGCTATCAGGCACCAAACTATAACCAAATACATAAGACTGGAAAGGAGATCAAATGTAAATTTTAAGATTTAGTCACTGATCGAACACTAATCTGAAGATTCAATGTCAGTGGTATAGTATATTACTGGTGTAGTATGTGCACAAGTTAAGTCTTGTTGAAGTGTGACGCATTCACTTTGGCACAAACCACAGCAGACGGTGTGTGCACCTCAAAGGCACTGCAAGGAGACATTTATACTATGTACTCGGCTGCACTATTCTCTACAGACAACAGGCAGCAGTGTGGAGAAATATCAGCCCAACTTGGAAGAAACCTCAGTGACAAGAAGTCATACAATGATCAGTAAATGATGACAGAATTTTTATTTCTGGGAGAAAATTCAAGATGATTTTTTTTCTCCCATAATATTTTGTTTGTGGCAGCAGAATGTTTGTTTGTGTGTGGAGGGGGGGTGAATAATTTTGATTGCAATTGTATATATCAAAATTATTCAACCCCCCTGACCTACCACTGCTTTCTTAAAATTCCACCAGATATTTCCAATGAGATTTAAATCTGGAAACTGAACAAGCCACTCATAAACATTCTATGACTGATCCCTGAAGCAAACTTCAGTAGCTTTTGGAAGTATACTTTGTGATGCCCTCAGAGCATAGACAGAAGACCACTGAACTTTCCAACAGGACAATCATCTCAATCTTTGCCAAAATGGCCTGATGCTTTAAAGAATCCATGATATCCTTCATACAGTCAAGATTTCCACTTCCTGCAACAGCAAAGCATCGCCATAACAAGACTGGCACATCTCCATGTTTGACCACTGAGATGGTGCTCTTCAGCTCATAAGCTTTGCCTTTGTTGCAGACATACTGCTGATCCATTGGACCAAGTTTGGTCTCATTACCCCATATCACATTCTTCCAGAACTGCACAGGTCTATCCAAATTCCCAGTTTAGCATAGTCAAGGCAGCCTAAATGTTCTTCTTGGTCAAGAGTGTTGTGCAGCAACGTGTCGTTCCATGAAGGCCATTAGTATTACCTGACCAGTTAATGATGCTAAAAGTTAACTGTTAAAGTTAGTGTCAAATACAATACTTTTACTATAGGCGCTTATGCACCACATAGTTCTAGGAACTTAGCTCTAGGAACTAGCCAGCATGGTGGTTCCTAAAGAACCAATTTCTCCCTCAGGCCGTTTTCCTGCTTGCATTCGCAGCGAGAACTCTGCAGCAGCCGACAGCAACGTCTTTATTTACGGCATTTACAAACGTCAACAACCAGTGAATGGAGGACACCGTGATCTGAGCTGTTTTTGTTGTGTGTCGTGGGTTTCATGATTACGGAGATGGAATGTAAACACATAATTTACACAATTGAAAGAGCGTGAAAATGTGACTTAGGGCCAGTTTTACGAAACAGGGCAAATTATCACGAGAGCACAATTCCAAAACGGTGCCGATGGGTGTGGAAATTTCTGCAAGTGATTTAAACAAAGTGCAAATTAAAGAACACAGACACAACATCTCATTTACATATCAACAAACGCAATATACAAAGAGCAGTGCAAGTTAGAACAGTCGCAAATAAATAATAAAGAAATAAAGAAGCCAAAGAACCGGAAGCCGGTTTGCAACCGGGTTGCAAGAAGTTTTGATAGGCCTGGTATTGCGTGACTCCTAGTTGAGGGTACCAAGGCATCTTTTATTTCCTGAAGCAAATAAAAAATAACATGGCTTGGCAAACTATATTTTCGTGTTCTTCTTGCATTCCAATAAATTAATACGTGTGGAAAAAAAATCCTTTCCCTTCTACCACGCGCTCTCATCTCTGCTGTGCCTCCTCCTGACAACAATAATTGCAGCTGTTTCAAGCGCAAAATATAAGACATGCTTTTTCGGGCATTAAATATTGCCGCAAGTACCAGTAATTTGACGAGCGCAAACATTAGCAAATCTCGTTGTGTGATTCATTTGAATACTCTCCTCCAATAAATTTTGTGTCTGAAAGGGAAACTTCTACAAATGCATATTCAATAAGGTCAGGTGCAAAAATAACTGTCCAAGCCTTTTCAGTGCTAATTCGTCCCGTCTTTAGTAAAACCTGACAATTCTATTTTAATGCCAAAAGGTGGTTTGCGCTGGTGCAAGCTGTTAGTAAAACTGTCCCTAAATCTCCTATAACAACTTGCAATGTTATCATCGAGGCTGAGAACAAAACACAGCAGACAACAGGTAAATGCTGTTATCACTGTTTTCCATGTTCGTCGAGTACGCTGCCATCTGAACCCTGGTGCGCACCAAACAAGTGGACTGAGACCGCTAAAAAGATGGCTCTCGGTCCGCTTCCAAACAAACTCTGGTGCAGTTCGAATGAATTATGAAGGCAACACCCGCAGGACCAAATATATCATTTTCTTTTTTGGTCCGGACCAAACAAACCAAGAGAACCGAAGTGTGAACGCACACTTACGCCACTGGTAGTTCCTACAGAACTGTTTTAGACCCTACTCTGAAGTAGGAGCTAATTTAGTTCCCCCAAATGGAGTTCCTAGAACTAAACACATTCCTAGTTCCTGCAGTGCGAACACGCCAAAAAAGCAGGAACTTCTAGGAACTATGAAAAGGTTCCTCCAGTGCGAAAGCGCCTTATTTCTTGACATCAAAATGAATTTGAATTCTTTTCAGTTTAAGAAAAAAAAGTAAAAACATGCTTATCATTGTAGACATGTTCTCAAGTTGTTGTGCCTATAACTTCAATGTGTAGCTTCAACTGCTTTACTAAGATCAAACCTTCTCCTTTAGTATGAGCTAATGATTAGCATGAAGCTTGCAGCAGTGGAAAACAACAAATACAAATCTATTCATCTTTTTTTCTGATTGTCTTACTCTTTTTTTCTGACTATTTCTCTCGCTTTTTATACCTTTCTGTCCTCATCTCATCTCCCCCTCATAAGCGTGGAAAGTAGACAGACAGGTAGCAGTGCATAATTGTTGCACCCACACCCATATTGGTTTGGCTCTTACCCACGCACACACATATGCATTTGCAATTGTCTTTTTGAGCAGAGCAGAACCTACATGCACAAACAGCCACAAGAGTGCTTTTTGTCAAATCGACTTGAGTGGAGAACGTATATATAAAAATATGCATGCGTTACACGTGTATGCTGAAAGACAGGTAGGGGAGGCAAGAAAAGCAAAGCCTAAACACTCCTTAGGCTACTGTAAACAAAATACCTGTCCGCTGGTTCAAAGGATTCTAGCCTTTTGCACTCATTCACCTCTCAATGACACACACACGCACGCACTTGCTGGAATTTGGCAGCTTTAAGGAACGTGCAACAGGCAGAAGGAAGGCGGTTCCAAACGTCTGTGGCGAGGAGGCACACACCCCACGGGGTGAGCGCGAGGTTAACTCACCCTACGGCACCCAAATCATCTGCAAAACTATGTTGAGTGACACACAACAAGTATGCATGTGTTAGTATCAGTGCATGAAGTGATTTGCATGTCGATGTGTGAACCGAACAAGCGCCTTTAAACATGCAAAACATCTCTAAACACATATGCACAAACATGCAAGTCACAACAGAGCCGGTCTGTAAAAAAACTGAAAAATACTCACACTTGCCCACACTGTAACACTCTATTCTTTCTTTTAAGGTGCAGTCACATTAAATTTTGATGAAATTTTGCAGGCAAAAAGGTCCAGCGTAGTGATGCATGAAGCACAGCTCACATGCAATTCACTTTCAAACCAAGCAGCTTTGTCTTAGTTAATGCAATGGCTTTGTATGAACAAAAGAGCAAAATCTGCGTGGGGATTTTTTTCACCTTCACGCAAAATTCTGGATCACACAGATTTGTTTTACAATTGCTGAATTTTGTTTGCAAACTCTCACCAAGCACATGACTGTACATAGACCTGCACATATTGATTAATAGTCTGACAGTGGTTATTTGATCTAATCGCATTAACCACAATAATTTTGCAGCATTTTTTTTTTCAGTCACATTTTGCCTTCCAAATAAAGGAAATTGAGGCATGTAGCAAATGTGCAATGTAGTGTCCCATTTTGCTGTTTGTGAGAGAAACAAAGCAGTCATAATCTGGTGGGCACAACAGTAGGTGAGATAATGTCTTCTAGTATTTTTGAGAACAATATCTCAGTCTGGTTAGAATGACACAAAACTATATTGCTCACATTAAAATCAACAAAGCTGTCTGTACTAAAATGGCCAGTGTACTGTAGTTATGTAACATACATCCAGACAGACAACACATTCTTATGTGTGACATGCTGCAGTGGCTTCAATTACTTAATTTTTTTCCTGCACATCTAAAATAAAAGGAGATTATTTACAAGTATCAAGTGGAGTGTATTGATTATTCTAATAATTATTTAAATATAGCTTCTGACCGCTGTATTAAAAGCCACTCCTCAGGGCAAAAAGAACGCCCCCAAACTGCAGTCAGTCTATAGTCAGACTTTTAAATGAAAAGTCTCATTTAAAAAAAATAATAATACAAAACTACATTTAATGCAATACTACATTTTTAACTCAAAACTTCATCCATCTCTGTAATAGTGCTTGAACCTGCTCTGTCAGACTGGTTACATTATTGATATTATGCTCAAAACTGAGTGCTGACTCCAGTGTCAAAACAAGCTATTTTAAAAGACTTCCTGAAAATGTACAGAATAGTATTATTTTTATTGTCAATATGCCTTTTTTATTCCTTCTTTTATGCTGGATGCACCAGCTCACAGTCTGAAAAGTCAACACTTTTTCCTATTTGCATCCCATATTGCAGAAGAATGTGCATTAGTATAGAGTCTTGAATGCTAAACTAAGCAGTGATAAAATTATATTTAAAGAATAAATAATACAGCAGACATGGAACACTAAAATATAAATTTATATTTAATAAAATGTAATAATTATTTATTGTTATTTTAAATGTCCCATCATGTGACACACCACCTGGGGGCACTCCATGTACCACCACAGTTTGCCTAACCCTTTTCCTGTCTCTAACCTTTAACTCTAAATACACATTTATTTATTTGTAGATGTGAAGAAACTCATTATTAATTTACTTTAATCTGTGTGAGGGGATGTTTCGACAATGCACACTACCATTTAAAAGGTTGGGGTAGGCAAGTCTTTTTAGTTTTTGAAAGAAATCTCTTATACTCAGCAAGGCTGCATTTAAGGTCTTTTTCACCTATAAAGGGTTTTAGAATCCTCATGATTTTAAGAAATTTCACCTCTACAAGACATCACACACATGACTGTGGTTATATATCAGCCCTGCCATCCACTGACACTCTCCTCTCTTGCAGCACATATAGTAAATGTCTCACATCTTCTATTATCATTATACTGCAATTAACTCAGCACAGCGGGTACAGTGTGCCCTACATCTCATAGTCACCGACACCCACCCACAGAGGCCGAGGGAGAATGTGTTCCTATTTTAATTTCAGACCATGACATGATATATTATGATTGTCATCCTCAGTGTGTAGGAGTGTGCTCTGTGCACGAGGCTCAGATTCTGCCTGAGCTTGTGTGTAATACACATGCACATACATACACATGTACTATATGTCACGATCCTGCTGGTGTGCCATGGTTGGCCACCAGATGTCACTGTGTCTTTGTTTAGCACATGGCTTGTTGTTTGTGATTTGTGCCATGTGCTTTCCTGTCTATTGTCTGACCCTGCCCTCCTTGTTATCTCATTATTGTTTTAGTAACTTCACCGGTGTCCTCGTTAGTCTCCTTATTTATGATCCTGGTGTTTGCAGTCCTGTGTGGCGACGTTGTTAAATGTCATATGTGTTTAGTCGTGTGTGATTCATGTTCTGGTGCTACAGTTCTCTGTCTGCCTGTTTTTCCCCCTCGGGGTGGTTTTTGTTCTGTTTTGTTTTCTTTTATTATTAAAGACCCATTCTCCTGCATTTGAGTCCTCGCTTCATCTCTCTGCCTGTGCCGTGACATTCGTGGCCTAATGGTTAGAGAGTCTGACTTGTAATCTGAAGGTTGTGGGTTTGAGTCTCAGGTCTGGCAGGGATTGTAGGTGGGGGGAGTGAATGTCCAGTGCTCTCTCCACCCTCAATACCGTGACTGAGGTGAGACCCTTGAGCAAGGGCTGTCAAACAATTACAGTTTTTAATCTAATTAATTATATGATGTGCCGATTAATTAATCCCGCATCCATTTTGGCTGAAAAATTGGCAAAACACTGTTGCGTGTTGCCTGGAAAGACACAACATTTCAGCTGTTTGGAACTATTTTCTTTGGTAAAATTTAGAAAAACTGACAATATTGTGTCTAAAATCTAATAATAACAGCAATTTAATAAAATTAATTAATAAAATGTCATAAAATTAACTTGTATAAAATCAGTATCTCATGTGCAGTTGTGCAGATATTCAGGAAAATCAGCATGTGTTGTAATATCGAAAAACTACATGATATATACATGATATACATTTCTTGACTTTTAAGGGTGTATAAATGCATTCTCATTATCTTTTTCAGCAACTCTCTATAATTAATCTCATCAAATGAATGCATTAAATCGACTAATGTTAGCAATTTTCAAAACAACTCTTTTTGTGTTCCACCAAAGAAAGAAACTCACATGGGTTTGGAATGACATGATGGTGATTAACAGAATTTTCATTTGTCCTGAAGGTGACCCACTCTTTTAATAGGTAAAACTTACAGAAAATTCTGAATCCTCTGCTCTCAGATGGTCAGCAATGTACTGAACTCCTTCCAGGGCTTTGAGCAGGGACTGCGACAGATCGCTCCCCGGCTGCACTGCGTTCAGATCAGTAGTGCCGTCACTGTTAGAGCTGAAGAGCTGAGCGTTGGGTCTGGTGCACCTCCCGGCTTCCTTGTGATCAAGCTTCTGCAGACTCGTCCCCTCAGATGTAAGACAATGTTGACAACTCCCTGCTCCCAGAACGCTCTCTTTGGCTTCCATGAAGACACTCTCAGCACTCTGGCCTTGGATATCACAGCCTGTTCCTTCCTGCGGGATGGTGTGTAGCAGAGTACCAAGGATAGTATCTGGAAATGAAGTTGTGCTTGAGGCAAAGATCCTGTTCGTGTATGCGCACGTATAACCGAGGGCCGGCGTTTGAGGTGTTTGCGACATTTCCTCTGGCAGGATGGAATACTGGCTGCTGGGAGAACTGCAGAAAAACATGGGTTGAGGGGAAGAGTCCTGCTGAATTTGATCCAACTGGGCAACTGAGGTCACGTCCAAATGGGGAGTTTGCGGAGAAATATCCAGAATGTTGTTGTGCAGAAACATGGACTGCGACGCCATTGGCTTGTGCAACATCTCGATCAGTTTCCCACAGTTCCTCTTACCTGAGGCAGGCGGACGTTTCATGAACAGGTAACGGGGCACCAGGTGTAGAAACAGCTGGCGGACCCAGTGTGGCATGCTGTGTGTGCGGGACGAACGGTGGTGGACGTTGAGCACAAACACAGTGATGATGATGGAGAGAGTGACGAAGATCATGGTGAAGAGTAGATACTCGCCAATGAGCGGGATGACTAGAGAGGTCGAGGGAATAATTTCTGTGATTAGCAGGAGGAAAACGGTCAGAGAGAGGAGGACGGAGATGCACAGCGTGATTTTTTCCGCACACTCTGAGGGAAGGTAGAAGACCAGCACAGTCAGGCAGGATATAAGCAGGCAGGGGATGATTAGATTGATGGTGTAGAACAGAGGAAGACGTCTGATGATGAAGGAGTAGGTGATATCTGGGTAGATTTCCGTACAGCACTCGTACTTCTTGATGTTGTAAGTGCCGACGGCGTTTACTATGACCCACTCCCCGCTTTCCCAGTAGTCCATCTGGTCTACGTCACTGGCCATGCTGATCAGGTCGATCTTGGCCCGATCGTACGTCCAGGAGCCGAATTTCATCTTGCAGTTTTGCTGGTCGAAGGGAAAGAAGGTGACATCGATGCTGCAGGAGCTTTTATAAATGGCAGGAGGTTTCCATTTGATCCTGCCGTTGTAAAACACCTGGGCTTTAGTCAAGTGAGTCACCGCAAAGTCTCCGTCCGCACTGCAGGTTAAACACAAAACTGTCAGACAGATCCTGCAATGAAATATCGGTGGAGCAACGTGAAAGACAGCTTTAGTGGTGTCAGTGTACGTCACAGTGAGCCAAACCATCAATAAGCAGTGATGTCTTTGACACAATTGTTTAACCGTTCAACTTTCAGAACTTTCTTCCTAACAGAGCAAATATATTGGATCAAGAGAATTTTAGAGAGTTAATTGTTATAGCTTCAATATTAATATAAATTAATATTATCACATCACTGGACTAAAACCTTCTGACTTCACTCACACAGCATATTACAACTCCCAAAAAAAGCATATTTTTTCCTCCCACTTTGTTACACTTGTGATGTTCCTGGTCAAAAATGACTGGCCTACAAAAAAAATTATTTTATGCCTATATCATTTTCAAATATAATATTGAATTCAAACTTTTTTTTTTTTACCAAATTTTTTCTTTCAGTTAGCACAGGATTTATATTTTATTTTGGAAGTGATTGATCATAGGCCTGATTGACCTGAGCTTATGAAACTCAGTTTTTTATTATCCATTAAAAATGATTCAGTTATGTGTGTCTGTGTGTTGACTTACTAGCAATTTTTAAAAAGCCGAAAAGGATTTTCAGCACATCATTTAATCAATAAACAAACAAACATACAGCCTAAATTACACTTAAATTAAATTATCAGTTAAATTATCTTTAACTACACGCCATATGAACAACCATTCATAAATTATTATAATTTAGTTAGTAATTTAATTTTCAATGTGACAGTACATCAATGAAAGTAATAGTAACTTTGTTGAAGTCAGATTGTTTGTTGAGTCATTTCCAAGAACGACTCTTCAGACTGATTCAGTGTACTAACTACTGATTTCACGAGTCTTTTTGAAAGATTCTGTAAGAGAACCGCCTCAGAGTCACTTGTTGGAATCGGACTTTTTAACTGTAGATTTCTAAAACAGGCAACCAATTATACCCCATTTCTGATCAGTAATTGTAATGTATGAATAAGATTTTCTTTCAAACCTAATATATCATTTAGTGCAAAAACCACACGCACCTTTATCTGAACTGTCTGTAATTTCACTAGCTTCAACCTGGTATCTTATAAAGGCAGCACAGATCAATACTCATATCAACCCTCACAGACTAATTCCCATGTCTTCTAGTTATCACTACATGAACAGAAGACATAGAATTAAGATTAAAGGGGGATTAAAGAGCACAACTATTATGCACCCATTTCCTCTGTAAGAAGCACCACATCTACCTGAGGAAAAGAGTTAACCATTAACAGGTACCCAAAGTGCAGTTTGCCATTAAACAGAATAGCGTGAACACCTTGCTGTGACTGCAGGAGGTTAACAGTGTTTGAGGATGTAGATTTTTAAGAAATGGATTTGGATGAATTCCGGATTGTTAAAAGCCTCACACACTTGTTATAGAGCACGATATCTGGTCTCCAGATGATCTCGGAGGGGATCCTGATGGAAGTGACATTCTCATACTCCTCTGGGTTCCAGCGCAGCTTGTAATCATTCCACTCCTGCAGGGAAACGTGCGCTCATCACCGCTCACAACCAGCAGGTATGACAGGGGTGGAGACTGAAGCAACAAGAGCCCAGTTCCAATTAAAAATCTCATTAATGCCCAATTATGGGCTGTTTTTTTGATGAAAACCTACCTGCTTCACCCAGACGTTTGTGGTCATCATCTGATTCTTCTCATCCTGGTTTATTATGAAGCAAAATAGGACATCCATGCAGAAGAGAGTAAAAAGAGAGGTGGGTAACTCTATAGTGAGCATACTTTGCACATTCTTAAAGAAAAACACAGCATTGTTCACTGTCCATAAACATTTTTTTTTTTTTTTTGGGTAAAATTAGGATTTTGCTGTGCTGGAGTGCATCTGAGACTCACCACATCAATGAGCTGAGCAATGGACAGGCCAAAGTGGACCAGAACCACATCGGAGATGTTTGCTACTGGACGAGAGAGCTTGTTGTAGTTGCTAAACAAAGACTGGAGAAGTCTTTCTTCCGCATGGGCACGAGCTGGAGTGCTGGAAAACACTGGTGAGAGGATAAAAAAAGCTAAGTTTCCACAGCGCTGGTTAAATCTTCTCTACACCATGACAATTGGATAAAAGCTGTTTCCATTCCAAACAATCATTTAACATGCAGAACATGCTGTTTATCATTATTTTAGTATTATAATCAAAATTATAATTAATATTAATTCTGTTATTTTATATATATATATAGTATTATTTTATAGTATATTATTATTATAGTATAGTATATATAGTATTATTATAAGTATTATTTTTATAGTTACAGTTTTTTTTTGTTTGTTTTTTTTTGTCTTTTTGTTGTGGCAAAACAGCCCCTGAGCTGCTCACACCCCCTCATTCACACTGCATCAATACATAAACAGGAAATCGGGTATTGTGTAACTGCAGCGAGTTACTTGTAAAGTTAAACTGAAGGTCAGACTTTACCATACGCCAGCTGCAGACAGACAGACAGATAAAAGACGACACTCCACGCTGCTCTCATCTTGTCCATCTGATGTCAGATGATAGCCCACTCCGTGAGAATTTCAGCACTGGAACGGAAAACTATTTCCAGTTGCGCTAATAAAAGTCAAAATTCCATAAAAAAAATCCCACTCTTTTCAAAACATCTCTGAAAAGACCCGTAGATCATCCATCCGCAAACTGAAAAAAAGATCCCAAAAGTGCTTGAAAACAACCACAAGAAGTCATTCAGTGTCCAAACCTCTTGTAAAAGTGAGGAGTCCCTCAGAATGCCTCTCTAGCTGTCATTAGACTCTTTCCCTCCCCCTTTCTCTCCTTCCTTCACGCTCTCTCTTTCTGTGTGTGCGTGTGTGTGTTTAGCTGTTTCACTCTCAGTATTTCTCCTCTTCAGCCCCTCCACCTTCCAATCTCTGCCTATTACGCTGAGTAGATGTTATGCGCTGGAGGCTGCGCCTTATACATGAGAATATGTCACAGAGAGAGAGAGAGAGAGATATTGATTTAGGACAAAATCCTTAAAATGATGTGGCAAAATGCCTTATTTAAAAGTTCTGGATATGTTTACATGAGCATGAATGGTTTTTAATTGCATTTTTCTATTAATTTTTTTTTATGTTAGGCTTTAAGGAAATTTAAGATAGCTAAAAGTCCAGGATCAAAAGAGCAAGCAGGTGTGAGTGTGTGTATGTGTGTGTGTGTGAGAGAGAGAGAGAGAGAGAGAGAGAGAGAAAGGATGGAAAGTCAAAGGAAAGGAGACGTAAACAGACTGAAATATGTCCGGAAGTGATCTAGCAGTGCAGATGAGCAGTGGCAGCCAAACTCTGGATGCTTTCTGCTTATTAATTACAAGAAGTGATGCTCCGTTTCAGCATTTGTCCCTGATAGGATGAACCTGTGCTGTTGGAACTGTGTGCTTAACTGTTAGTAAGATAAATAGTGCATTCAAAAATGAAATGTCTTATATTTGGAAAAAAAATGAAATTTCTTATATTCTTTTATATGTATTTTGTCCCAAAAATCTTATTATTTTTATAAAAATATTATAAAAAATATGAAATTATTACACAAAGTGTTGCATTTATAATATATGAAATTATATAATATATAATATTAATATATATAATTAAATGATTACTTAATTTTCATGTTTAGGTAAACCAGCCCTTTAAGAAAAACACAAGGCTATTATGCATGACAAACATTTATTGTTAGTATTGCGTATCATATATGTATTGATATTATTATTATTATTATTATTATACAAATATTATAACATATTATGCAAATTATGAAATTATACAAAGTATTGCTTTCATAATATATGAATATATATATATATATATTAATATATAATATTAATATTAATAATATAAAATTATTATTAAAAATACACAAATTCTTAAATTATTATTCAAATTATTGCAATTATATGATAATATATAATATTAATATAAATAATCAATATATAATGATTACTTAATTTTCATGTTAGGGTAAATTAGCCCTTTAAGAAAAACACAAGGCTGTATTGTAGTATTGTATATCATATATGTATTGTCCCTCCACAAAATAATAATAATAATGATTATTATAAAATATTATAAAAATTATTAAATTATTATAAACATTATGACAGTTATATGAAAATATATAATATTAATATATATAAGTAAATGATTACGTAATTTTCATGTTTTGGTAAACTAGCCCTTTAAGAAAACCATAATGCATGTCTTATAAAGAACTAACCAGCAAAAGCTGCTATCAGGTGAAGATTAGCATTTTAAAAGAGAGTAAACAAAATATATATCCATGCTGTTTCCAATCCAGCACACACCTGCAATCCACCAAAAGCCTATCCGAGAAACTGATTAACCATCTGTCTGGAGAGGCAATAAATCAGCCGTGGATGACCCACAATTTCCTTATGAACAATACAGATATGAACTGGACATGGCAGGGAGAGTTTGCAATACATTTAAACACCCTGGAGTGTAATCACCCTGGAGTTATGAAATCCTATATGAAATGTTTTTCCCTCACAGCTGACAGGTGACTTATCACTTTGCCTAACAGCAAGACTGTCTAACCTATTTGTTTACCTACAAACACTAATTGTTGGACACAAACCAGCTGCGAAGAGCTATTTTCTGGCTGTGAAAGCATCCCCGGTCATCAACTTTCATAATTTGCTTCATCAGATGCCATTTGCAAATGCCCACGGAGAACGTTGTCCTCCACACGAATGAATTCAACCTTGAAATGTAATATCCAGACTTTCATTAAGGTGCTGAGAGAAAAGACCTGACTGAGATATCCTTCTTTCTCTCTCTCGTTCACACACACACACACACACACACACACACACACACGCTTAAACACAGACATTTAGTATCAATATCATCCTATTGAATCTGAAATTTCCACACCCTGAATGCTTATCTA
>JAUZSZ010000112.1:25910942-25922249 GCA_034780575.1 Labeobarbus marequensis | reverse complement strand
AGATGAAGAGGCCATACTGGCGTCATACCTCTGAGAGTCCATCAGCTTAATAAAAGTGTCACAGCGGTTGATTTGTTGTGTCTGTTAATAACAGAAGCAAAGGGTTCGACGGGAAAGAGATTAAACAGACGGCTAGAACTGACATACAGGTGCTGTCATTTGTCTTCACTCATCCGGCTTCCCAGCCTTATACATTTCTTCTCATTTTCTGTGTATGTCACACACAAACTATCTCCAGAGATATTTACACTGCAGCCCTGCTCCTGAGCTTCGGGGATGTACAGTATTGATGGGTATGAGATTTGATATCTCCTCAGTCTGGGAGCTGTAGTATGTTCAGGCTCATTCTGGCAACAAACGCAGTATTGAGGGCAACAACTGTATTAATTTTCAGGACTGAATTATATTATTGTTCTGGATGTGTACGGCAATGTTAGGGAAGCTACAAACTACTCATAATTTAAGTGCTTGAATTTCAGTAAAGCTACTGTGTTGATAAAGTTTTTTTAATGTAATTATATCAGATTGGATTAGAATAAAAATGATTATATATTTATTTTATAATTTAATAAGAACTCTGTCTCATAAACAATAGGGGTTTTAAATGAATGAATCTTGGTTAGGGTGAAATGAATACTTTTATTCAGCAAGGGCGCATTAAATTGATCAAAAGTGACAATAAATACATTTGTTACAAAAGAAAAATGTTTCTTCGTCATATTAAAATGATTTCCTAAGAATCATGTGACACTGAAGACTGAAGTAATGGCTGATGAAAATCCAGCTTTGCCATCACTAAAATAAAATTATATTTTAAAATATATTCAGATAAAAATTATTTGTAAATCTGAATAATAATTCACAATATTACTGTTTTAGAGTACTCAATTAAATGCAGACTTGGTGAGCATAAGAGACTTATTTCAAAACCATTATTTCTGTGGAAACTGTGATACATTTTTTAAAAGATCCTTTGATGAATAGAAAGTTCAAAAGAACAGAATAAAAATTCTTACTGACCCCAAACACTTGGCCATGTAGTGTATAGAGAATATTAAATCTACTGGGCATCTTGACTGCCCTTGACAGCCACAGATTATCGCCATGATAAAAGGGCAGTAAAGATGCTCATTAGTAACAGCAACATTCATCTGGGGCAAGCAAACTGCATTTGCACCTGTGTGTTGAACACATAGGGAATACATGAATATCATGGAAGCAACTGGGCAGTTGAGTATAAATGTTTCCCTCTACAATTCATGAGGAGATTGCAAGCCATTAGGCTCTCTGACGATGGAGCCATAGGAAGCCACGGCTCATTAAGGCAGATTGCAAATGTCATTTTGCTGCTTCCTCCCTGGCCTTGTATTGAGGGATTGCAACGAAATTAATTTTGCATAGAGTCTGGGTTTTTGAATCGAAGCCAAAGCACGCATGACCCACGGCAAGTGTGATTAAATCACTGGTGGAGCTTTCAGAATTAAGGTCAACCAAACCGCATTAAGACTGATTCCTCCAACCCTCTTCCCACCCAGCTTCTAGCCGATCGCCAAAGATCGCCATCTTTTATCTAAATAACGCTCTCCTTGTTCCATTCCCTAGATTGCCTGTTTGTAACTGACTATTTCACCCGGACGCCTCGCAAGCTCAACGCCTACCGCTCTTTTGCCAGCGTGGAGCTGTTCCACTTCAACGTGCCTGAAGACACCGTGGTGGCTGTTTGGAACCTCATCACCTTCAAGGAGCAAGGGGGCACCTTCGGAGACAGCTGTCCAGACTGCAATGTGACAGTGTGAGTTGGCTAAACCTCCAGGTTACATCCATTGAGGGTTGGTTGGGGAGGGGGCAGACAAGGACAACAGCGTAATGAGGTCAGATATGTCCAATCAGCATTTTAGATGAGAGGAGGGGATATGTAAAAGCCAAATGTCACATGCGTGAATATAATGACCTTTCTGGCACGCACACTGAAGAGTACTCGCTGTTTGCCCTGATAAAATAGCTTTTAATCCAAGTCTAAGGATCATTTCCCAGATGCTGATCATTTTCTGTGCTCTCCATAAAAAGGCATTTATCAAGTGCGGTGCTGGCAGAATTCACAGCATAACTGCACACTGGAGATCAATAGTGACACAGATAAAATTTAAAATCCAAATTTGACACTTTTACTAATTTCACAGGGTCACATTCAGTAGAATTGTTTTAATCCATCCTAAATGACCTCTAAAATTAAGCCCAATACTTTTATTAATCATAAAAGACATTGAGTCATTTGGTTCTCGGCTCAAGGTTACAAAACAAAAAATTACATTTTTTGCTTGATGAGAGTATGGAATATTATTATTTATACTTAAGGATAAGAATAAGAATATTCCAGGTTTAGCACAAGTTAAGATCAGTTGACAGAATTTGTGGCATTACCATGAAAAAAACATATTTCGTTAACTGGTATAATGTCAACATACCAACCTACTGGAGTAATAATATCTGTTTTGTACCATTGTAATATACCAACAGCCACCAAAACAGGTTGTTATGAGAAATTCACATGATAAATCAAAGATCATCACAAGCAGCTCTTCCACAAGCTGAGGAGGTAAATACAATGTGCACAATGTCATTCACACAAATACTAAACAACATCATGGTATGTCACATAATGCAATTTATGTGACATTAATTTAACAACATTAGATGTAAGATAAATCCCTAATGTTCACAAATGATAAGAAAAGACTAAGAAGAAACAGTTATTTCAACGAAAATCAACAAATGTGAAGTGTCATGCAGGGAATTCTGGGAATGTCAATTTACGTTTTTTTACTGTAATTTTACAATGACTTGTTTTATTGTAAAATTACTTTAAATGTACTGTATGGTTAGCTCTATTGCAGTTTAACCAATTAACCAACAGGTTTTTAATGTAGCATTTTAGTCTTTTACTGTTAAAATCACGGTTTTATGGGTCATGGCAACAAAGTTTGTAAAATTTAATATAACTTTACACAGAAAAGGTTAGTAAGTGATTTTCACACTAAAATATTTGTATATCTTCGAAACAGTATTTTAATGTTTGCTGTATTCACTTGCATTGTAAGTGCCTCACTGTAACCCAGATTCTTGTTTTAAAGAAAAGGAGGGTCAAGTTGAAATAAAATTTTGTGGTAATCAACACTGAGTTGTTAAGCCAAAATTGTATTGAACCCTGTATATCCCATTAAATCTGGTCACATTTAAAAAAAAAAACATTGCCCCATTTCCACGCTTTCTAGGCACAGATGAAGCCAAAAATGTCCTGAAATTAAGTGTGAACACACTTGCTCTTGTACATTTTTCCTCCACTGAACTCTCAGATACTTCATAAGGTGTTCTTTCAGCCTTTACCTTTCTCTGTGTATTTCTTTCAAGTCATCCTTGAATGATCCCAGTACACTTTCATAGCCAGCACATGGTGTGCTAGCACAAGAGCTTTTGTTGAAGTTAGTCTTGGCCCTTGGGTAATCAAAATGGAGAATATTATTCACTGAATACTCAGGTCTTCAAATCCCAGCATACTGGCTGTCATTAAAGTTCCATCAAAACACTGACCTTGTTATTGCCTGTCACTGAATGTACATCATAAGTGGTGGGGAAGTAACTCCTGGCTGTCTTTAATGTGTGACATTATAAAGAGGAGAAGAGACTGTCCTTGAGTCAGTGGTTCCACTACTGGTTTCTCTGACAAATAGCCCCATCACAGAGGTTTGCTTTTTGTACATTCAGTATTAACATTAGAACATTAGTGTATGGTTTATTTGTTTGCTACTACTTTGCTGCTATCGCTGCTGCTACTTTGACCTTAAAATTAACATAAAAGTAACATTAACTCTAGCATTAAGCACAGGTTATGATGTTTAAATGCACTCCCTCCACAGATGCTCTTTGGCTCTTATGCTTCTTTGATGTCAGATTTCTTTCAGACTGCACATATAACCTTCTACAGCCTCCTCTTTTATCTCCCAGGGGTATATAATATTGTGAATAAACCTCTCTGGTGGCCTCAAGGGAAAGCTACATGAGAAAGTTGCGGTGTAAACCATGATCTCAGTGTTAACTTCGGAAGGACGTATTTTAAACTCATAATGTCAGTCATAACTCCAGGGGAACATATTGCCTTTCATAATTACAGTCAGTATGCCTATGTTCCAGTTTGAGCGATAATGAAATGTGTGTCTTCGGGGCCTATCAAGTAATATAAATGGCCTGTCTGCGATTTAAATATATATTTTATTTTCCTGCTTTTGACAGCAGTGTACCCTATGTTGAGTAAAATAGTGGCATAGATACATAGATACGGAGTGGATGGACGGATAGAAGGATGGCTAGAGAGAAGGAAGGATGGATGACTGGCGGGTTGGACAAAGATGGATTGAAAGATGGATGGATGCAAGGCCTAAAACTAACTTTTTGCCACACCTGCCAATGGCTGGTGACCTGATAAAATTTACCAGCCAAAAATGTTTTTTTTTTACCCGCCATGAAACTCTTTTTGCAAAAACAGCCAGTTATTACTACTACAATGACCAAACATATTTACAATATTTTAAATTTGTCTTGTACTTTACTTACAAGAAAAAAACAACAAACAGATTTATTGATTTATCTTTTTTTTGTCCTAAAAACATTGAGATTCTTGTCCTTTGCATGTTTTCGGCAAACGGAGCAGTCCATTGTGTTACTCCTGTTTCACACTTACTCAGTTTGCAGTGCGAATGTGGTGTGTATTTTTTCTGCACCCATGTTAACGGATTAGAGCAGGGCTATTCGATTAGCTTCATTTGAGGGCCGGATTATCGAACAGAAAATTTGAAGGGGGCCAAGCAGGTGGGGGCCGTCCTGATCTCTTTCTGGGGGACCTATAAAATTAGAAATTAAATTGAAATTTAAAATATGTAAAAGGTTAACATTAGGATAGTGCTGTCTGTCAATCGATTTAAAGTGATCACACATTTCTCTGTAATTAATCATGATTAATCGCATATTTATATTGTCATAATTTCACATTGAACCTCCAAATTAATGTAGAAACAACATAAAGATAGTATATTTTAAATATGTTTTTAATGGCATCTTTTTACAAAGTATCCTATTATTAATGAAGCATTAATACTAATACTGGTGTCTCTATTAAATGCATTTTCCCTAAATTTTACCTATTAATTATAGCCATTCAACATTGCAGTATAATTGAAAGTCACTATTTTTAACTTTTAATAGGCTCTGAAATATGAAGTGATTTTAAAACCATCTTCACATAAACTATAAACTGTATATGCAGAAACTATACAGATTAATCTTTATTCAGCTACAAAAGTTAATCAACGACTACTAATCGATCTATGTAAACCGGGAACATGAAAGGATTATTCTAAAAGCAACTCATGTAAACATCTTAATCGTAATATTGTCTTATTCCGAATAAGGTAAATAATTAAATCACTGATGTCCATGTAAGCATAGTCACTGTTAAATGTACTCTATGCATGTAACGCTGATTTTTACAGGCATTTGGCGTCTTAGTGCTGGGCGGTACATCGAGTTTGTACGATATATCGATATATTCTTTATAAGCGATACAATATAAGGCAATGCCGTTTATATCGATATAGTTGGTTTGAACCGAGCGCATCTGAAAATATAGCGGAGGACACAGACTGAGCTGCTGCGGAGAAAGTGAATAATACAGTTTGTTCTAAACATGTGACACATTTTATATGAAGGGCTTATATAAAAAAACTCGGAAGATACAGAAGCCTGTAGTTTAGTTTTGAGATTCTCCGCTAAACTTCACTGAACGTGCGCGCGCAATAATTCTGATTAAAATATAAATTCTGCTGAAATATTGGTAGTTGATAAACAATAAATGTGACATATTTAGAATTTTAAACCTACAAGTAAGTGTGTTTGTATGAAAACACTAACTGTAAAGTGATTGTAATGGGGGTAATCAAAACAGCACTTTTACTCAATTACTGCTTTTTTAGTATTTTCAGTTTTAGTTTAGTAAATTTAACTTCTGCTTTAAAAACATTATTTTTGTTTTTAGATTGCAATGTTATGTTAGAATGTAATCTGATTTTAACCCTTTTTTTTTACTTTATATGCCTATGGTTACATTCACTTTATTTGTTTATTTGTTTAATCCGACTACAAAAGCGTATAAATACCGAGATATTTACCGTATACCGCAAATCAGCCAAAAAACAGATATGAATCTATGAAAAGACATGATTTTTTTGCTCATATGGCCCAGCCCTATCACCGATACGATGCGTCACACTTGTGATTGCATGGATTACTCCTTCATGGGGACTGTCCCCTATGGACATTAACATTAAAAGATCTTTCATTCCGTGTGAATCTAATCATTTAATTTGACCGACACCAATCCTGTATCCCTCCTTAGCCCTAGTCTGTGAGTGAAACCGGTATTTCTCAAGTGCGAAGTACGAGTATGTGAATCACGTTCGTGGCAGCGCCGTCTTAGAATATGAATATTCATTAGCTCATGCTTCGCTCAATCACGTGACCTAATTAATATTCATGAACCGACTCGTAACCATAGTGTGATTCGCAACTGCCCCACAGTTAATTGCTGCGTGCAGCAGTAGGAGGGCAGTTGTCGCGGATGGGGTGGTGCTGCTGTGTTTGTGTGTTGTTGTCCTTCTCCTCACTGTTGCTGTTCAGCGCAGGATGGCGGAGGCAGTCATGGCACAGCTAGACTCATTCGGCCGCAATTTCCAGGTTTGAGTCTTTTTTTTTTTTAAACATGAGTAAATTGTGTCCATAACTGGTTTGTTACACGAGCTCAAATAGCTATACTAAGGTCAGTTTACATCTGTGTCATGATGTGGCTTTACGAGTCGCTCGATGAATCGTTAAATCGCAAAAACCAACGCTTGTAACGTTAACGTACTTCATTCTGAGCGCGCGAGTTATCACAGTAATTCATTTACGAAGATTTTCAGTTACTCAAAAAACGTTATCTGTTTGGTTAGCGCCATCACAATTCTGCTGCACTTCATTTAGTTCTCTGGCACATGTTGCTTTTCTTCGTAACACATTTTACAGTTATTCTGTCCTTAAAAGGATAGTTCACTCCAAAAATAATTCTGTCATTGATTCAGTCAAACCGAGTCTGCGTGGAGCATGAAAGAGGGACTGATGTCCTCAGTCTCCATTCACTGAGCAGTGACCGTGGTTGTCATTCTGCATAATAACATTGCTTTAATGCATCACAAAGAAAAAATAAACAAAAACAATCAGGATGGGAATTTTGGATGAATTGTTCCTCATCAGTCAGTATTGACATGTACTGTTGCTTTAAATATGTTAATTTTTCCAGCCCGCTGCCTACGTTTATCCAAAATTCTCGCCTGTATTACCCAAAAACCGTTATTATTTATTAATCAATTGGGATATCTATTGTACTACGGTTTATATTGATATTAATTTGCCATATATCACATCATTTAACCCACCTTAATTTCTCTGTGATCTTGTAAAACCGTAAAATATCTCCTGTTGCGTGTGCGGGATTTTCCTCTCAGCAGCCAGATGACAACACGTCACGACAGTGACATCGTTTCTGAATGCGGAAACGAAGTCGTTAAATAGCTCAAACATGATTTCACTCGAGCTACTATGAAGAAAACCAGCTGTCACGCTGGTCACGAGCTGGAATGATCTGTGTCTGTTTCTTCTTTCAGATCGCGGACCTCCAGGTGCTCCAGCGCTCGCGCCAGGGACCGGCAAGTATCACCATTTAACTTAGAACGAGCTTTTGACTTGTTTGTGAGTCTCAGACTCTGGGTAAATTAGTAAAACAACTGACAGTCTAGTATAGGCATCTCATGGTAGGTAAGGGTGCACACATTAGTCACGTGAGCCTTGTTCAGTGAGAAATCTGATAAGTGCACACTGCAAGTTTTACAGCTAGTGTTCACTTCCTCTTTCTCTGATAGAAGTTCATGTCTATAGGACATTGATAGTGAAGTGCTAATGTAAAATACGATGATCATTTAGTCTTACACAACTTTTAGTCTTTAAACTTTTACAGGGAAGCTCAGTGTCAGTGACCGCCTGGCTCTTGTTTACTCTGTTGGAAATGCTCAAATAAACACACTTTGCATTTACCTTGTGTGTTTATGCTTGATGCTTTGCATATTGAAAATATATATATATATATATATATATATATATATATTATTATTATTATTGTATTTTATTTTTTTCCAGCAGCCTTGGTTCCGGAAGTATTTTCGCCAATCATTTTCATATAGGCGTTTTAAAAAAAGACTTTATACCAAGAACCAAAACTATATGAATCACAACATGAACTTTGATTTGAAGGAAAAAGTGTTTGAAAATGTGTTTTTAAATTTTTTTTTTTTTTAAATAATGTGAACTGATGCGTAAAGCATATACCTTGTATACAGGTTTACAATACATTATCATTCAAAATCAGTTCCCCTACAGAGAAAATGAATGGGATTTTTATTTCTGCAACCTGACTATTGCACTCTATATGCCTCTAGAAGTAAAGAAACATTGCTGTTGTGTTCTGACAACACTTTGTTTTGAATGTAAATTTCTCTCTCTTTCTCTTAGATATCCAATGGCGCTCTGGCATGTGGCCAGGTGGAGAGCCGTGGATATGTTGGGGGCATCTCTCATGCCCCCAACAGCCCCGCAGGTACAGCTGCTTGTGACGAAACATTTAAAAACACATCCTTCAAATCATCCAGACATTTCAAAAAACTAAATTCTGACAGAATACCTAAGAATCTGTGATGTAACGTGGTGGTTTTATGTGTTTTTAAATGATTTATTTTGGGATTAGGAATGGAGAGCAGTCAACCAATCACCATCACAGACCCGGTTACACGGCGGAAGAAGAAACGCAGAACTCGGGCCTCGGACAGTTTCACTGGCAAATTTAGTGGTACTAAACCATCTTGAACTTTACAAAAACTCTTATTAATCCTCATAATGTGCACCTATTTGTTCTATGGTTGATCCTCAGCATACAGTCTGTGTAATCTGTATCGTGCATCATCAGATCTTTCAAAATGTGTGATTGCAACATTTCTTGATGGGGTAAGGTGAGTCAACTCACAAATGTGTGTGTTTTGTAGATCTGTACAAGCTGACGGACGAGCTGCTGGGTCAGGGAGCGTATGCTAAAGTCCAGGGCTGTGTGAGTTTACAGAATGGCAATGAGTATGCTGTCAAGGTGAGATGATATTTTTTTTTCATGATTTTGTAGTTACAATTACATGGTTTCTGTGGTATTTAAAAGGTTTTGAAGTCTTAATTTGCCCTTCCACAAATTAAAGCCTTAAATCAGAGCAGAAAGTCTTAAAATCAAGAAGATATGGCATTAAATGTTGCATGCACTGCGAAAAATGGCCATTTTCCTCAGTATTTTGTATTGTTTTCCAATACAAATATCCTTACATTGAGATGCAGAATGAAGAAATGAAGGCTTGTTTTCTGAGAAATTAGACAAAATGAAGTGTTTATGTTTAAAACAAGACCAAATATCTATCAATGGAGAATAAAACCTTGTTTTCCTTGGAATTAAGTAGATTTTTCTGAGCCCATTGGCAGATATTTGTTCTTTTTTTTAATCAGAAACTTATAACTGAAAACAGTGAAATTGCTTAAGCAAATGTTTCTTGATTTTAAGATTTTTAGACATTTGCTCTGGAAAACCAGACAAAAATACAGATTAGGAGCATCAGTTGTTTGCAGTGTGATCGGAAGGTACATTAAAAGCTATTTCTATATTCTATCGACACCTATTCAAACCATAAGCTTTTTTTTTTTTTTTGTAAAATTAATTAAAAAGTGATGGAGATTGGTTGGAAGTTGTATTTTAACCTTTGAAGTGTTGCTAATACAATTGTGTTGCCTAAATTTTCTTTACTTGGTGTTAAAAAGGTCTTTAAATAGGTGAAAATGTATCTTCATAATACCTGCAGAAACCCTATGTACTTCCATAAGATAATAATAATAAAATGGTAAATATTTTGAAATATTTTGAAAAATATCGGAGTAGTTCAATGTCAAACAAACATAATAAAATATGTGTAATGTATGGTTCCGTTTCTCAGATAATTGAGAAGAACGCTGGTCACAGTCGGAGTAGAGTTTTCAGAGAGGTGGAGACGCTTTACCAGTGTCAAGGAAATAAGTATGATCCTATTCCACAATACTCATTATACTTAATTATAATTTAATTCCAGAATTAACTGTAATTGATTGTAGTTAGTATTATACATAACTGCTCAACTGCATACATTGTGTGTTTCTCTATAGGAACATTCTGGAGCTCATTCAGTTTTTTGAAGATGACTGTTGTTTTTATCTGGTGTTTGAGAAGTTGCTTGGAGGTACCGTACAGTTGTATAGAGGTAAAATACAGATGCATTCTCATTCTCAGATATTTGTTTCTGAATAGGTTTCTCTTTCCCTCTAAGGTTCCATTTTAACACACATCCAGAGTCGAAAGTACTTTGATGAGAGAGAGGCAAGTCATGTAGTCAGGGATATAGCACACGCATTGGACTTCCTGCACAACAAAGGTAAATACTGTAGTTTTACTCTGTGGCCCAGTGACCATGACTCACTGCGAGTGTGTTTACTCAGACTCGTCTCACTCTTTCCACAGGAATCGCTCACCGGGACCTTAAGCCTGAAAATATCCTGTGTGAATATACTGATAAGGTAACACATGTGTAGTTTGTCTGGCTATAGAACCCAAACCTTTGAACAGTAGTGTAAAGGGATGGGCAATATGATCGAAATCTTATATCACAATATGAATCATTTTATTTTGCGGTAACGATATATATATATCACAATTTTTGCTTTAAATAAGATCAAAAGTTTTAATATCATAGAAATGTCATAATTCTTGTTACCAGTGTCAATATCGCACAAAAAAAATACTAGCCTAAATTTAAAAAAAAAAACTCAAGACAAGTAAATAGTCAGCGATTAAATAAGAATAAGAAACTAATTGCAAGCAATAGGACAAAAAAATACAGTAGAACAAATAAAAATAAGAAATGCAACGTACATTGTATAAACAATTCAAATTTTAAAAATAAACACTGAATATTCTTCACTGTGTAAATTAAAAATATATTTCTTCTTATTAAAGTTACAAAAGCGTTTTAGTCGAGAGCAGTGAGATATTTTCTCTCTCTTTTTTTTAACATGACAGACAGCAGGAATATTAGACTGCTGTCACTTTAAGAG
>JAUZSZ010000112.1:25826555-25839023 GCA_034780575.1 Labeobarbus marequensis | reverse complement strand
CCAGCTGACAGGGCAGTTCATCTGAACTCACCACTCACAACCTGTCCAAAAAGCTCTTCCGGTGTGTCTCCGAAGAATGGCACACATCCCACCAGAAACTCATACAGGATGACGCCCATGGCCCACCAGTCGACAGGTTTCCCGTAGCCCTGCCGCAAGATCACTTCTGGAGCAATGTACTCCGGGGTGCCACAAACCTATGAATACAACAAATAAAACAATGCGAAACAAAGACAGATTCTCTATTAATATCAATAAAGTGTCTGGAAAATTAGCATAGATTGAGTATCACGTTCTTGCCCACCTGCTTATCGATAAACTCCCTTGTGTCTTTCTCAATGTGGCCCTCATACAGATTGGTTGTCATATTCATGAGGCCGATTTTGGAAAGCCCAAAGTCAGTGAGTTTAATATGTCCCATTGAAGTAATTAAGAGGCTGCGAAGGGTTAAAAGAACTGGTTAACAACAGTTACACTGACATAAAGTTGCATTAATGAGGTCTGCAGTTCTTTACTCACTTGTCTGGTTTGAGATCTCTGTGCACAACGCCATAACTGTGGAGGTACTCCAGCGCTAGAACAGTCTCCGCAAAGTACATCCTGGTCATATCCACAGGAAGTGGGCCCATGTTCTTTAGCAGAGTGGCACAGTCACCACCTGGAGATCATATTTATACATGATACATACATATACATTATATATACACATGTATTAATAATTATTTATGAATTAAATCTAAACAATTTGCAATGGTAACACTTTACTGAAAGCCTTTATGTATAATAAAGTTATTCATAATGTACATTGCATTATATCTTTCCATAAAAAAGGGTAACATGCATCACGATATTTGAAAGTTTGCTTGTCATGTGTTTTAATGCATTACACTCTAAATGAATAGATAAATATTATAATGTATTAACAAATAAACAAAAACAAAACATTAATATTGTGACATTGCAATTTAAAACAATGCTTTTCTATTTTAATGTACTTTAAAATATAATTTATTTCTGTGATACAAAGCTGATTTTTCATCAGACATTACTCCAGTCTTCAGTGTCACATGATTCTTCAGAAATCAGTCCAATATGCTGATTTTTTAAACAATGTTAGAAACAGCTGTGCTGCTTAATATTTTTTGGAAGCTGTGATACTTTTTCCAGGATTCTTTGATGAATAAAAAAATGAAAAAGGACAGCATTTAATATTTTCCAACAATATAAGCCTTTACTATCACTTTTGATCATTTTAGCACATGAATATACGATAAATAAGGTTTTTTTTCCCAAAAAAGGAAAGTAATACTGCCCACAAACTTTTGAACGGTGGTATATATTGTTACAAGAGAAATTTCTATTTCTACCGACCATCCAGAATAGCAGGACCTTAGTCACTGAATAAAAAAAATGGTTCTCTTTGTGAGCTTTGACTGTTCATATGACAATATGCATTAAAAGATACATGTTCACAAGTTACGTTTGAGTTTTGTTGCCTTAAAGCTGGAATACACTACACTATTTTAAAATCTGAATTTTAAAAATTTGGCATCATACCCTTGCTGACTTTGTAATAGCCACCGGGAAAAAACGGGCCATTATACACGAAATGACTGAAGATCACACATTACCAGACTTAAAGTCCTTCCGATCACAACAAAGTCACATAGAAACATGTCTGATATCCTGCGAGCAGATAGAATCAAAGTTTGAAGCTAAAAAAAAAAAAAAAATCAAAGTATGTGTTTATCATACACATTACGATTTTCTATGAAATCTGTCAACTCAAATCTGCAGACTGGCTCTGACTTTCATTAACTTCTCCAGACTTTAAATCGGTGGAAAATTGGGGCAAAAGTCATGTAGTGTAGCCTAGCCATTACCTTCCACGTACTCCATGACCATGCACAGATGTCTGCGGGTCTCGAAGGAGCAGAACATGCTGACCACAAAGGGATTCTCTGCAAATGTCAGGATGTCTCGCTCCACAAACACCTGCTGGATCTGGTTCCGCAGAATCAGGTTTTGTCGGTTGATCTTTTTCATTGCAAAACGTTGCCGAGTTTCTTTATGCCTTACCAGATACACAGCCCTGCAGGAGAGATGGAGAACATAGCACTAAGATGCTTGGGTAATGTTCAAGGAGCTTCCTGACCTTGAAGACACGGAGCACTATTTCTTGAGAGACTGAGTAAAACAGCTACACAATTTTAGTTTTCACTAAATTAGTTATTAAAGGGATAGTTCACCCAAAAATAAAAATTCTATCATCAATTACTCACCCTCAAGTTGTTCCAGAAGATAATTTGAAGAATGTTGGTAACTAAACAGTTTCTGGTCACCATTGATTTTAATAGTATATTTTTCCCCAAACAATGGTAGTCAATGGGAACCTGTAACTGTTCAATTACCAACATTTTTCAAAATGAAAGAAATTCATATAGGTTTGGAACAGCATGAGGGTGAGTAAATAATGACAATTTTCATTTTTGGGAGAACTATCCCTTTTAATTATCAAAATTTCCTCTTTGAAACTAATCAGAAGATCACTACAATCTTTTTAACACAAATGTACTAGTTTGAGTTTCCAGAAACAGCGGAAGACGGTAACTCAAGGAAAAGAACTGGTGAATAAATTATGTTATTATTGTTTTCTTTGCGCACAAAAAGTATTCTCGTAGCTTTGTGAAAGTTGAGCCACTGATGTCACATGGTCTATTTTACAGATGTCCTTGCAATGTTTCTGGACCTGGGAACATTTCAGTTGCATTGCTGTCTACGGCGGGTCAGAGAGCTCCCGGATTTTATCAAAAATATCTTAATTTGTGTTCTGAAGATGAACAAAGGTCTTTTGGGTTTGGAATGACATGAGGGTGAGTAATTAACGACAGAATTTTCATCTTTGGGTGAACTGTCCCTTTAAGTAGGTCCCGTTGGCAACTAGCAACACCAGAAAAAGAAACTGCCTTTGTGATGACAATAATAAACCATCCTCTAGTTGCAATCAGTTCTTTTTTTTTTCCAGTGTTGGACCTTTTTTTTGAGAATCAGAAGCTGTATTAAGCTAGAATGATAATTAAAGAAAGAGTTCTCATTCAAATCATGTTCTGCCAGCTAATAATGCTCTTATGCCTTTCTACAGTAATCACTTTTTTTTTTTTACCTGTCATGATGATATTATTAGCTTACCCGTAAGCCCCATTGCTGATGAGTTTAATAGTCTCAAAATCACTCTCCAGCGGTTTTCTTCGTAGTGGTGTGGGTAAAGATTTATTCTGCTGTAAGCAACAGAAAGAGACATATCGTTAGTGACGTCTTACGAAACCTAGCAAGGCTATTTAATGCTTCAGCTCTTTTTGAGGTGCATTTACCTCTGCGGATTCTTCAGAATCGACCATCAGTGTGGGGCCAGAGTCATACTGCTCCTCGAGCTGCACAACTTCTGTCAAAAGAGATGAAGGACACAACAACATGAGCCTAAGAGAAACTGACAGGCTTTCAAAACAAAACCACCACAAGATAAATAACAGATAATCGCACCATCAAGGGGATCTCGGTTGAGTCCAAGCTGGCTGATTATATAGCGGGGAATATCTGTTTTGATGCCCTGGCCGACTTTGGCGTGACCTTCTGCCGCCTCCAGGAGATGGTAAAACTCCTCAGGGTCAAACTCCTAGGGAAGTGAAAATCAGAAGCACAGTTTTGGGAATGCCAGGCCATTGGGAATAATCACTGTGAATCAGTGTAGGTGCAGAATCTCACCAGACACTCCAGCAGTCGTGCGGGTCGTGAGATGATGATGAGGATCTTTTTCACCAGCTGGGTGATTACTGAAACCTCCTCACTCTCAGAGCGATCCAGAGCCTTAGCGAGACAAACACAATCTGTTAAAGGGACACTGCATGACTTGTCTTGATCTACTGAAATAGTGTTGTCATGTATGTGATATGTATAAAGTTGTTTAAAATAAAGACGGTGCGTCCAAAATTACGTAATACGTTCCTACATCACCTGACCTACAGCGCCATTTGCATTGCTTCACTGCTATTCATAAATCCTCCCCTGTGGCCTCATGGGATAGTAAAGTGTCCATCTGAACATGCACTTCAGTATCTCAGCAGAAGTAGTAGGTCATCTGGGTCATTTTTGCCTACTGTTTTTCAAATACTATGAATTCGGACATACTACTCTGTGTGTGTACTTTTTTGCATGCTATGTAGTAAGGAATTGTTTTATTTTAGATGAAGATTTAGTTAGTGATAAATTTCAGTAACCACAAATATGTGGCTGAAACAACAAACAAAAGTTTTGGTCAAATCACTAACCAAAACAGTTAGCACTTATACTTTGCAAAAAAAGAAAACATTTATAGGAGTTATATAGAATATAGAGTGTAGAGTTTTAGCTGTGGACACTGAATGGCTTTCCGGAGATAAATGTTAGGTTACATTTATCACAAGCCATATTACTGATGCCTTTCAATAAAAAAAAAATAGATGTAAGAGTAGCAATATGTAAAATTAGTTCATTTGTTCAGTGAAATTTTGAGAGGATGGCCGAAGAACTTTACTATGATAGTTTCAGTGTTTTAGTAAGTAAATAAATTAAAAAATAATTTGGGTGCATACCTAGTAGAGATATTATAAGCCAATATTTGGCCATTTTGAGGTCACTGAAAACCCATATTGGTCAAGCCTCCCCGCCGTTTATCCAAGACATTTGTAATTTTATTTTAACATTTATATTTTTTAACAACGATAAAGGGGATGAATTTAGAGTTGCAGCATCTTGTTGTCAGGGTAAGAGCATCACTGTTCTTCTGCAGTTTTAATGGCAGTTAGCAAACCTGGGTAAAAGCTTTTATTTCTGCCACCTACTGGACTGGAGTGTGAGGTGCTGGATGACATGTGGACAATAGAGGTTGCCATGATTTTACTGTTAAAAATGATTAAACAGACTCTAGATTCCAGCTTTAGACGATATTAAATAATTAAATTTTTTTTGGGGGGGGGGCTGTCCCTTTAAGACAAATGACTAGTTGATTCATTGAATAGTTGATTATGAAAACTTGTAACATATTATTCTAACGTTTGGGGTCAGTAAGATTTTTAATGTGTTTGAAAGAAGCCTTTACAGTAAAAACAGTAATATTGTGAAATATTATTACAATTTAAAAACAGTTTTCTATTTGAATATATTTTAAAATGTAATTTATTTTCAGTATTATTACTCCAGTCTTCAGTGTCACATGGCCCTTCATAAATCATTCAAATATGCAGATTTGCTTCTCAAGAAACATTCTTATCAATGTTGAATACAACTGTGCCGTTTCATATTTTTGTGAAAACTAATTTTTTTTTTTTTAAGCATTCTTTGATAAATAGAAAGTTCAAAAGAACAGCAATTATTTGAAACCGAAATCTTTTGAAATATTATAAAAGTCTGTGCTGTCACTTTTGATCAATTTAATGCAACCTTGCTAAATAAAAAGTATAAATTTCTCTTTTAAAAAGGATATTTAATTAAAAGGGTCAGAAAGAGGGTGGAAAATGGCCATAAAAAGCTAAAGTATGACTGCTTTAGGCATGAAATCTTAACTAACATAAGTGGACTTGGGAGAAAAAAAAAAGTCATAAACAAGAAGATGTGAATTAATTTACGAAGGCACACCAATTCAGCAGCATACTGTGCTGATCATCAAATAGAAGATGACTATCCATTCTGAACACTGGACAGTATTTGGCGAAGTGACTGGAATGTTATTTCTTGCTTGTGCAGGGGAATTTGCTGGCTTGTGGGATGCGGGAGTGGGAGGTAATGAGCTACTTGAGCGCCTAGAAAGGATTTGATCTTGTAGCATGTGTGAATTTTAATCAACTCTGCATACTCATTGAATCTGGATTTGAGATGCATTAGATGGCAAAATCTAAAGACGGAGCAAAACGTTGAGACTTATTCAGATATTATATCCTAAACAAGCATCTGCGACAGAGCACATAAAAACATTTTTAATCGCTCCTGAGCTGCTGTCTCCTCGCGTAAGGAGAAAAGCTGAGTAAATAAAGGATCACGCTCGGTCAGACGACTCCTATGAAAAACTAAAATTACTGCATTTTTATGCATTTGATGAAGCCGAACAAAGTGAGGGAGACATGCTATCAAATCAGCATTAAAGAGCCTCATAGCACGAGAAGATGTGTGACTCATGTTTCGCAGACAGCCAAATGCCACTGCAAGAGGGGTTTGAGGGAAACATGGATGATTCTAACTCAACACGAACGTCACATCAAAACAATGAACCGTTTCCTTTTTTAGCACTGCAGCCAGTGAGTCTCTTTCCATCATAAGCAGATGGCAGCTCAGACTCGACTATGACTTGTGCCCCTGCAGCACAGAGCTTTATAATGATGCCCAGCTTCAAGCTGTCCTTACTGTTTACATGTGCAAAATTTACAGTCTATTTATGATCAAGGACCAAGTGTAACATGGGGTTCGATAATAATTCATGAAATTAATAAATAAACTGAGAAACAGCTCAATATGACAATAAATTAGGAAAAAAAAAATTATGAAAGTAATAATCAATCCTTTCATTAATTTAAATAACTAAAGTGGCGTCCAAAAATTTTTTTTCCTCCATTTAAAAAAAAAAAGTTATTAAATCATTAAAAAGTCATTATAATATTTAATGTTGGTTTTTTTTTTTTAAGTTAAAACTGATCACGCACCAAATTGAAAAAATAAATACTGTATTTTCTGGAATACAAATTTTTTTTTTATCCTTTTTAACTTTTTTGTGTTTATAATTTTTTGTAAACATTTACTAATACTAGCTTAAATCAGAATGTAATAAAATGTGAATTATAGACAAATGCAACTTCTGTTTTTTCTCGAATTAGTCAAATTTGAACAGAAAATGCAGTTGTAAATATTTTTAAATAGTATATTAACATTCTATATTATTTTAAATAATAAGCATTGTTATAATAAACTTCTATATAAATATATATAAGCAGATATAAACATGACAACTGTCAGTTAGTGCATGTGACCATTAAGTCTGCAATGTTCTGTGTGTCTCTGTGTGAATAAATGGTGTAGATTCATCTACTACACAAACTCAAACACACGACAGCATCAGCGTCTGTCTCAATATATGAAAATATAAACACACAATCTTCATCTCCAGAGCTGCTCCGAGAGCCACTTCACCAGCTTTACACCCTTTCATTTGAGAAATAATTACCCTCAAAAACACTGAAACTCAAAGATCTTCATGATAAACAGCCAAAAATAAAAGTTCTGTTTAACTTGAAGCAATTATGACAGAAATATATATCACTTTTGTACACTAAAATATACTTTTCAAAAGAATACTATTTTTATTTTTAGGTAGTATCATACAACCAAGAGATTTTTTTTTCATTCATGTTTTAATTTACACAGTAGAAATGGCAATGTTTTGATGTAAATTAGCTGGTATACTTTGATTATACTTTAAAATATTAAGTAGCTAACATTTTATTAATTGATTTCATTAGACATGATTTTTGATGATAAATTTCTATTAAATCATAAAACACCAAAACTAGAAAAAATAAAAACAGAAAATGGAAAACACAGAATTTAGAAAAATAAAATTGATTTCATGGGGCCCTAAATTGAAAGATAGGAGTTTAATTGTGAACAAACAATTACATTCATTCTCAAGGTTTAACAAATACGTGGAAAGCATTTCCTTTCCCATTAACGGTAAATGAATATTGTGATAAATATCGATATTGTATTATATGCAAAAAAATACTGTAATAATATTTTTGGCCATAATCACCCAGCCCTATGTGCAACATTTAAATCCAGCAATCATTTCTGCCATCATACCAGCCATCGGTCAACCTGCTCTTCATAAATCTGTAACATATCAGTCCGCTAATAGTTTTAAGCATAAACGCCAGTGAAAATGCATTAAAGACTATGCGATCCCAGGGGAGCAGAAAGTGACAGAGGAACAGCATAGAGGGGACTGACGTAACCACAAACCAACACAAAACCACAGGATTTGACTATCAATCACAACAGGTTGATGATTGAACAGCTAGAGTAGTTAAACTGCAGCATGACTGCAGCATCAGGGCCCTGCGCTTGGCACTGCTGACTAAGGGAAGTGGGAAACACTTTAATAGCCTTATCTATGAGAACGACATCCACCGCACAGCAGCGATCTGACAGCGCGCTGATTCTTGCCTGGGGTTGTCTGAAAATTACATACAGGGTGGGCGTAAGGGTTGCTATGGAAACTAACACCCTGTAGTTGCAAAGATGAGCATGGAGCTTGAACGGGGAGATCTATATTTCTAATCAAACCCTCTGCTGCAGGGTACGCATACATTTATACACGAAACAGAACGCACAATTATACACGCATGCAAACGCTCACATGTATGCAAATGTACATGCACGCAGCTTGAGGTTGCTCTTTTTTTGCTGGGTGTAAAAAATCTGAAAGTATTTACAGAGTAAAAACACCCTGGGGGACGAGGTGGATTTCACACTCATTAGGGGAAATGGTCACAGATTCTTTTGAGAATACGTGATGTTTCTGGCCCCTTAAAGCCACCAGCAGCAGCAGTAGCAGCAGCACTACACTAACAACAGCAGTGACAGAACCCAGCCGTGCCCTGATGTCACCATTAGCCTGATATTCCTGCCAAACCACAACCACCATCTCAGACCACCTGTTGGCTTTGGCATAATCAGAAAAGGACAGCGTTACCAAGCTGACACTGGTAAAGGCAGTAGAATAGAGCTTGAAAATGGTTGTTCATGCATGACAAGGACTCAACCAAAGTCAAGCTAGATTTAAACTTGTGGCGCACAGACATAAAAATGATTCTGCGAAGTTGTAAATAAAACAAAGATTGGAGACTGGAGTATGTTTACTAGAGTCCTTCTAGTTCAGAATTTCATGCTTCAATCAGTGTGCCATTTCTGTGTGATTGTTTGTGATATTTACTAGTAATTTCTGGGTTAAAGGTTTATCAAAGTAAAACCTAAACCTTTTGTTAGTAAATATTGCATTCTATAACTGACTAAGGCTGTATGATAATGATTAAAGGGGGTCATAAAATGAGAAACCAAATTTCCCTTGATCTTTTGACATAAGAGGTCACTGTACTATAAAACATCCTGTAAGTTTCAGAACTCTTCAGATGATCAACGCCAGCTTCTACATCGGTGCCTGTTTAGGCCTGCCCACCAACTCATGCATGTAGCGTTTACGAGAAAGGCGAACACACAGGTCTACGCAGAAACCAAATGATAAAGATCTCTGAAGACAACAAGACGCTATGCGGTGCCAAGTTGTGGAAAAACAGTCTTTTCATTGCCTTCCTTCTGATCCCAAAGAGGATGCTGTACTGACTATATTGGAAGAACTATAATGTCGCAACACACAAGTGTGAGTAACTGTTTTATTACGTGGTCACTATTGCTTTGTCTCTTCTTACAGATCGTTGGATGTACTGATTATTTATGCATTTTTAATCTAAATCACAGCAGCATCCATCTGTGAAGGACATAGGCTGTCAAACATAGGCAACTGTTAGCTAATCATAGCAGTGGGCATTTACTTCCGAGTCTACAATTCGCCACACCTATTCAGATGGACAGCATATAGCCTATTATTTAGAAATTGTTTTGACGTAAAAATCTTTTTAACATTATAAGTGGACATGTATCGATTTTTGATTGGGGTATTTTAGCTCTTGAAATCTGGCAACCGCAACCATGAAAGCTTGTGGAGGCTTGTCACCAATGCAAGATAACACAAATAGCAAAATTAAGCGAATCGTTTTTAGGATAAATAACCAGTGGGGAAATACTGCAGACGATTATGCTTAATAAAATCAAAAGAGGCAGAAATCTTGTTTAAGATGAAAATACGATTCATTGCGCAGCCATACGACTGACTATCTAAACTTTTAGCAGTCATCACCGAATTTTGAGAATTGGCTCGGATTATACGCGGGTCAATAACATGACCCTTTTTTTGCTCAAACCTATTAATCAAAAAAATGTGATTCATACATACAACCTGAATACACCTGTTCTATGATAAGCATGTTTTTAATTTCTCAATTTAAACATTTTGTGTGGAGAGGGGCATATAGTCACTGTCAGGTTGATAGATACAACTGCAATAACATAACAATGAAGACTGTTAAGAAAAACACCTGTTAAAACAATATATATATATGTTTTAAGTATGTTATTAAATATTATTTAATAATATTATTCACACTTTTGCATGCCAAATCAAAGTCATGTGGTATGACCAAACCATCTTTAAAAAAACAAAGAAAGAAAAAAAAAAAACCGGGAAACAGGAAATTGTCAAAGACAACACCCCTGCAGACCCTCAAGACTTTGTGAAAGTCAAAAAAGTCAAAAGATCTGAATGAAAAATATCAGATAATTTGACCTTTATATGACAACACAAGGGTCGTTCAGATTATAAAATGTCATGTGCGACTCCCCAAAAACTCAATCATAAATGTGCATTTAAAGAAATCTGTAAAAAAAAAAAAAAGAAAAAAAGAAATTTAAAATTATTATAATTATTTACAAAAATTATAAATGTATCTACTGTGTCGCTGTAATAATTTTTTGCTTTTAGTCTTTCTGTACACAGGTTGCCTGTATGCAGGTGCCACATGTGGCAGCTTTTGCACTTCCTACCAGCCCACTTCTCCAACATCAACAATGTCTCATACCCAAACAATTGCCTGGATTCACTGAACTGGAAAGATCTTTTCAGAAATTCCCACCTCACCTCATGCAGCATTTTTTCCAGTTTATCCTGCAGCTCTATGAAGTACAGAGATGTGATCAGGCCCTTCTGGGATTTATCCAGACAGTCTCTGGCCAACTCCACCAACTGGTGCTGGATAAATCCCAAGACGCCATCTCCCAGCGGTAGGGTGCTGTCTGGGGAAAACTGCCTGATGACTTCCAGCAAATGCTCCTCCATCTGAGCGGTGGCCTGCACAGCAGAGAGAACATTAGGCGTCTCAGCTTTGTAGGGTAAAAACTGGAAATAATCTGTTGGCGATACATACCTTTGGAAAGCGCTCCTTATAGACATGATTCATCATTATAATTTCATTATCAAAGGAGCTGCCAGTTCGTCCAGGGCTAAAACAAGGAGAAAAACAGATGACAACTAATGATGCACTGGACCAAAAAAAAACTCAGCATGCACTCAGCCGAAGAACCTAAGCCGAAAATAAATGTTTAATAATCAATCAAATAAAAACTGAGTTGTACAAATATTTAAATTGCACATAAGGCAGTTTGTGTCAAATTTTTAATAACAGAATTATGATTCTACTCCAATTCATGACTATTCAAGCATACACTAATGAAGACAACAGGTTAAATAAAAATAATGAATCTGTAATAATGCAACATACATTGATGTTCATTAATGTTTTTTTTTCTTGCTATAACTAGTAGTAAAGAGGAAGATGTGAATAGCTGCCGCTTGAACTGAGACGCTACAGCGATTTTGTCACACCACATTAAAGAGTGCCAAAACTCCATTTATTGTTTGTATTTTGTGATAAATATTTTGTGGCATTTCATAATTCATATTAAAATCAAAGCACAAAGCTTATTGCGATCATTGGATAGCAGACACTACAAATAAAGTTTAGTGATGTTCACGCATCAACAGAAAACAGCATAGACTAAAAGATGGCCCTTGAGACTTAAGAATCCATATCAGTATCGATTAAAAACAAGAAATCGAGATTGTTAACTCAGGACTAGCATTTGCACATCTGACATGTTCACAGTTTATCCACGTTGTGTCACAAAACAGACACTGGCATGATCAAAATCAGTCCCTCCGGGATTTTGCGGGACTTTTTTCTGATTTTTGCGGCCTAAAATGACTGATTTTGCTGCGGCTTCTCTCAAAATTTGCAGTGATATTTGCGGCATTTCTTATTGTTTTGCAGTGGAAAATATACCATGGACAACATTCTTCTAACATTGTTATAACTTTTCTGATTTCGAGAACCATCGTAGGGCTCCAGACTAACATTTGAGGACACCAGCGACATTAAGTTTTACAGAAGGTGGCACCAGCACCTGACAGTAAAGCACTCATCCAAATCGCACATGTACATCTCGGAGATGTCTATTTAATGTCTGCATTATGCAAGACATATTTTTTACGGTGTTTGCTCATCTGTAATATGTCTCTAAGACGTTTCCTGTCAGATGTCAAATTGACATTTATTAGAATGCATGTAAAGCTGCTTCTGAGACGTTTATCAGATTACAAGGCAGATGTTTCTCAGATCTTTAGCAGATGTCTTACAGATTTACTGGTGCTGTCTGGGTAGTTGCGATGCAGATAAAATTAACTTTTATTACTGTCATTCATGATGTCTAAATATAAAT
>JAUZSZ010000112.1:25699956-25710114 GCA_034780575.1 Labeobarbus marequensis | reverse complement strand
TTATCTATGCATGAACAGCTTGTAACACTCCAAAGAGAAAGAAAAACTTGAAATCGCATCATATGACCCCTTTAAAATTAGAAACAAAAATGTCTAAACCAAAATAACTCAGAAGAGAAAGTTTGCTTTTTTGGCATATTAAGTATAATGAAAGGAGAGCAAACATTTTAAACAGACGTTAGATCTGCTTCCTGAATTTCTTAAACAGATTTCTGTAATGATGAGAGAATACTAACACTAAAAGACAGATAAACTGTCATCAGCCAAGAGAAATCTTCCATAAAAACACAAAACATGAAGCAATGTTATTTCTCATATTACACTCACAAACATGTGCCAATCGATGTTGTGATATTAATCAGTTAACAGGGTTGAAGTCTTTTGCCATATTTCCCTGGCAGTTCAGAAATTACATCACAATAAATCATCATGAGAAGTCGTGATAAAATATTATTCATGTTCCCTGTCATCATAATACATGTTCACTTCAAACGAGATGCACTTCCTGTTAACCTCTATAAACTTACAAAGACCTTTAAGATTCTCCTCACAATATAATCAAAAGAGATGGACATTCATCACCATTTACCTGTCTCTCTGCTACACTGCCTTACCACAAACACTTATTCATAACCAAAGATTAAATCAGTGTCAAAGGATTCATGAAAATAGATGTCAGTCTAATAGTTCAGACACATATTAATATAACTACGAGCATAAATAAAGACACAAATGACTGCAGTGCAAACTTAAACCACAGTTTCCTTCCATACACTGACCTCAGAAAGTATTTGGACTCACTGTCTGAATGTGACTACTTTATGTATTTAGTTTAATATTTTGCAATGAATTATTCTAGAATGAATTGTAAGTGTAATTCTTAAGTGCACAAATCGTTGACATCTATACATGATATCTTAATAGTAGATTAATGTTCAAAATACCTTTTGGAGCCACCGTACAATTATTATGAACAGTCAGAACTAATACACCCTACAGCATACTCCCACTTTACGGTATGCCACACATTGCACTTAACTCCAACACAGTTCAAACTGGACTATACGTTCACACTGCACTCAATACAACAATCTATCTGCTACCACTGGCTACCATCCAATGCACATCCATGACATCTGCGTATCCAGCTTATGTATAATCTGCGGCACCTTTGCATATTATTGTGTGTATATATATGTGTACATACGGTGTATAATGTGTATTGATAACTGTAAGTATGTCTAATATGAGTATATGTATGTGTATATTGCACACTGTCATCTGTATAAGTAAGTATGTAATGGTACTGTCTATATGTAAATTGTTTCTGCACTGTCTGGAGCACGCTCTCAAGAATTTCACTCACCAAGGCACTTTGTGCTGCGGTGATGTGACAATAAAAGTGATTTGAATTGATTTTATAATCAATCTTTCAATAGTTTTTGACCTCCTTTGGACAGTCATAGAAACTCTATCACGGAGTAAATGGGAATTGGAGTAATTTCCATTTACCACTATAGAAGTTTACCAAACTATGACAACTTCTGCTTCTGAGAACCCTGAAAATGTATAATGATCTCAGAACTACTGTATGAAATATTCCTTTAAACATCTGTCAGAGATGTTTGCGCTGCTCTAGGCTCTCATGCTTCTGAAATGTGTCTTCAGAGTGTAACTGTGACCAATTACATTCTATAATTCATATCCTTAAATGGATAGTTCACTCAGAAATACAAATTCTGTCATTTACTGACCCTCAAGTTGTTTTGGACCCCATTGACTTTTACTGTAATGACAAAAACTGTTATTTCACGTTCCACAGAAATAAGGTCATACAAACGACATGTAGGTGAAGTTTTTGGGTGAACTATCTCTTTAAGAGCACAAGTTGTATGCTATAAGGATATGCTGCTCCACCTTTGGCCATTAGGAGGAGTTGCCATTTCCACACATGGTAATCCTGAAAGGGTGTTGAGGGCAGCGAACAGTGAACACCTTCGGTTAAAAACAGGAGCTTCTTCTGAGCTTTCACATGGTCATTTTGTTTCCAAAATGCTGATCTGTGAAGTACTGAATGAGTCATGTGCATACTGACATCAGTAAGACTTATTTCTGGTCAGCTCTTCCCTATTTAAACTTTCCAAACAGTCATCATTATCCACAAAACCCCCACTCAAAACAATGACACTGTGAGAAAAGAGAACAATTTGGGTCATAATTGTTGGGATGTGATGCATACTAAACCAAAAAGCACACTCCCAGTCAGCAGGAGCACGATAAGAGCGCTAGATAAATAGGGAGGTTTGGGAATAATGAGGTTTTCTTTTCATAGTTCTCTCAGGAGACAAGCAGAGCTCCCTGCCTTACG
Source organism: Labeobarbus marequensis (assembly GCA_034780575.1). Classification (NCBI taxonomy): domain Eukaryota; kingdom Metazoa; phylum Chordata; class Actinopteri; order Cypriniformes; family Cyprinidae; genus Labeobarbus; species Labeobarbus marequensis. The sequence continues at coordinate 25,707,746 of JAUZSZ010000112.1, read as the reverse complement.
GACGTCACACTTTATGTATAAGTAAACAACCAGTACCGAGGGGAACAACCAGACGTAAACACTCATGTGGGTGACTGTCAATAAGATTTAAAGTGTTGACAAGACTGCAGATCGATAAGGAAGAAAGGAAGGAAGACAGAAACTGGAAGAAAAAGATGTTTCTGAGCAGCTCTGAAGTTATGACGGTCAAGTTTGAAGGACAGAAAGAAAGAAAACAGGCAGAGAGTGTATATGTAGGTCAGTGTATATTCTGGAAGTGGCTGTAAACTTGGTGACCTTTCAGGTGTTAAATAACTCCCTGGCACTGATGACTTTGCCTGTCAGTTAATGAGCAACACACTGATTCGGCTTTCACTTAATACAACATTTATTGTGTATTTTCTTTTAAAGTACTTACTGTTTGGTACAGCTGTGGTGCATGACGAAATTACTACCGAAGGCCACGTAAAATTCCATTGAACCTGATACTGAAGGGATTAGGATATCAGGATGACATGTTTACTATGTCGGTTCTGCTAAGCTAACAACTGACTTGGGACTTGCAATGTCCTGTTGAGCTTCATGTATATCCTGATACTGTATATATTACAACTAGCTCACTGGTTCATTTAGTTTATCTATGATGTCCAACATTGTATATAAATACATCACAGAAGAATTCTGGGATTTTTTGTCATTTTTTCCCCATATGTGATGTCCACAATATGCTTGGGGAAACAAAATGGCCAACTCCTTAGGTTTGTTAAAGGGAAAGTTCACCCAAAAATGAAAATCCTGTCATTAATGGGAACCATGAACATGTCAGTTCTTTTGCTGTCTATGCAGGGTCAGAAAGGTCTTGGATTTCATCAAAAATACCTCAATTTGTGTTCCGAAGATGAGCAAAGGTCTTACGGGTTTGGAACGAAATGAGGGTGAGTAATTAATGACAGAATTTTCATTTTTGGGTGAACTATCGCTTTAAGGCTAATTTCACAGCTGGCATTTTATCCACACAATTAAAAAAAATTTTCACTTGTTTTTAATTTCACAAAATTACAAATTTCAAAAAATTAAAACTGACTGTAAATGACAAAAATACCAGCTAATATTTAACTTTGTTTCCACGTCTAATGGACAGTCGTAATTTCAGTAAAAAATGTGTATTTTTATTACAATAAAAATGGAAATGGTTTAAGCTTATTTTAATTTTTTTTAATTATTATTTTTTTATTGGAGTTTTCTATTTTTAGATTTATAGTCTGGGTTTGGGACAACAGTAAAATATGTACATAAATGTCTGGATTCCTGCAACATATTAATTTTTGTCTACATTTCATTACTTTGCTTCCTCATTTTAATTTAACTAGATCATGACCAAATTAGTACAATGCGACCACGATTTAACTAAAACGAGGCAATTTTCATTAATAAATTGTGGTAAAAATGTGCAGTTTTTCTTGCATGTCATGTTCAGGCTCTGTATTAAACATTTGAAAAATATGAAAAAGTATTTTTTAAGGCAAGAAAAGTTTCAGTTTCACTTTGACCTTCATGTAAAAAATTGCCTGCTTTTCAATTAAAGCATTAAAAAATAAGTCTGTTTTTTTCTCTGAAACTCTTGCATGTAGTTTTGAGCATTAAAAACACTCTTGCTCTCTTTTCAGAGTGCTTTGTAAACAAGTTATCACCCCTGTCCTGGCCGCACAATGAGATTTTACAGACCTCTCTTTGGCCGTCTGTGTTGGTCAAATAGCATGCCTGCATCTTTAACTAACAGAGAAACATTTGGCTGCTGAAAGCTGCTAACAAAAACAAGACTACACCTCCTTCACTTACGGCCGGCCTTGAACAAACTAATGTTACACAAAGCGTGGGCAGGGCAGCCGAACAGGATGGTCACATAATAATAAAGACCATCTCTTCCAACAGCTGAAGATGTGATTTCTGTCAAGTCCTGCTCTGAGTGAGGTCTTAAATTACCCTGTATAGACTGAAGTTTTTGTTCTTTATGAATACGACTCCCGTTGTACTCATGCTATCACTGGGTTAGTAATTGTTCAGCTATACATTAAGATCAATAATACACTTAAAATATTGAGTTCTGCACCCTTAGTGTACATCAAAAGTTGCCTAATTTGTTTTAATATAGAATTTTACAAGAAACATCTGAGACAAACCACTGAGAACTAGAGTAAGGATGTGATTTTGAAGAACTAGCCAACCATAGCTGATCCTGCTCACAGCAAACTGACGTTTCCATGAAAGGCCTTTTAGTCCTGTGGCCTGAGTAACAGAGGTTTGAAAACACAGCCTTGGTGTGGATTTCCTGCTGCCATCCAATGTAACATTAAGAAATCCAGTTCCCCACATGGTCTCAATGGGTTTGTTCATATTCTTCCTGTGAGACATTAATCTTTGTCACCTGTGAAGGAAATCATGATGTTTTTGAGATGAAGGAATGTTTTGACGGTCTCTTTACCTTGTAAGAGGGTCTCATCTTACAAAAAAACAAGGGCTACGTTCCGTCCATGCAGATGATAGCACAAAAATGCACAATAAGTTCGTATGCTGACTAAAAACATACAGTCCAAAAAAACAACCATAGTTTTGCATCTCAAATGCTTATGCTCCCAGACATCTGTAAACAGTGATCATGTGATTCCCTTCATTCTCACACAAATCTGTTCACATGGATTGTTGTGAGGTTTATGGGGTTTTCCCCATTTAGCTAATCAAAATTAATCTGATTACACCACTGTTGCATCATTTGGCGACACACCTCCTAATCTCTGGAGTTTCCCTATAATCCATTCACGCAATTGTTTTGTTGCCTCCAGTTAAACTGCACCTATTTGTCATATTTTGGTATTTACACATCTGGAATGAAATAATTTTTGGTTTTGCAAAAATTGTGTTGCAGGGCTGAAATCAGTGACGGTTAATTAGCTATTCTCTGATAACGCGTTTTGACTCTCACACAATGTCTACACCGGATGCGACGCGACAAAATACAACTGAATCCATTATCAGTGCTGTCTACACCGGATGCGACGCGACAAAAGACAACTGAACCCATTATCAGTGCTGTCTACACCGGATGCGACGCGACGCGACAAAAGACAACTGAACCCATTATCAGTGCTGTCTACACCGGATGCGACGCAACACGACAGTAAACTGGTGCCTTCTTCTATTTATGACGTACTGACACAAAGTTCAAATGATCCAGTGTAGACAGCCTTCAGATGTTGCAGCGTGTCCGGTGTAGACACGGCGTCGGTGTCTATTTCGTGCACACAATGTGGATAAACTAGCAGGTAAACTTGTGGACGCTATAGCTGGATTAACTGTTTTACTCTCTTTCATATGTGGTGACAGATCGCTGTAGCGCCTCAGTTCAAGCGGCTTGTGAACCAACCATCTCTTCATCTTTTTTACTAGTTTGCTACAGCGTACAGTAAACATTAATGAATATTAAGGTATGTTTAAAGAAACAGAACAATTTACTGAAATATATCCAACTCATTCTTCCGGTAAAAATGGGCGTGGTCATTTGTAAATTTTATGAGTCTTGCTTAGGTCTCGGCTTCCAGCTATTTTTAGCTGTACAAAACCGCTAGTTTTGCTGTTTGATGTTGCAAATGGGTGTGTCTTATATTATTTATTGTATTATCTTAATTTTGAACACTGGTTTGTAGTGGAAACCGGAAGTCTCACCCATAGGCTTACTTCCGCGTTTAGGAAGTCTAATGTAATGGCTCAATCAGTGTTGCCAGTAAAACAGCTTGTAAACAATGTCACATAACATTACATTTATCTCAGGAAAGATATTCAATAAACTTGATAACCAGCTAGAAAAAGAACTCTAGAAAGGAGCTAATATATGCACTAACCTTATATTAAATATTCATTATATTTTTACTTAACCTGTTGTCTTCATTATTTAATGTATGTTTGAATAAATCTGTCATTCAAAAAAACACTGCTAAATGTTTATTTCAGTACCAAACTGGAGCAAAAACATAATTCTATTATTAAAAATAATTCCTTATGTGCAATTTAAATGTTTGTACAACTCATTTTTATTTGAGTGTTGATTATTAAATATACTTGATTATTAAATAACATTTAGTTTTGTTTTTCAGCCAAGTGCATCCCGAATTTTCAGTTTTGGTTATGGCCCAGAATTTCCAACCAAAAATAGCAATTCACTCATCATTGCCATCCCACATGACTTATTTTCTTCAGATGAACATAAAGATTTTAGGAAAAATAATCCATATACTGCAAGTGGTGTGTGTGAAAGGGAAACATATTATTAATTTAAACTTTTGTAAAGTATAAACCATCGCTTCCTGCAAAAGTTATACCGACGTGGGTGAGTCCATGCTTGGTGTAATGCTTCCCCTGGCTGGAAGTGATGGTTTGTAGTTTAAAATGTTTAAAATATTAGTATTTTGCTCACACAAATCTATCCTTTATTTCCAGTGTTGTTTTTGGAACCCATTGAATTTCATTGTTTGAACAAAAACATAAATGTCTTCCTTGTGAAAAAAAAAAAGTCATACCAGTTTGGAACAACATGAAGGTGAGTATCTAATGACTGATGAGTTGTCTATCTCTATATCTTAGGGCTGGTTCACCACAACTGACCAAATAGTTTTGCCACCTGCATAGGAGAGAAGAGCCAACTAGCAGTGAGTCTTGCAGAGTGATTATCTTTGGCTTAATAACCAGACCGACCTGACAGGCTGGTTTAGAGTAAGAAGCAGGTAGAGAGAGGTCACTGGTGCCAAACTACAGGGGGAAAAAACACATAGAGTCGATGCCAAGCAAAAGAAAGCCAAGAATCTGAGTGGTACAAAAGCCCTATTGTGCCATACTTTACAAACTTAAGCACTCAGAGTGGGGAAACAGAGGGTCAAATCTTACAGTAAAGCATAATCTCAAAGAGATTTCTACCAAGTTTTAGCTGCTACCAAAAGTGTTACAGCCATGCTGTTGTTTGTTTGCATGCTGGTGCGCAGTGTCTTAACATTTGGCTGACTAACAGCAGTAGAGGCTCGCGAGGTCGTTCTGCTGTGGCTTAGTGTATTCTCACAGCTGACGACATCTGGAGGAATAACTCAGGCAGGGCCAAACTCATGGGAATTATGGGTCACCTTTAAACCAAAACAAGAGGAGAAGCCAAGAGGGCAGGAAAGGGCACAGCTGGCCTAGCACACACAGTGACATGTGACATGAGACATCCGGACTATCGCTGTGTGGTTGTTCAGGAAACTAGCCTGGTTCAACATATGGTGCAGCGACCCCCTCCCTCGTTTTGTCTGATTGGCTCTCCTGTCTCCGGGCATGTTTCTGCAGAGAACAAAACAGCATTTAGCAAATCAGATGAAGACATGAATTTCCCTTCTGTTGCAAACATTCAACATGTGTGACATCATTGGCCCTTTAAATGAAACCACAAACATTTAAAAAGCAAGCATGTGGTTGGCAGGCTGCTTTTGCTTACAGGTACCACACATTGTTTTTTTCTATGCAAAGACAAAGTGCATTGTTATAAAAGAGCAACATGCATACATGATTTACTGATTCACCAGGTTGCTTTCTGACCCCCCCCCCCCCCCCCCCACACACACTTTTGACAACCCTCTTTGAATCTAGGTTCTTTGTAAATTTTTTACCATTCAGTCTTAAAGATGATGTGTCCAATTTTTCTTTCTTCTGCAAAAGCCTACAAGTCTTTAAAACAAGACAAGTTCTCAAGAGAAGCAAAAAAGCAAAAGCTATTAAGAATATTTTTTTTTTACATTTATTTTTATACTTAAAACAAGTTTTAAAAAGTCTAGTGCTGTAAAAGAAAATATAATTGCATTAAATATGCATTCTCTGAAAACAAAGGAGCAAATATTTTGAAGAATGCTGGTAACCAAACACTTTTGGTAACCTTTGACTTCCACTGTACATTAAAAAAAATTCTAAATAGTATGAATGTGGGTAGTATGAATGAAATGATATTCTATTAAGAATATTTTTTTTTAGTTTTTGAAGTGTTAATGTGCAGAGAAAAGTACAGACCGAACACTACACATTGTCTGAGAATTCATACCAGCCGTACAGTACATAGCAACAGAGGCTCAACCAATGGCGTGAGTTTTTGGGCGGGGCAAATTGTTTTATTGGCTAGTGAATGGGAGAGTGTTTCGGAAAATTGTTTGGAAACAATCATTATTTTTGCAATTGTGCTTGATGATGCTGGCAGAACAGAAATGTCACATCAACATAGTCACCATATTAAGACTTTCTAAAAAAACAGTTTGATTAACTAGCAGTTAAGCAAGTGGTAATCAGTCTTACTTTTCAGATTCAAATTAGAGCAATCAACTTTTTTTATGTGACTGGCTTAAAAAAGTTATGACCAGACCTGCAGAAAAAATTACTAACTTTTAAGACTAGTGATGAATTATGATGAATGATGAACTATGTTGCTTTATTACACTAAAGATTTGATTGGTAAGTCATAATTGTTGGTAATGCTTGGCGTGGGAATAAAATCTATCTGTTTATTTGCCCTTTTTGTTTGCTTCTCTCTTGGACTGGGTAGAAACCATTGCATGAGTGCGGGGGAAGTGCTCACTATCAGTCTGCCTTTCCTGTTTGTAAATGATTGGTCAAGTCCCCTGAAACTCTTACCGAGGAGGAAACAGAGAGACTCAGCTGAGAACAGTGCACTGCACTGAATTGTTTGCTCAGAACACAATGTATAAATCTCTTTGGGGGAGGAGAGAAATAATGAAGCTTGTTTTTCACAATCAAGGAAAAAACAAGCAGAAATATACACAAAAATAACGAGTGAAATAGAATCAAAATTCCAAGAGTGCTGGACCCGAGGGTGACTCCTTTCAGATGATATCTGATTACTAGGAATAGATCCATAAACTGGTGCCCTGGTGTTACATTGACTTGGTGCCTCCACATCCGTTCCACAAAGAAGTCATTGTTTATGATCTGTTAAAAAAATAAATAGACATGTCTTCGAGTTTTCAAGGACACAGCTTGAGAAAATTAAGCCTTCCTCTGTATCACAAAGCCTAAACTTAAACCAAATATTATGAATAATAATAAAAAATAAATCAAGTGTTTCATGCAAGTTTTTAAAGAGGACTCTTATGCTCATCAAGGCTGAGCAGAAAAAAACTGTAATATTGTGAAATATTATTATGATTGATAATAATGCTTTTCGATTTTAATATACTTTGAAATATACTTTATTTCTGTGATGAAAGCCTGAAATTTCATCAGCCATCAGCCTCCAGTCTTCAGTGTCACATGATCCTTCAGAAATCATTCTAATACGCTGATTTCTTATCAATTGGAAACAGTTGGAAACAGTTGTGCTGTTTAATGTTTTTTGGAAGCTGTGGTACTTTTTTCAAGATACTTTGATTAAAAAAAGTTCAGAAGGACAGCAAAAATCATCTCAATAATTAAAAAAAATCAAGATATATTCTCTGAAAGATATTTTCTCTTGCACAATATTGATTCTCAAGTAAATTGTTTTGTTTTAAGAATGTTGAGAAAATTTCACAGAAAAGCAAGACAAAAATTAAAATAGGTATTGTGGCCAATTTTTATGAATCCATTGCCTTGTTCAATCATGGCCACTACTTAATAAATGTTCACTGTTTGTATGCAGAACATTATACTGAATATATAACAAGTCAAGTCAAGTCAAGTTGAGCTTTATTGTCATTCCGCTACATGTGTGGACATGTAGTGGAACGAAATGTCGTGTCTCACAGGACCAC
>JAUZSZ010000112.1:25671914-25682472 GCA_034780575.1 Labeobarbus marequensis | reverse complement strand
TTTGAGGCTTTTTTTAATGTCCATACCTACCCCTACCCTAAACCTACCCGTCCACACCTACCCTTACCCTAAACTTAAAACAATGCAAATATATTATTGGTAGCACAATCTGATAGGTAGCATGTTTCGTCGATACACCGGCCTAAAGTGTGCCATGTCACACTTCAGTGTAGTCAGCAGAACTGTCTGCATACTCAGAACTGCTGCCTACTTTACTGATCAGCCTCCATAGGATCTGAACATCAGACTCCAATTCATTCCTATGGGATTTTATGACGAAATTCAAAGAATAAATACTGTTTTGGTGCTCTTTAATGTGTTGTGACAGATAGCTGAAGCACCAGGTCAAGGACTCGTGAACTGATCATCTTTTCTAGTCACAGCATGAAGTAAACATGAATGAACATCAGAAGGTATGCTGAAACAGAACAACTTACTGAAATGTCTCATGTAATGGCTCAGTCAGTGTTTTAATTGCACAAAGACGTCAATAAAACAGCTTGTAAACAATATTGCGTAGCATCATTCACCTTATTCAGTGTCCTTAACTCGATAGTTAGCTAGAAAAAGGAACTCTAAATATGAACATTTTGCTAAATATATGTGTTTTTAAGGCTGGGTTGAAATATTGATCAGCTATCAATCAGTTATTTTTATGAACCTATATCGATTCTTGAATCCTAAGAATCAATGCTGTTTTCTGTTGACACATGGCAAAACTTGTATTTTTATCCCACCTCTCATCTAATAAATTGCAATAAGTTTTGTGTTTTGTCACTTCGTCTGATATGAAACAAAGTCTCAGCTTTCTAATTTGGTCAATTGTATTACGAAATTCAAAGAATAAATACTCTTTTGGCGATCAATGTGTCATGACAGATTGCTGAAGCACCTCAGTTCAAGCGAATTTGAACCGATCATCTCTTCATCTTTTCTACTAGTCAGCACGAAGTAAACATGAATGAACATCAGAAGGTATTCTGAAACAGAACAACTTACTGAAATGTCTCATGTAATGGTTCAGTCAGTGTTTTAATCGCAAAAAGACGTCAATAAAACAACTCCTAAACAATATGGCTTAGCATCATTTATCTTATTCATTGTCCATAAACTTGATAGTTAGTCAAAAAATGAACTCTAAAAATGAATATTTTGCTAAACATATGGACTATATATCACATATTCATTATATTTGAACGCTCTAATGTTTTTTTTCTGAACACATGAATTTAATTTTCCAGCTTTCATAAATATCTTTGTTATTTATCAAGGGCTGGGCTCATGACTCATATTTTCTAGGAAAGCATACTGACTTGTGTTGTTTTCCATTTTAAACAAATGTAATTGGACAATTGATTACAAACCCATTTGAAAGAATAAATCTCAGAAATCTGTTTTTGTGTTTTCCAGCTCACGTTATGAACATTTTTGCATTGGAGTCAAAGGAGAAACTGATTAGGCATGTTTATTATATTAGTAATAATATTCGAGTTAGACTTGAACATTTTTTTGAAAAGAAGAGAAAGGAGCAAGTGGCACGCCAACTGTTTCTGAAAGCAAGAAGTGTCTGTGTCTCTGAACTGCCCTTCTCATGACCTCTTATTGAGTTTTTCAGTAAACAGGTCTTACATTAATCCTCTAGCGCCCTCTTGTGTTTTATCAGTTGTAGTGACTGCACCAACTTTACACTGATGTCTGCAAAAGGATGGTAGGACTGAGAGACAGCAGCCCCTCACTGCAGAACACAAGATCCAGGGGGCGTGGTTGGATCCACATCTAGGGGGTGGAGATGGTAAGTTTAGGGGTGGAGATGGGTAGGTTTAGGTATGTGTAAGGTGAGAGGAGCTGGATCTGGATCCAACCTCACCCCCTGGATCTTGTGTTCTGCAGTGAGGACGATCTCCTGAGCAATGAACATTTGAGACTTTAGTGAGTTTTTTTTTTGCCTCTTTTTTAAATATTGAAAGATGTAGTATGCGTTCATTGTATTTGCATATATAAACACATCAAATAGGTCTCTAAGCATAAGTTTTTCATTATTAACTAGTTTATTATTAATATCTTTTTACATTGTACACTATAATACACACACACACACACACACACACACACACATATATAAATGTATATATACATATATGAAAGATATTAGTATGTATATGAGGCATTGTTGGATGGGTAGGACTGAAAAATGTGTAAATATATACCCTACTATATAGTATAGGTATTATACAGATTTATTTAATTTCATTGTAATTATATATAGCTTTCAGGACAAATTGAAGGAAATAATAATAATTTGCTTACAGGAAATAAAGCCCATTTTCGGAGTCATTGCATGTTTAAATGCAATTTCAGTATTTTGTTTTTCTGGCTTCAGATTATTATAGTAATTACGGTCTAATTAGAATCATTATTTAGAATAATGAGAAGTACACAAGAAAAACCTCCAAATGCATCAGCTGTAATAATATAATAATGAGACACTACAAATATTCTGAATTCTTTTAAAAACAGTTTACAGATTAAAAAAAGTAAACTTTTTTCCTGTTTTGATTTTTATTTGAAACAGTAATATTTTGTTTGCTTCACATTAAAGCAGAACATTTTGGCTAGCTAACCAAAGAAACAAAGCAAAGCAAAACAAAACAGTATATACAGTTTTCATGGCAAATTTAAGATAATAATAATAATAAAAATAATATGTTTAAAGAAAATGAAGCCTGTTTTGTATAAATCTATACATGTTTATATATTTCATTAGTATTTCATTTTACTGCCTTCAATTTATGATGATTCAGCTAAAAAATATTGTATTGAAATGTCCAAATGCATCAGCTATAATGACAATTTGGGAAGCAAACATCATCAAAATAATGTGACAATACAAAAATTCAGAATTCTTTTGACAACAGTCTTCACATTTCTTTAGAAAAAATTTGTAAGTGAAATATGAGCTCCAGCTCAGCGGTCTGCAGATGGATCTCATGCAATTTAGAGAGTGTCTAACACAGGGCACAGTTACAGTCCCTCAGGAGGACTGCAGAGAGCTGACTCTAACTTACCATAGTAAAACGCCGCTTTGTACGTCACCTCACACCTGTACATATTCTCACCACTCCATTTATGAGCCAGAACCGAGTACAGTCCCACAGCCGAGAATGTGCCTCCAGGCTCTCGGTGCACCTGTGGAGAGCTGGCGTGTTTTTTCAGACCTGTTGCTCCGTTTACCTTCCATGTGATCCTCACCGCTTTAGACTGCAAACCGGTGATGATGCACGCCAGCGTCACTCTCTCCGAATGCTGCTTCTGAACTCCAGTGGGGAGAAGAATATACACTTTTGGAGTAGCCAGGTGATCCACACGGGTGTGAGGAACTGCAAAACATACTAGTGTTAGATCATGATGAGTATAACCTGAGCAAACTGGAGTAAAATCACCTTTCCTAAACTTCCTGAAAGCATCTCTTACCTTCCACAATAAGTCGAAGTCCTCTGCTAAACATCTGGTTCATTGGGTCCTTCTCACCTGAAGCAATGCTGTAATAGAAATCTGCAATAAGCTACATGGTCAAGACATTGATTGATTCATCGGTTTTGGCTTTAAAATCTCACCGTAGCAGAAGAAGAGAGATAATAATCACACCAGTTGCCTTTCTATTCTTGTTCATTTTTTTTTCTGTTTGTAGTTTCTTTATATATCTTGTGTATTGTGTGTCAGCCAGTGCTGGCTGCGATATAATTTCCCTCTAGAGCTAGTGAAGCTTGATTTGATTCAGTGTTGACTCTTATGAAGTTGACGGTTGAGGGAAGAACGTCCCATGTGCTCCGTGTGCAGATGGTCCATTTAAAAGCAATCAACCATTACACTGTTGATTCGTTCACAGGCTTAATGATTCTGGTTTTTTGGAAATTCATGTTTTTAATATTTATAGAAATATTTTATTACAATGAAATTTGTAAAATTTTATTTCAATGTATATTATAAAAATAAAAATATCTTATTTTACATGGTATTTTACAATCACAATGGTGTTTGCAGCAGTTTCATTTTACTATCCCTGATAGTTAATAGTTTTATTTATTATTTAATTAATCAATCAATTGTTTTTATACCTTCCATTTTCTTTTCAATTTTAGTTAAAGACTGAGTAATTTTGTTGTGTTTTGTAATTTTTTATTTTAATTTTGTCTACATATTTTTTATCCATTTTATTTCAACTTTTTTATTTTAGTACATTACAAGTTAAACTACATAAAATTGAGAATGTTTTTAAAAAAAATTTTCAGTTTATTTTGTGTTTTGTCATTTTTATTACTTATATAATTTATTTTTTGTCTACATAGTTTTTAATTAATTTTAATTTTTTATTTTAGTATATTACAAGTTAAACTATATAAAAATGTAGAATTTTTTAAAATGTTTTATTTTATTTCAGTTATCATTTATTTTATTTCAAGTTATGATTTTTTTTATGGTTTTAGTTAGTAAAAATAATAAACATGATGAATAGGCACCATGTTAATTTATGCTATTTTATACAATCATATCTTTCACTTTTGAAAATCACAGTGAATCATTTATATTTCATAGTTTACGCTACATGTATGAGGTCTGTTAGGCTTTTTATCCACAGATGCAGTGCTTTGTTAGTTTGACTTCTGTAATATAAAATAATAATAATAATATAATATAATATATTAGAATAATTTCTTTTTACTGGAATGTAAAGATTTTCTGAAGTGCAGATAAGTCGTAGGTACACAATTGCTATTGTTTATTAATATTTTTTTTCCATGATCAGCTGAAAAGAAAATGTTTTTCTTTTTTGTTATACACCATAAAGTATCAGTGTGCTAAAAAACATATTTGACTGTTATTCGGTTAAGAGGGACATGAAAACAGGAAGGAGACGTTGGTTTACTGACAGAGACAGATGCTCGTTCTATCACAACACTGCCAGCACTTCTGCACAGATCTCCTGGGAACCAACTAATCCTATTAGAGCAAAGTTTGCAGGTTTTGCAATGCAAGCTAGAAATATCTGAACATTAAAAAGAGAGCTTTCATGAAATAGACACTGACACTGATAAAACGCATGATATGGTATAAAAAAAGTTTATTGTTTTGCATAAATAAAGTTCATTTGCACAAGGATGCATTTAAAATCAGTAAATATCTAAAACAGCATTTGCGTTCAATTGTCAAGCTTTTCCGTTTGGTTTTTGTCTGAAAACGCGCAATAGTAAGTTCCAGCATCATTTCGTAAAGTTGTGACGATTTGTAAGAGATGACGAGGTGACGGGCATCAGTGGGCAGCTCAGTGTGACAGTTTGCCCCTGCTGCACAGAGACATTCAATGAAGTCTTCCACAAAAAGCCTGAAATTACATGCACAGTGAAACATTTATATAGGGTAAATAATGAAGATATGTATACTGATAATGAATATTCTCAATATTATTAGTGTTTGGTGATAAAATTTGAAAGTTATGAGAAATAAAAAAAAAATAGATATATTTTAAATAAACTCATGAGTATACAGTATAATCCTTAAAAGTAGTAAAAAAAAAATCTGTAAAAATATTTAAGTATAAAAATGAACTGGCTTCCTGTTGGATGTTGAGTTCAGTCCTTACAGTTACTCGAGTCTCTCAGGAGAAATGAGACTGCTGGAGGGAGGGTGCAAATGATCGGGTCATGACCCCAGAAAATGAAACATGCACATGATAACAATGCACTTGATAAACAGGACAATCATGCATATTTGAAAAGTGAAGATAAACACCATGGAAGCCCGTTTCTGTCACTGAATAAGAAATAAAAAATGGGTAATTGTGAGTTTATCTCACAATTCTGACATTTTTCTCACAATTGCGAGTTTGTATTTCACAATAACGCAAGTGAACTGATCATCTCCTCTACTTTACCAGCTGAAACAAACATAAATGGAGGTATGTTAAAAGAAAGAGTACAACTTACCGAAATCCACATCCTGTCTCAATCAGTGTTTCAGCTGTGGAAAGATGTCAGTATAACAGCTTGTAAACAATATGTCACATTAGGTCACATTTACCTAAAAACATTTACACTCATTAAAAAAAGAAAAAAAAAGAAAGACCATAAACTCATTAGTCAACTCGGAAAATCGCAAAATATATGCACCATAACATATTCATTATATTTTTTTACTCTTCTTCAATATTTAATTTATGTTTGAATAAATCTGTCACATATTTCTGCCACAATTTGAATGTTTATATTTCAAAAAATCAAACTGGAGTAGAAATATAATTATGTAATTATTTACCGTTATAACTTGTGTAATTTAAGTGTTTGTATACAAAGCAGTTCATTTTACCCTGAACATCACAATATAGGCAGCTGACTCTCATGCACCTATATTTTACAGCATTAATTGTGAGATTTTTTTTCTTTGAGAAAATTTGTCATGTACTCTAAAATAATCAATATTGACTCGAATAGAATCAAAATCAGAATCGAATCACAGGCTTGTGAATAGAAATTTGTGTCAATACCCAGCCCTACTATTAACTAGTACTTTTGCCTCAGTAAGCTCTTCATTTGCTGCCTATTAATAGTTAGTAAGGTAGTTGTTAAGTTTAGGTATGGAGAATCTAATTATGGTCATGCAGAAGGAGCTTTTAAACAGCCAATATGCTAATAATATGCATGCTTATTAAAAGTGAGAATTAGTGTTGCATTTTGCTTTTCTAAAGGAAAGGTTGGCATGTTCGTTGACCACAAAAAAGGTTGCATGTGTCTCTCTCAAGTGTAAACAAGCCGACCTTGTTACAGTCGATTTATCACCCATCATCATCATTCGTCGTTTACATAAAAACGTAATTAAACCCGGATCATGTCACATCAACGCCATGCTAGATCCGGCTCATAGTTTCAGCTTTATTGCATTTCACTTAAACAGTCCTGTGGTGTGACATTCATTTTTAAATGTACAGATGTGCCATGTAGTCTCAAAATAAAAATGATCTCTATATTTCTATTATATATCTGTGCTACACATTATTATTATACAGTCTGGCATGTTTTATGGTAATATTTTTATGACCGACTATGATAAAAGTATGTTTAAGACAGGTACAATCACACTCAGAAGATACTCATTTTCTCTTTATATGCATTCTCTGTATGTCTTGTGAATGCACCAGTTGTTGTATTTCTCATCTTAAATTCTTATTTAAAACATTAAATAAGAACATGTGTACAAACTCACTGTGAGTTTCTCAATCTGGAATCTTAACCTGCTGTTTTCTGCCCAGAATAGATACAAATGGAATCTCAGGATCTGGAGTTCAAATTCATTAGGTTAGTGAGTGAATCAGAGCACTGGTGCAAAATGCCTGTCAGAGCGCTTTGCTGTTGTTGGCTGAGGTTACAGCAGAGGGTAGATCTTGACGTTGTCAATGTACACATGCAAATTTTCAATGCAAACAAGGAACAATGGCTGGGTGTTGCCGAATTTCATTTATTAACCCTGTACTGACATATGAAATAACAGTATTTGTATTTATTTAAGAAAACAATGGAACCGTTTATTGAACATTAGGACAAAATCTAATTAAAGTTTGCACATTTTTTAGTGATTATTTTATCGTTTTATGTAGAAGAAGATGGATCTCATATTCAAGGATGAAAAAAAACCCCACCTGTTTTATTCCAAATTTCAGACCCGAACTAAGAGGGGGAAAAAATGCTATTTTTTTTGCAGTTGCTGATATCTGTATGGCCAAAAATTAAGATGAAATTTATATTACAAGTTAGCTTGTAATATAAATCAATGAATATGTGTTATATAAATATTATCTACCAATAATTAGTTTTAGTTAGATGATATTTAAATTAGTTTTATGATCAAAGATCTTAGTTTTTTATTGTGGAAGTAAAATAATGCAATGCATTACAATAATGATTGAGAGATGAACAAATAAACATTCCTCAAAAAACTGTTGTATCATATTTGTAGCTCACATTTGAATGATTTGTCTGAAAATTATGTATAGTTAATCAAGTAAGCCTAAGTTTTTGTAGTCTAGTAAATGTTAATCTTGAAACTAGCCACATAAAATGTATTCTCATGTTTAATCACTAAAGATTTCACAACAAAAAGACACATTTATGACCTGAAGGGGGACATTTTTACAATTATAAAGCCATTTACTTGCAGCAAAGTTTTCATCATGTTGATAATTTAGAGGCCTTACAAATTTTCATATCAAATATGATACAGTAGGCTTTATAAGATCAAAACTTTACCTTTAGTATATGGTAAATTTTATTTAATTAGTTAAAGTAGCTCGGAAAATCGATGGATGGATGCAACAATGAATAATTTTCCACCCCAGAACTGCGCACCACCGCCAGATGATATTAATCTTCCCAAGTCTGACAAAATCTATTTCACAATGCAACAGAATCTTGCAAGAGTTCATAATTCAAACGCAGGAATTCAATACAAGGGGGCCACGGCCCATGGAAACAGCCGCCACCCTTCAGGATTATGTAATCACCCCCCAGTTGATGACTCATCACTCGCTGGAAACACTGAGCAGCAGAATTTCAAAGGTCCGTTCTAACTCGAACCAGTTCTGAAGTGCTGCTCTCTTCAATCAGCAGAGGACGCTTGAGGATGAGGTCTGAAGATTTAATATTTACATATCAGGCTGTCCATCTATATAAAGAGTGACAGATATTATCTATATAGAGATAAATAGATGATTTCATACAGTCAGTCCTCTTAAAAGCTGCTGTATATGTGTATTCGTGTGACTCAAAGGGGCATGGACACTCTTGGCAAGAGTTCAGGAAACACTGAGTTGCTCCTGTTAAAAATGCCCAGAGTAAGTCCTAGTAGAGGTAACGTGCTCTCCTAAGATCCGGGACCCCTGCCAGGACACTCCTCAGAACCGAGGAGTGGAAACTGAAGCACAGTCTTTCAGTAAAAACAGGAGGGAGGTGACTTTTGGTTTTTCCCACTAACAGTGAGGATAACCTCTAGCTGATGTCACGTTGCAGCAATCCGTGTGTTTGGAGGGCTGAGGAACTGGACGGCAGGTCCCATCACAGGAGAAGAGCCACTCCCCTTTCCTGAGCTGAGCTTGGAGGGGAAACCCAGGCTTTAAAAGTTTCATTTCACTTAGAAGACAGTCTCTCGCCTGACAGACTCGCACCCAGCCGCCCATTCTTCTCGGACATCTCCAGCCTGCGTGCCTCAGGATGACCAACTCCAAATCTTCTCAGACTACACGTAATATCGTGATCGCCTGCCTGGCCCTGTGGTCCATCATCTCTCTTATCATTATTGTGGTATGGGCCACCTCGCCCGAGATGAAAGGAGCCAGTCAGTGCCGGACGGATATGCAAGACCTCAGGGAGAGACATGAAGGGGCTAAAGTCGTGTGGACCAAAGACCGAAAAACTCTTGAGGAGCTGGTGAGACACGGATGGAGGAACCAGACCGCTTTGCAGAGGCAAATTGACCAGTACAAGGAGCAAATACAGTCTCTGAACATTACTTTGAATGACAGCCTGCAAGAAATTGTGAGTTTATCTTCTTGTTTGAGTTTCTTCTAGCCTTAACCTCAGTAAGTTATAGTGACATGCTGATTTGAAAAAAAGCGTGCCTTTACTCAGATATGAAACTGTTTTGTTTTTTCATAATGAGCCCTAACGGGAAGTAGAGAACAGGTCAGGTTGAGTTAAATCTGTAGAGTTATGCAAATATATGCCAAATCAAATGTTCAGAATGTTAAACACATCTCATGCCCATTGAGGGAGCAGGATATCAATCCCAGCCCTTCCTGGGGAAAAAAAAAAAAAAACTTTCCTGATAAGCTTCACATTAGGGTAGTTGTGTTTCAAAACTTGGGTGTTAAATTGTATTCAAAGAGGTTTTGCTTGATTTTTGTGGCCTTGTTTTTGACCTTTGGAGGTGGCGGCGTTCACTCACACACGATATGACAGCCACACCTTAATGTCTTAGTGCGAACATCCACAGCCGAACCTCACCCCGGTTATGAACTTGTGTTTAATTAAGCTTCTGTTTCTCCATAGGCTATTCTGAACGAAAACATCACAGTTTTGGACAGCAGAATTGAAAAATACAAACTCATCGAGGAGAACCTCACTGCTGAAATCAGCCTGCAGAAAGGTAGGAAAATTCACATCAGAGTTTTTCCTCTCATCAGAGCAGCCATGAAAGGAGCGCTCTCTCCCTCTCTCCCTCTCTCTCTCTCTCTGACGATATTCTTAGATACATTTTCCCATGTACCCATAGAAACTCGGAAGAGACAACAAATAGGAAAGACTTGTTTGTGACATGGAATTCTCTACAGTGGCTGGTGTAATAACATGAAGCACAGTAACTAGTGGTTTTCCTGTATTTTTGGTCAGATTTCTTTGCCATATGTGCATTTATGTATTATATTTGCAGAAAATGTTGAGTTCAATGCAAGTAAAACTTACGCTGCTGTTTAAAAGTTTGGGATTCTTAATGTTTTTGAAAGAAGTATCATCTTCTC
>JAUZSZ010000112.1:25658543-25669179 GCA_034780575.1 Labeobarbus marequensis | reverse complement strand
ATAAAGATGGAAGAGATGTGTTTTTAGCTGTTTCTTGAAGATGGCTAAGGATTCAGCTGCTCGGATTGAGTTGGGCAAGTCATTCCACCAGATGGGAACAGTGAATGAAAAAGTAAAATAATTTGTTCATATTTATATTAGCATACATTTTCTAATGAAACAACATACAGACACACCCACTATATGGAGAGATAATGTATTATTTTACATTTTTTAATAAAACGGTGCTCATTTGATAATTTTTTAGTTAGAATCATGAACTTTTACTGGTATTGATATTGATAAAAGTTGAATTGATATCATGACCACATTAAATGTAAGAACATGCAGTAACGCTTTCATCATTATTTTCAAGCCCTGCATGACATGTGCTCTAGTTTCAGAAAGAGGACGTGCGAAACACAAGTGAGGCTCCATTCTGACACCTCGCTGGAAGCCGCCGAGTGCCAAAGCCTAAACAAACACACGTGTGTGAGAGTAACATTGTTCCACCCCATCACTCTCACCCTCTCTATCTTCCCAGCATGCAGCGGGGCCTGACACCGCTGGAACAGAGCACAGAGCAGGACGGCTCATATTATGACCGCAGAAGGGTCATTCCACGCTCTGCAGAGAGATACGGTGACTTACTGCCAGTAGGTAGCAGCTGTTTACACTGACTGAGGGTTTGTTCTCGCGGTTCTTTCGAGGTTTTACTTCAAAAATGATGTTGAGGTGTTAAGATGACATCACAAGCTTTTTGATAAAACATTTGGTTTTACATATTAAATTAGATAAATAGTTCACCCATAAATGAATACTGTCATCACATACTTGCTCACATGTTGATCCAAACCCATATGATTTTCCATAAACGATGAAAGCATAGAATGACTAGAGGTTGCCAAGCTCCAAAAAGGACATGAAATGCATCATAAACATCCAGTCTTTGATTCCTTACAAGTGAATTTACCTTATATTTTTTCCTATTCCTAATGCAAAACTACTGAATAACTTGAAATGGGCGGGGGGTTGGCCTTTTTGAAGTTTGCTAGCCCCCTGTTCACTATATGCTTCCAGTGTTATTTTTGTGTCATTGAGCGTTTTTATGAATATTTTATATTAGATTTTTTAATATATTTTCCACTTTCATTTTATTTTAAAGTTTGTAATTTTGTTGTTTTTGTGTCACTTTTTAACATTCATTTACTTTTTTTTTTCTTTTCAATACAGTTTTTAAATGAAATGACAAATGTTGCCTTGGCAAATATGCCAATGGCATATTTTGTTATATTTTATTTCAATTAACATTTATTTTATTAACATAACAAATTTAATGGTTTAGTTTTAGTTAACTCTAATAACCCTGATACAGAAAATAGAGGCTCAGTTAGTTTTTTTTTTGTTTGTTTTTTTCAGTGTTTCTTAAGTATCTCCCTTTTGCATTCTTAGAAAGTCTCATGTTTGGCTCGACATGAGGGTGAGTCAATGTTGATGAGTAAATTTTAATTCTGGGGTGAATTATCCCTTTTGGTTTTTCACTGAAAAAACAAAACAAAACATTATATTATGATACAGATCTAAACCCTAAGATGGACAGATGGAGAACACATGAAAGCCTAACATTCATATACTGCAAGATGGAAATTTTAAGTAGATAAAAGAGTGTATCCCGAAATCCCAAAAGGCAAGTTGGCGATGGACAAAATAAAATATTCCTACCAAAGCAAACAATAAAAAATGCCATTTCATACACTCTCAGCATGAAGATTTTAATTTTCCACCATAAAATGTGAAACCTCTTGGATCGCTTCATGAGGTGCAGACAGACAGCACTGAAGTCTAAATCAAGATCTGACTGATGCATACCCACAATTACCCTGCTGTTTGAAACAGGGGCAAACTTCAACATTTGGTATCATTTAGAGCCCAGGCGATGTCACTGATGCACAACCGATCCACAGTCACAAATCCAACAAGATCTCAAAGGATATTACTGCGCAGCGATGCTTGAATCCAACTCTGTCCGTTAACCTATAATTATAAGACTCAAGCAAACGCTTGTTTTGATAAAACGGTCGGAGTGAACTACAGGTTGCCTTGCCTTTACTGCCCTGAAATCGTCTGATGTTTGGTGATCCGAGCCGAGTTGTGGAGGAATTGCATGCCTTTTGTGTGGTACGTTGGCAGTGTCCGTGGAGTGGGCTCTGCTTTAGATTACCTTTAGGTTTTGAGCTATGAAAATGCAATTGCCACTTCAGCATAAGTTAAATCAGGTGGGAAGTGAGTAATGAAGTCAGCGGCTACCGCTGCTTTGACACCGTTCAAGAAAGGTAGAAGCATTCAGGAAAAGACTCATTTTCTCACACGTAATTGCCGGTTCCAAGACATATAATGTACTTTTTTCCAGTCCTGTGATGATATTGTTCTTGCTTTCTTCCATCCAAACACAGTTACCACAGTTTCTTTCAAAATAAAAGATACTCTAATTATTGTAAATACTGTAAAGTCATTTTAAATTTTTTTTACATTTCCTGAAGAGAATGTGCGTGCACTTTGCTATGTGATTGCTTACTAACTCAAGGGAAAAAAAGCCCACCTTAGAGTCTTTATGGAGGTACTTACATGTACACTTCATGTGTTTTTACAAATTGGGCATCTATCTAGACCTGGACCGAGTTTAAATGCCTTCCAAGGTGCATTTGAGATGCAATACAAGATGCAACTCAGTCAAGATTACTGTAAATGCATATGGTTGTTTAGGCCACATATGTAAAACTTACTCCACCCAACAGAAATACATTAAAATCCAGATGTTTGGAAGCCAGATGCAAGCACACACGGAGCAGTGGGCAGCCAATGCTGCAGCACCTGGGGAGCAGTTGGGGGTGCCTTGCTCAAGGATCTCACCTCAGTCGTGGTATTGAGGGTGGCGAGAGCGCTGGACATTCACTCCCCCCACCTACAATCCCTGCCGGACCTGAAACTTGAACCCACAACCTTCGGGTTATAAGTCCAACTCTCTAACCATTAAGCCACGACTGCCTCTAAAGAGAAAGATTGCTGTAGTGCCTCAGTTCAAGAGAAGCGGCGAAACACGCGTGAACTGATCATCTCTTCCGCTTTATTACCAGTTACAGCACAAAATAAACATGAATAACATCCAAATGTATGTTAAAAGAAAGGGTACAACTTACCAAAATCCGTTTCCTGTCTCAGTCAGTGTTTCAACTGCAGAAAGATGTCAATATAACAGCTCGTAGCCTAAACAATAGGTCTCAGAAATTTATCTGACAATTAAAAATTCAGTGACAATTAACACATGAGTCAGCTAGAAAAATCACTAAATATATGCACCATATAACATATTCATTATACTCTAATCTATACTCTTTATGTTTGAATAAATCTGTCAAGTTTTTATGATATTCAAAATTATGATATTTCAAAAAAACAAATTGGAGTGGAAATATATATTTTATAACTTTAAGTGTTTGTGTTAGACCTGTGTCCTGTCTTGTCTCGTGGTTTTATGTCTCGTGTTCCCCTTGACCTAGTTTGACATCTCGTATGCCCATATTTTGTTACTTTCCTGTTCCTGTCCTCATTTTGTTCAAGTTCATTCTGTTCCAGCTGTGTTTGTTTAATTATCTGGCTTACATTTATTACTTAAGCCTTGTGTTGTTCCTTGTCTAGTGTCCGGTATTAACGTCAATGTCTTGTTCCTGTGTGTCTCTGCCATACCTTGTTTACCCTGTTATGGATTAGTTGGATTAAAGACTGTTATTTTGAGTTTCTCCTCGATACCCTTGTGTGTTTGATAGTGACAGTTTGTATGTAAATCAGTTCATTTTAACCCAGAACTTATATAATGTAGTACCAACCGAGTCTCATGCATATTTTACAGCATATACATCCAAAATAATCAATGCTGAATGGAATCAAGATCAGAATAGAATTGCAGGCTTGTGAATAGAAATCAATTTAAATCATGAAATTTGTGTCAGTACCCTATTAACTAGTACGTTTACCTCAATAAACTCTTAATTTGCTGCCTATTAATAGTTAAGGTAGTTAAGTTTAGGTATGGAGAATCTAATTATGGTCATGCAGAATGAGCCTTTAATATGTGCTTTATAAACAGCCAATATGCTAGTAATATGCATGCTTGTTAATAGTGAGCATCAGTCCTTAAAATAAAGCGTTATCATATGTTTTGCTTGCATACATTTTCTGTATGTCTTGTGAATGCACCAGTTGTTGTATTTTTCATCTTCTCCGTTATTAATAATTAACAGAACATTAAACAAGAACATGTGTACAAACTCACTGTGAGTTTCTCAATCTGGAATCAGAACCTGATGTTTTCTGCCCAGAATAGACTCAAATGGAATCTAGGGATCTGGAGTTCAAATTCATTAGGTTAGTGAGTGAGTCAGAGCACTGGTGCAAAATGCCTGTCAGAGTACTTTGCTCTTGCTGGCTGGGGTTACAGCGGAGGGTAGATCTTGACGTTGTCAATGTACACATGCAAATTTTAAATGCAAACAAAGGACAAGAGTAATGTGGAAAGATGGCTGGGCGTTGCCAGCATTTCATTTATGAACCCTGTACTGATACTTTTTTTTTTTTTAAACGGAATACTTTATTGAACATTTCAAAATCTAACAAAAATCTTAGACAAAATCTAAGAAAAGTTTGCATAATTTTGTATTGATTATTTTATTGTTTTATATAGGAGAATATGGATCTCATAGTTTTATTCCAAATTTCAGACCCAAACTGAGAGGAAAGAATGCAATTTTGTGCAGTTGCTGATATTTGTATGACCAAAAAGTAAGATTTTTGTTAGCTTGTAATATAAATCAATGAATATATCAGTTGAAAGTGTTAGTTAAGTGTTATAATACGTTTTAGTTTGATGATATTTAAATAAGATTTATGATCAAAAATCTTTTATTGTATTATAAGTTTTTATTGTGGAAGCAAAACAGTGTGCAATGGAGTACGATAATGATTGAAAGATGAACACATTAATGTTCCTCAAAAACCTGTTGTATCATGTTTGAAGCTCACATTTTGATGATTTATCTGAAAATTATGCATGGATAATCAAGTAAGCCTATGCTTTTTAGTCCAGTAAGTGTTAATCATGTAACTAGCAGTATCCAGGTTTTTGTCTAGGTTTACTTAGTAAAGATTTCACAACAAAAATACACATGTATGACCTGAAAGTAGACATTTTTACAATTATATAGATTTTTACTTGCAGCAAATTTTTCATCTTGTTGATGCTTTAGAAGCCCTACAAAATTTTGATGCAGTAGACTTTATAAGGTTAAAAGTTATATATATATATATATGAATAATAAACAATGAATAATTCTCCACCACACTGTTCAAAACTGCCAGATGCTATTCATCTCCCCAAATCTGACAAAATCTATTTCACAATGCAATAGAATCTTGCAAGAGTTCATAATTCAGACCCAGGAATTCAATACAAGGGGGCCACAGCCCATGGAAACAGCCGCCACCCTTCGGAATTATGCAAGCAACCCCCAACTGATGACTCATCACTCGCTGGAAACACTGAGCAGCAGAATTTCGAAGGTCCGTTCTAACTCGAACCAGCTCTGAAGTGCTGCTCTTAAACCGGCAGAGGATGCTTGAGGGTGAGGTCTATGCAGATTTAATATTTACATTTTAGACAGTCTGTCTGTATAAAGAGTGACAGATATCGCCGATATATTTCATGCAGTCATTCCACCTAAAAGCTGCTGTACGCGTGAGTTTGTGTGACTCAAAGAGGCATGGACACTCTTGGCAAAAGTTCAGGAAATACTGAGTTGCTCCTGTTAAAAAAACTCAGAATAAGTCCTAGCAGAGGTAACACGCTCTTCTAAGATCTGGGGCCACTGCCAGGACACTCCCCAGAACTGAGGAATGGAAACTGAAACACGGCCTTTCAGTAAAAGCAGGAAGGAGGCAACTTTTGGTTTTTCCCACTAACAGCGAGGATAACCTCTAGCTGATGTCACGTTGCAACAATCCTTGTGTTTGGAGGGCTGAGGAACTGGACGCAGGTCCCAACACAGGAGCAGAGCCACTCCCCTTTCCGGAGCTGAGGTTGGAGGGGAAACCCAGGCTTTAAAAGTTTCATTTCACTTAGGAGACAGTCTCTCGCCCGACGGACTCGCACCCAGCAGCCTGTTCTTCTCAGATATCTCCAGCCTGCGTGCCTCAGGATGACCAGCTCCAAATCTTCTCAGACTACACGTAATATCGTGATCGGCTGCCTGGCCCTGTGGTCCATCATCTCTCTTATCATTATTGTGGTATGGGCCACCTCACCCGAGATGAAAGGAGCCAGTCAGTGTCGGACGGAAATGCAAGACCTCAGGGAGAGACATGAAGGGGCAAATGTCATGTGGACCAAAGACCGAAAAGTTCTTGAGGAGCTGGTGAGACAGGGATGGAGGAACCAGACCGCTTTGCTGAAGCAAATCAACCAGTACAAGGAGCTAATACAGTCTCTGAACATCACTTTGAATGAAAGCCTGCAAGAAATTGTGAGTTTATCTTCTTGTTTGGGTTTCTTCTAGCCTTAACCTCAGTAAGTTATAGTGACATGCTGATTTGAAAAATGCGTGCCTTTACTCAGGTATGAAACTGTTTTGTCTTTTCATAATGAGCCTTAACGGGAAGTAGAAAACAGGTCAGGTTGAGTTAAATCTGTAGATTTATGCAAATATATGCCAAATCAAATGATCAGAATGTTAAACACATCTCCTGCCCATTGAGGGAGCAGGATATCAATCCCAGCTCTTCCTGGAAAAAAAATAAAAACATTCCTGATAATCTTCACATTGGGGTAGTTGTGTTTCAAAACGTGGGTGTTAAATTGTATTCAAAGAGGTTTTGGCTTGATTTTTGTGGCCTTGTTTTTGACCTTTGGAGGTGGCGGCATTCACTCACACGCCCGTGAGATCTGACAGCCACACCTTAATGTCTTAGCGCGAACATCCACAGCCAAACCTCACCCCGGTTATGAACTTGTGTTTAATTAAGCTTCTGTTTCTCCATAGGCTATTCTGAATGAAAACATCACAGTTTTGGACAGCAGAATCGAAAAATACAAACTCATCGAGGAGAACCTCACTGCTGAAATCAGCCTGCAGAAAGGTAGGAAAATTCACGTCAGAGTTTTTCCTCTCATCAGAGCAGCCATGAAAGGAGCGCTCTCTCTCCCTCTCTCTCTCTGACGATATTCTTAGATGCATTTTCCCATGTAACCATAGAAACTCGGAAGAGATAACAAATAGGAAAAGCTTGTTTGTGACATGGAATTCTCTACAGTGGCTGGTGCAATAACATGAAGCGCAGTAACTAGTGTTATTTCTTCTATTTTTGGTCAGATTTCTTTGCCATATGTGCATTTATGTATTATATTCGCAGAAAATGTTGTTGAGTTCAATGCAAGTAAAAAATTATGCTGCGGTTTAAAAGTTTTTGAAAGAAGTATCTTCTGTTCACCAAGACTGCATTTATTTTATTAAACATCAGTGATATTGTAAAACATTAGAACTTAAAACAACTTAAATAAACACATTTTAAACTTATTCCTGTGATTCAAAGTTGAATTTTAGCAGACAAAAGACTTTTTCCAGTCTTCAGTGTCACATGATTGAAGAGACAAGTCTGATTATTATCAATGTCGAGAACAGTGTGCTGCTTCATATTTTTGTGGATACACTGTGAATATTTTTGTTTCAAATACTTTGATGAATAGAAAGTTCAAAAGAAGAACATCATTTGTTTGAAATCATTTTTTGTGAACGTGAAAGCCTTTAGCCTTGAATAATCATGAATAAAAATATTTATTTCATAAAAAAAAAAAAAACTGTCCCCCAAATGTTGTATTTTTTAACCTGGTAAAACTAGTTTGCTGGCCTCAGCTGTTGGTTTTCAACATCATCTTCAACCAGACTGACCAGGTTAGAGTTTGGCCTGCAAGACCATAGCTTAACAAGGCTGGGAAACCATTTTAAATCCAGACTGGAGTGCATCTAGAACAGTTAAAGTCTGCTTTGCCAGGTGGGAGAGCATCTTGACCTAGATAAGACCATCTCAAACCAACTTAATCAGCTAAGACCAACCAAAACCAGCCTGTTAAGACCATAAAGCCACCTAAGTTACTGTTTTTTTTTTCAGCAGGGAACAGTACTGTTTATCCAAATTTATATTGAACATTTCAAAGCCAGAATATTGTTTAATTTGCAAAGGATTTCCTGGCTCACAATACAACTGCAGGAAATGACTCCTGAATGCATGAGATATGAAAATAATACAAGAGTGAGAGAGAGTGTAGCAAACACTGATTAAAATCGCCTCGCTTGGCCCTTTTACCTGCCTGATAAAGCGGTTATCAGAAAAAAGCTAGCTGGCTTTGGAAAACCTTTTCACAAAAAAGGATAGGTGTGATGTCCAGAAAAACGTTTCACACCAAGACCATATTTTAACACCAGTGTTGAACTTGAGACAAAGCAGCAAGCGAACAACACCAGCCAGCTACCAGTTAGGAGCCAAAATAGTGCTCTGACATCACTGAAATCCTTTAAGAAATGAACTGTTACGCCGTTACACCGTGCCTAAACATTGCTTTATAAGCCAATGGGCTTTTTCCTCAAAGGATGTTTGGCATATTGTTAAGAGAGATTGAAGAGGAGCGCCTACATTGTAAGGGGCTACATACTATTGGCATTACATAGAAAAACATTACGAGTTGTATCGTCTGAGGAGAATTTTTCATTATCATTTCAGACCAGATTGAAGCCCTGGAGCACAATTTGACTCTGAAGGTCCAGGAGTTGGCATCATGTGAGGCTTTACACCTCGCTTCTAAACAGCTCCAAACTGCTGCAGAGAAGCAGAAACAGGCCTGCGAGACCACCAAGCAATATTTACAGAAGCAGCTGTAAGTCATTCAGCATCTCTTCCACCACTTCTATCACTTCTAACTTAGATTATAAACCATGCAATGTGAAAACATCCTGCACAATCATACTTTGCATTACATTTTTGCTTGCTGAAACTATCACATTTTGTTGCTGAAATATGTGATTAATTTTCTCTCATTTCACCATAGCATGAAGTGCAGAGATGTGGACCACCATGAACATGAATATCATGTTGATCTCAGTGACAGCAGAGCCCAAGGAATCAGCACAAGTAGTGTTTCACTGGCTGTGATCGTTTGCCTTAGTCTGCTTTTAGTACCATGTAAGTGTTTGTATTGTATTAATTGAATAATATTCAGAGTATGATTACATTCTCTCTGTTGTGTCTGTGTTGATAATGAATCATTACCCTGTGTGCTAATGAGATTCTGGTTTATTCTCAGAGATGAGAGGAAGGCTGTACTGATGATGGAGTATTTGGGTACATGTTTCAGTGCAACACTGTTCTGAGGACACCGCTCAGGTGCACTGGTAACCCTGGACTTGAAGCACATGTAAATCTTCATTTGGAAGTGCTGATTCAAAATTTATGATCATATGTAGTTAATGAAGATATTTGTGTTGCAAACATTTTTGGTGGCACGGCTGAGAGCATGGAGAATTTATTAACACCTTATTCAACAAACGTATGCTGTACTTCATTGGTTGTAACTGTACTTCATTTTTTTTCTTTAGACTTTTTTTATTTGGGAAAAATATATAGATGTTAGGGTCTAGATGTTTCGGAATTGTATTTATTTTTGTTTGGAGTAACCAGGCTAATATGCCAATTAAGAGCTATTCAGAAATTTGATCGCACTGTTTTACCACTGTCTGTTTTTTTTAAACAAATTCATGAAAACCTTTTGAAACCTATTTTTGAATAAAGTTACAATGTCGACTCTCTAATTATGATTTGATAAAAGACAGCCTTTTATTTGTGTGTAACATTTCCATCAGTACTATGTCAGCCTTTTTAACAATAATCTGTTGAAAGAGTTTTCAGTACATATTGACTAGAGAAGGGCAAAGAGTAAGACACACAGACACACACACACACACACACACACACACACAGATCAACAACGAATGGTATATACTACAGTCTACCGTCAACTATAAAACTATGGTAACTTATCACACATCTGTGATAAAAATAAGAAAATAAACAACTTATACTGAAAGCTGTATAATTAATATAAAGCTATATGTTTTAAGCAAATCCTGTATTTATTAATTTATTATGATGCCGAAAAAAAGTGAGTAATAGCTATTTGGTCATGTGATCACAACATGTCGACCACTTGAGAGGGCGACCCACTCCCATGTAAATTATAAAATTATGACTACTCTTTATCAGTCTCCTCGTATTAATGCAGCCTACATTTAAACATGTTTTATTCAAGGATAAAAGTTAAAGTAGTAAAAGTGGTGAATATTACTTTAAAATTGGGGGAAGATTTTACAGCGGGGACAACTATTAAGGCGATTTTTTAAGTACAACATCACACACACACACACACACACACACACACACTTGTTTCGCTATCCTTGTGGGGACTCTCATAGGCATAATGGTTTTTCTGCTGTACAGACCGTATTTTCTATCGCCCTACACCTAAACCTACCCCTTACAGGAAACTTTCTGCATTTTTACA
>JAUZSZ010000112.1:25631417-25642341 GCA_034780575.1 Labeobarbus marequensis | reverse complement strand
GACAGCACCCCTGCTGTGTTCTTTATCAACCAAAGCCGGTCGCGGGGGTGCCGCACTCTCATCTTTCTATTCACTTCTCTTTTGCTATTATATAAATCGACTATATAGTATGTACATAACATAACAAGCATACATATGTAAGTATTTAGTTCATTTATTACATTTATTATCTACAATTTTCACAGAGCTTCTAATTTTCAAATCCAACTATAAACTGCATTTTTTTAGATTAAACTCCAGGATGAGAAACTGCACACCAGAAGCATCAAAATATCAAAGGAGGCATCAGCAGCAGAGCGTCCCTCCAAGGTCATCCAGAGATCGCTCTGTGGACTCGCTTTGAGTGTTTCCTGTGTGATCATTGAACCTCGGTGCTAAATCATTTCCAGTCAGTTATTGATACACTGTAAAGAAGTGGAGGACTTGTTTGATTTTTCATGGATCTTTGAGCCTGAGGAACACTTCAGCTCTCACTGCTGATTTACTCGTCGTGTCTAACAATGTTCCGGTGTGATTTTGGATGAGACTTTATTCCTGTTGTCATTGACATTGCTTTGACAGGATTATGCCAATAATCAAGCCCATTATAAAGAAGCCACAGGCATGACTGATCTACAGGCTACATGCTCTGAGGATCTGTCATGAACGACTGGCTGCTTAGTCTTTGTTTAAACTGGAGGTGTGCCCGCGGCGCCACTGCACACAGGCATTCAATGTCACACGGATTGCACTCTCTCATTACCGACAATCCCCCATGGGACTTTTGCAGGACCGGTTGTTGTCATGACAGAGCTCTAGTGAGGAGAAATGGGTGAACAAGTTGTGGGTGATAATAAAGGGGAGTTTACCTCAGGGTGACTCACCCCTCTTTTCTCAGGACCATTTCCAAGATTGTTTTTGGGATGAATGTCCTGACAAAACATGCTCGTAGGTCTCACATAATCAGCCTCGTCTCACGCTGTCCAAAGCCATTTGAACGCTGTGGCTGCTGTCAGGGTCTCAAGGCCAATCTATACCCAAATCGATCAACCCCCAGAAGGAGCCAGCGATTAAAAATTTGTTTGTGGTGTCCGTGGGAATTCGGCTCGCGCTGTTTAATTGGGTGACACGTTCTGCACTCAGCTGTTTTGAATGATGCTTGTGTCATGGGCTTCCCATGTAGATATTTTCATGGCTGGTTTAATCTGATGTTTATCAGCTTGGCTCTGCTGTGGAAGATAGCAGCGGGTTGCAGTATTTTGACGTTAGGCGGCATCTTATTCTAGACAGCTGGATGTGAGCGCATCCAAAAATGAGCGTAATACCCCCAACATTTATAAATAATAAATCACAATAAACATTTCTTCTGCCAAGTAGTATAGTTCATTAGTCTAATTGTAGACTGTCAGCAGTTGCCAAACAACATGGTGCATTAATATAGAATTCAACTAATGTGTGGTCACAGGTTCATGGGATCCAAAATAATTTTTTTGCATTGTTTTTTGGCAAAGAGAAGACTATTTTATCTGTTTTTTGTTTTTGTTTTCTTTTAAGAAATTGATTTATGTTCAGCAAGCATGCTTTAAATTGGATTGAGAATACTGATCTGTATAGCAGATTTCAAAAGCGATATTTATCCACCTTTTATAGTGTACATTATAATGAAGTCGCTTATAAATTCAGTTGAAGCAAAAAAAATTATTTTAATTTTCCGTATTTAAAAAAGATAGAATTATAATATGTATAAATCACTTTAACATGAAATGATTCAGGCTTTCTATAGTTTGACTTAAACCATTTACTCCTAAATTATTTACACTATTTACTAGGGATGTAACGGTACACGTAATACACAAAAATGTTCAGTATGGGTCTTTCAGTTCGGTATGCATGTGTACCAAACAAATACAGCATTTTTTAACCATTGCATGAGTGTAAATTTCATTCATTGGAATTATATATCGTGTTACTTTTGATAATAAACAAATTCTCATCTTTCAAATTGTGTCAATTTTTTTTCAGGAAATTCAAACAATAAACGTCGTTTTGACGCTCTTTGTTGTGGCATGACAGATCGCTGTATAAACACCTCAGTTCAAACGGCAGCACAGAGTGTGAGTGAGCATGGTCATCCCTTCCTATTTACTATTAGTTTAATGTGAAATCTAGTTTGAGTGACGAGTTTAGGAGTGATGGAGTTCAAGCTTAGTTCAGGCAGACCACGCCATGACTGCAGCATTAGCTGACACTCAGCTGATTGTAACTCCTCTCACTACAATTAATAAGATATATAAGATCATCTGTTCTTGTACTTGCCATAGTCTGTCGCACTGATATGCGCTTACCCTCCTCCATCCCCAACTCCTCCTTATGCAGATACATGATCACTAACTGCCCGCCCAAGGAGATATATCATCTATCCTGCTCATGTTGCTCAAATTGTTCTATATTATCCACAGTACTGTGTTAATCTACTTAGTATATATAACTGTGTAAATTAAAATATTTGGCAATTGCTTAGCCTTTAGGGGGGTTCAAACCTCACTGAGGTTTGCCTGTGGATAGCTCAGAATCTGAACCCTTCAGAGTGAAGCCTGTCGCCAAATATAAAGTTCAGGACCTCTACTATATTCTGACTAGAACAGAGTGGTCCTGAGTGAAATAAACATGAATGAACGTCTCATGCCTCATGTGATCGCTCAGTGTTCCAACCATGGAAAGATGTCTAAACAAATGTCACATAGCATTTCATTTACCTCAGGCAGGCAAGTCATCATTAGTCAAGCACGAGCTTGTTAATTTGCTAGAGAAATGAAGTCTAGAGAAGAGCATTTTGCGAAATATTAGACTATATACACATCTTAATTTTTTAATGTATGTTTAAATAAATCTGTTATGAAACAAGTTAGTGACATCCATTGTGTAAATGAATATATTTCAGCAACAAATAGAAATTGTATAGTTTAGAAGTTAATTGAAAAAAACTGCATTACGTGCAATTTACATGTTTCCATACAATTTTTAAGTTGTGTTGATTATTATATTTAAAAATAAATGGTAATTAAATTTAAGATTGGGCTCTGTTGTTAACTGTAACCTTGTATTAATGTAAAAGGGCTCCCTATAGTTTAGAGCATAAACAGAGGTAGATTTTTATCCCTAAGATTTTTAATTAATTATAATTGAATTTATTTAAAGAGAGAGCAGTTTGTTCAGTAAACCACTGTTTAATAAACGAAAAGCAATTTTATGTTTCGTTTTTCCCCCTGCTGTACCGAAACCATACCGAACCGTGATGTCAAAACCGAGGAACCGTCAGGTTTGTGTACTGTTACACCCCTACTATTTACTATTTACTTGTCTGTTTAATTTAATTGTCATTATGTGCAACATTGTTTTAAAACTGACTCTGTTGTACAATAGCGTGCGGGTTGAGAAGAGTGAGTTTGAAATGAGCATTTCAAAGACAACTCAAGGCAGCAAGGTGCTGAGAGGACTTAACCTTTGTCATCTGCATTCAGTCCTTCCCATTTGCCACTTTACTGGCCCATGAACGACAGGGAAACCTTTCTGTTAGCTGTACCGAAGAGTTCCGAAGATCCCTTTTAAATTAGATTGAAATGCAGCCAAAATCTCTTTGGAAAGCATTCAAATGCAATAGTCCTTCATTTGATTTTGGGATAGTTTAATTTGCACTTGAAGTGGTCTTGTTAGCAACTTAGCTTTCATTAGTCACCGTACTCTTAGCTGTTAGGGCGCCAATCTGTCCATCAGAGTTTTTTCATCATTAACAAAAAAATAAATCAAAATAATTATTTATAAAGCTGAAATGAAAAATATTTGCTTTTAACTATACTAAAATTGAAAACCAAATTTGAAAGTGATGCTAAATGAACTAGTGGATTTTTCAAAAAGGCTATTTCCAGGTCTCCTTCTGCAGCAACCAAAGTACAGGTCTTTCTTGTCGATTTTGTACAAGCACCTGAAATCACTACATACTGTATCTATCTACTGAAAGAAATAGATGAGTGAAGCTTGTTGATCAGGTTTCTAGTCAGATGTCTATTTTTCTGTTTTGCTTTCTAGTCAGATGTCTGAATCCTGTCCTGGCTTCCTTCTCTGTTTGAACTGAGTTGGTTTATGAATTTTATATAGGTTTATATGAGGTCAGAAAACTGATTTCTGCTGGCCTTGAATGGAGTTCGTCTTCATTATAATGGATAGTGGGTTGAGTCATACAGTATACAGCCTAAAGGTATGTGAAATAAATAAGCTACGTGAAAAATGTAGGAAAAATGCCATTGAAAATCCAGTCTTGACAGAATTTAAACGCCAGTTTTTGAATGTGTCAACCAGTAAATGTTTTTTTTTGTTTGTTTATGGGTGTCTCTTGGGCGCTTTTTAATTAAACTCCTTTTAAGCCAGTGGAAAGTGGTGCTTTTCGGTGGTGGAGAAGCACAGACGTCCCTTAAGCTACCATTAAACTAAAGGTTTTTTTTTTCTTCTGATATTTGTTTGTTCCAGTCACTCTCTCCCGTTTGTGCTCTGTCCCCTTTAGACAAAGTGGTCATTATCAGATTGCCATCAATCAAGTTGATCATTTTGATGTTTAATCCATCGCACTGTTGTTCATTAGTCATCTGAGCTCAATAGCATTGGCTACAGTGGATTACGGCCTGTCAGTCATCGTAGATGAATTCGTCTGTCGTTGTCGTGAGGGGATTCTGGGGGGTCACGGTGCACAAAGATATGGGCTTGTTAGTGCAAGAGGAATGGAGAGGTGTTTCTGTGTCAAACTGCAGACCGATCGCTGTTGGGTGTTTAATGATGGTTAAAAACGTCTGACGGCTGCATGGATTGACAAACTAGACCAGAGTTCAGCCCACACAGATGCACTGCCTGACCTTTGACCAGTGCAATGGACAGACTGATTTATGAATAATGTGTAAACTTAACATTCATTTAAATGAATAAATGATTATTTCCTGTTTATAATTTATAATTAATGTATTTAGAATTATTCTAATAATTGTAAATAAGTGTAAATATATATTTGTAGTCATATTTATGAACATTTAATATAATAATATTGTATTATATTGTATTATAATTTTATATTATTATAAGGTTGTTGTTGTTATATTGTTGTTTTTATTGTTATGATAGATTTAAATTATTATTTTTTTATATTTATTATCAGAAAATCAGCCACTCTATATATCTCCATGTTTTTCCTAAAATGTGTGTAAATTATTAAATGATTAAAATGATATGGTTTCTTTTCTGCATGTCTGCATGTCTTTTTTTATTTCAGTAAAAGTGGCTATGCGATAATGGGCAGTTTCCTTTCACTCTTGACATTTTATGACTGGGTCATGGGCATTGGTCCTTTTCAGCCAAAATGATTTTACGGTCAGTTTGTCTTCTTTATGATGGGGCATCAATCATGCTGGACTCATGCAGGGAAGGGCGGCGGAGCTCCTCGGTTAATTCTCGTTGCACAAGCTCACATGCAGTATGTTCTTGCTCACTAAGTAAAAAAAACTTCCACTTCAACTTTATATTTCCATTGATTGAAGATCAAAGATTTAAAAAGCAGCTGTAAATTTGAGAATAATGGTTGTTCTCTCCTTACAAGCTCTGCAAGAATAGACCTTTCACTTGGACTGAAAGTTTGTGTTGTTGGCTCAGCAAACTCACTGCAGAGAACTAGAGCTTTCCAAAGCTGAGCTTCTGAGCTGTCTAATGTCCACTTCAGCACTTTCTCTGAGACGATAGCACTGCATTACCCCTGAACCAATGAGAGACCATCAGACTTTTTGGCAAAAGTGCTTCCATTAAGCTGGAAGTTGGAACAGGAATGTGTAGATGCTGGAGAGACGGCAGTCTTTGTGGATTTTATCGTCCTGAGGGAAGCACAGTCCTGACCTAGACAGAGTAACGATTACTGAGAAGTCTTTGTCTTTTTGTATTCACTCTTATCTGTCTCTTCATTCTTTTCTCTGTCTGCCTCTCTTTGTGTCATTATTCATTTCTAGTTTAATCAATGCAAACATCAAAGAATCTAATGATTTTGTGTTTTTTTTTTTTGTTGCTCCACACATTAGTTTATTAAAAAACATTTCTTGAGTACACCACTTCTATGCAGTATTTTTGCAGGTCTTAAAAAAAATCTTAATTCATGCTTTAACAAATTAAGGCCTTAAAGGTCTTATCAGAGCAGAAACTGCTAAGTTCATTAAGGCAAGGCATTAAATAGTGCATGCACTATGAAAAAATATCTTACTCAGTATTTTGTTTTGTTTTACAATGCTAATATCTAAACATCTTTAAATAGAGATACTATCGATATGTAAATTGAAGATATGAAGATAAGGCTTGTTTTCTGAGAAATTCAACAAAATTAAATGAGTTTAAGCTTAAAACAATGACAAATGCCTGTCAATGGGGAATGAAAACTTGTTTTCCCTTTGAATTAAATTTTTCTGTGCCCATTTTTGAGCAATTTCACATAATGAAAAACAAAACAAAACTAAAACATCTCAACTAATGTCATTTTGATTCTCAAGCAGATGGATCGGAATATTTAGAAATTTGCACTGGAAAACGACAAAAATACTGTTGAAGAACAACAACAGTGTTAGGGATGCATGATATTATCATAATGTTATCGAAATCATTGGTACGAGATGTAAAATTATTCCGATATGCCTTGCCAATAAGATGAATAGCTCACATGTGCTCAAGATCAGCAGAGTGGTCATTCTTAGATCCAATTTTTGCCTAAATGGTGATTCACTGTATTGGAACGCCACATTTAATATAAGAATGCAAGTACAGAATGATGTCAGCAGCAGGGGTGAAATGGTACACAATCACAATCGGCTCGTTATGGTATGGTTTCGGTACAGCAGGAGGAAAAAACTAAACTTTTTTTTTTAAATTAAATAATGGTTTACTGAACAAGTTGCTTTTTCTTTAAATAAATTCAATTACAATTAAAATTTTCTTAGGGATAAAATCTACCTCAGATTCTGCTCTAAACTGTAGGGAGCCCTTTTACATTATAAGGTAAGGTTAAAATTAACAACACAGCCCAAACTTAACTTAAATTCAATTACTAATTATTTTTAACTGTTATAATCGACACTCAAAGAAAAAAATGCAAACATGCAAATTGCACATAGGCCTAATGCAGTTTTTAAATTAACTTCCGTCTTCAGTTGAAATATATCATTTACAAAATGGCTGTCAAAACTTTTTTCATAAAATATTTATTTAAACATACATTAAATGATTAAGACATCGCTAACACGTAAAGTAAAACCTAATGATTATACGGTCTAATATTTTGTGAAATGCGTGTAAATATATTATATATGTATGTGTATGTATGTATGTACATATGTATGTGTGTATGTATTAAATTGATTATGAAAACTTAAACGCACTGAATGGTTTTTAGAGTTGTTACAATTCTGTTCCTTTAGACCATCAACAAATGTTAAATCTACAAATAAAATGGCAAAATTAAAAATAATTTGTTTATAATCACTGCACAGGAGAGACTTGGCATTGTATGGGCATCGGCATCAGCTGTCAGCCAAAATGAGTTGAAAAATATCAGCATATCAGATATAGAAAAAAGTCCAATATCGTGCTTCCCAAATCATTTTTTCTTTTTTTTCTTGTTTTTTTTTTGGAAAATTATTTTTTTTTTAAAAATCGAGATCTGTTGGAAGTTTTATTTTTAAGCTTTGAGCTTTTACATTAACATGTAGAGACCATATTGACGTATTATTTTCCCTTTAATTTATTCTTTAATTTTTCTTTGCTTGGTCTTAAAAAGGTTTTAAAATGTCTTAAATAAATCTTCATAAAGCCTGCAGAAACCCTGTCTATGATGAACGTATAAATCATCTGAATCATTGAAAGATCTAATGCAATAGAGCTAAAAAAGAGAAAACTTCTGATGTAATAGAGCTACAAAAAATCTTCAGATTATGATTTATACATTAATTTTGTGTATTCTTTTAGGGAGAATATTTTATTACTTGAAAACACTTAACTGTTTTAAAACCGTTTGATTAAAACTTTAGTTGAATTGTCTAAAGTTCAAACATATGAAAACATATGAAACCAGCTAAGAACTTGACATGTGTTTCAAGCTAGATTATTAAAAGATCGTTGTTTTCATCTTGGACATTTATATTTTTTATTGACCACCGGTGTTTCTCTTTCCTCATGTCACAGGTCTGGGAAGTTTCCTCTGGGGAGATACTCCTTTCCGTCCTCTTTGACGTTGGCATCATGTCAGTGACCTTTGACCCCTGCGAGTATTTCCTATTCTGTGGAGGCAGTGATGGCAATATTTTTCAGGTGTCTCTCTGCAGCACGGTAAGCACTTTAGATGCCGCCATTTCCTGATCAGTGGCCTTTATTGAGGTCCGATGAGACCTTTGCAATAGAGTTTTTGTCACCATTGTGAAGTTGTTTATGAGATGTTAAATTGGCCAATAGCACATGGAGAAGCAGCCTGTTGTGGTTTCATAAGCAATAATGCACCCTGTCTTATCTTCACTGCATTAGACGGAGAATATTACAGTAATTTTAACTGGACTCCTGCTTGGCAGCGATTAGATATAAATAGTGGCGAGTCATTTTCTGTCAAATCTTCATTTCTTTTCTTTCACAGAGTCCTCATAGTAAACTTAGCCAATTTCAGTTTCTGGTGTGAAACATTTATATGCTGATCTTTGTGATCCTCTGTCCTGATCCTTCACATGTCTCCTCAGCACTGCTGAGAACTGAAGTGAGTGTTTATTTATTTATTTTTTTTCTGGTGAGCTGTCTGTTTCAGTCCAGGTCAGGGCATCTTAGAGAAAACTCTCAGTGCTGGAAGGCAAAAATGAATGTGAAAAGAATGTGTTTCCTCACATTCTCACCTCACTTCACCTTTACACTTCTCTCAAAGGGAATTTAAGATGAAACGTGTGCAAGTGTCATGGCTATTGTCAGTTTCACTTAAAGCCCATGCAGTTTTGCTGGATCAGTAGAAGTAGGTTATTCCCCAGCTGGTGCCTTTCACTTTGAGAAGATATGAGGCTCAAGCAGCGGACACATCTGTTTACCGAAAACATTGGTATTGGGAATTTTGTGGTTTGTGGAAATTACTGTATTTTGAGGAGATCTCAGATAATGCATTTACTCATCCTCTTGTTGTTCCAAACCTTCTATGGGAGATGTTAAGCAGAATGTTCATGCTAGGGGTGGGCGATATAGCCGGTAGACACAATTTAAAAAAAAAAAGTAAAAAAAGAAATTTGTAGGTTGATGAATAGTTGTTACACGCTCACGACGTTGCTGTGCTAAGTGGTCATGAAAACTTTGCAGTTTAAAAACAAGTGATTTTAAGCCATTGAAACTAGGGGTGTGCGATATTGACAAAAAAATAATCTCTCTATTTTTTGTGATTTTATCAATAACGATTATTAGATGATATTTTGCTGAGTGTGTTATTGTGTTGCTACCTTAGGACTCCTAAAGTTTTTGATATTCTTCATATTCAGTGTGGTGGTCAGATAGAAAATAATCTTTTCCAATAAGTTTAAACTGATTTTTACGTTTTATGAGCTACCTTTATGAAGCCATTTTTTTTTCTATAAGTGTCCATTATCTTTTGAGTCAAATTCAAAGTCAAAGTCAAGTTCTTACATTTAATCAGTGAATTAGAATAATAAGACATTTGAGCTGTTACCAAGCAAATGAAATCAGTCTCAACAAAATTAATCTTTGCAATGCAGAGGAAACACAGAAGCTGCATCTGAAGTGGTATTCAGATGTATTTACTCACTGTTTAATGCAGGACATGAATGCATTTAACCTGCAATTACAAATGCATAAATAATGTTTGCAAATATTAATCATAAAACGTTGAATATATACTTTAAATGTGAAATTAAAACCGCCAACAGGTGGCAGCAAGTCACTGCTATTAAGTGAGTCATTGCGATTGACCGAATCATTTAAACAGTTCATTCTGGAACGAATCACCATCATGTTGCTCAGAGACACAAAAGAGCGTTGTAAATTGTGGCTGTGTTTGGAAGTATTTTTGTTGCAAAAACAAGAAATATAGTCTCTAAAATGTAAGTCTCTTAATTAATTTCTTGTTTATTGAACTGTTGTAAAAAATCAATATCACCTTTGTAATCATGGTAATTTTTGTGGAAAAAACTGCACTCTTTGTGTGTGAAATTAACTATATGAAGTGGTAAAAATTTATGCATTTTCTGCCCCCATGACTTGAATTTGTGATTATTCTAAATACCTTTTAATAGACTGAATCATGCAGTGAAAGAACACACTCTAAATGCGCACACACACTAGTCTAGACTTCACATAATGTTTGCGTTTTTGCGAAATACTCGATAATGTCAAATCGCACATTGTTAAAACAATTACGATATTATTGCAGATGATATAAATTCCACACCCCTAGTTGAAACACAATCAGCAGCAGTGAAAGAGGACTCATTTAATTTTATGTCCGTGCTGTCTTAAGGCCGGGACACACCAAGCCTACTTCAAAGAACTAGCAGCGATGAAAGCCGATGGTGTTGTCGACTGCGTCAGCCCAGAAAGCTGCGCTCGAACACACTGCACAGACTACAACCAACAGCAAATTAACACGTGCGTTCTACGCCTGCGTGAGAGGAGTTAGCTGTCTGTATCAGCAGCCATCAATAGTGTATATATACGTCATTCAAAAGGAGAAACCGAAACAAAGATACGAGATAAACACAGATATACAAAACGTAAACAAATCAGTGCTTGCTTACCATTTTGAATATCAGTAATGTTGATAACTTTAATCCTTTTAAGCGGCTCATGTTGTTATGAAAACATTCGCGTATTAGAATGATTGGGAAAGATCACATAACGT
>JAUZSZ010000112.1:25563613-25574541 GCA_034780575.1 Labeobarbus marequensis | reverse complement strand
CTATGAAAGGAAGATTTGATATTGGTCTATAGTTGCTCAACATGGTGTTATCAAGATTGCGCTTTTTCAGAAGGGGCAAGACTGAACGCAAAATAGCAATGCGATATGTAAAATGGCAATGATTTTCTGTATTTAAATTTATATTTTCCCGTGCATATGTGCAATGTTTAGTGCAAAAGGAAAATGAGTAGTAGTATATATATTTATTTAATGCCATATCAGCATCTTAGGCTGTTTTCATGGCAAAAACAATTCAAAAATACAAGTGTAACAAATAAGATTAAAGATTAAGATCAAGATTAAATCGAGTGTGAGTCAAACCGAGGATTAGAATGAATAATTTATGTAATTTCCTAATGCTTTCAGTTTATAATATGATAATATTCTCAGTTTAAATTAAATTTAAATTAAATATTCAATAAGCAATCAGCAGATTCTGTCTGGTCTGTACTATGTTGTTCCCTCGACCAAATCAAGACGTGTAATGTGGTAGACTGGTTGTAGAAACAATGTTTATTGCAATATTACCATAGTTTATTACCCCTAACCAGAGCATTTGTTTTATTTTTTCCTGTAGATTGGGTACCTTAAAAAGGACTCTGAAGGTTCCCTCATCTACAATGTGGTAAATCAAGATCCTGAAGCAGAAGGTATGAGCATCACTCTGTTTCATTGTCTACTACTTTATATAGCAGACTATATATGTGTATAAAAATAGCTGAACCAGTAAACAATGAAGTGGTAATAATTGTGATTATGCACAGTGTTTAGAAAATTAACTCTGTAAAGTCTGACAAATGAAATAATTGTCAGAAAAACCTTTTTCTTTTAATTGAAACAGTTTAATTAACTGTTAGACAAAATATATATTAAGTTTGTATGTTGGTCAAAGATGAAAAAGGGTTTAGGCATAAAAGCAATAAGTGTAATACTGCTTTAAATTGTTGTTGTTTTTCCCCCCAAAAATTATTTAATTGCAATTTAATTTTGTTTTTGTTTTTCTGAGCAAAAAATAAATATCATACATTTTCCCCTGATTTACAGAAGACACCCGCTAAAATATCATTCAGTGTAACAGTCTTTTCAGGCATATTTACAACAAAAATCAATTTATGACATATTAAAAGACTAATTACTTTCACCCCAGATACTAATTAGCTGTAATTTTACATTTTTTAAATTTGCCACTATCCTAGGTTTTGCCCATTTGTCAGTAAGAATTTTGTACTCATTTAAAACACAATAAAATTTAATATGCTCCTTTATTCTTTTATTTATTTTAATATGTACACGTCAAAATAAGCATGTTTGATTTTTTTACATAAATATTGTTACACTGAATGACAATGTAACATTATTTCAACCAAATTTTGACGTTTTATTCTCCAAAAACTTATTTAAAACCTTAAAAGTAGACATTTTACTTACATTTAATGTAATTTTTGTAAATTTCTTTTGATGCGGACATCTTTACATCTTTGACCCATATACACAACAGTTCTTTGTGGTCCTTGAATTTGATTGGCTGAGAGGAGTGCAATATTCTAGTGATAACAGAACTCCAACCGTTTCACTGTTTGTATCACTCTGCTAGCAGTATGTATGTTTTAAGACCATAATGTAGTTTTAGGCGAGATTGTACTTGTTTAGATTTCAAATATGTGGTTTGTTAACTATATAAACATCAAATTATATACATGCACTTGATTTTGTTGTCTCTTTGGTAACCTATATATCATATATCCTTCGCTGCCTTTGATATCCCACTATCCTTTGTGTGTGGACTGCAGCATATTTAATCAGTTCAACACATTTTTATCATTTAATTTCTACCCAGAAATAGACGGAAATAAATCTACTCAAATATTCAGTTGACTAGTTCACTTAAATATTTTCCAGATCATCAGATATGATGTTTTGACGTCTTGAAATGTGCTCTGAGACGAGTTGCTTTTAAAAGTGCCTTAATACAATGCCATTAAGACTATTAAATGAATAGTTCACCCAAAAATGAAAATTCTGACGTTTATTATGACCTGCACATCATTCTAAACCTAAGATTTTCTGTATTCTGTGGAACACAAAAG
Organism: Labeobarbus marequensis; assembly: GCA_034780575.1. Taxonomy (NCBI): domain Eukaryota; kingdom Metazoa; phylum Chordata; class Actinopteri; order Cypriniformes; family Cyprinidae; genus Labeobarbus; species Labeobarbus marequensis. The sequence goes on along the minus strand of JAUZSZ010000112.1, from coordinate 25,572,454 downwards.
AAAATGTTTTTGGCCCCACTGACCGTAAGACTGTATGGCCAAAAACAACATTGGAACATTTGCATTGTTGTGTTTGACGTGTTTTCTGTTTCTACAGGTTTAGTGGCTTTACACATGAGCCTGTCATTGTTGAACTTTTCCCAAATTAAAAGAGCAGTATGCAAGGTGTCTCGAGTCTTGATTACAATATCATTCTAACACTCAAATCTGTGCCGATTGCCGTCGCGCTCCATGCAGCTGTCATTGAGCGTATTTGTCATCAGCGCTGCAGAATACTTCAATTCTCTTTGGTCTCCACTGGTTTCTGCATGCTGAGCAAATCAAATGTTTTTTGAATGTCCTATGCAAATATAGTCCTCGAATTTCAACATGTTCTCAAGAAGGACGTGAATAATTTAAACGGCCTCTGTTAAACTGCTAATGTTGCGGTGAGATGACCCATCTGGGCTGCTGGGAAATTTGTCACAGCTGCATATGAAGGCTGAAGACGATGTGAGGCGAAAACAGCCCGCACTTGTGTTTACCACCGAGAGCTGTTTCCCTTTCAAGCAGAGCGCTCATTTCAATGCCAGCTTGTGTACTTATTTACAAACTTCACTTATTTAATGTCAGGAGATTTAGTGGATTTACTGCCATGTGTTAAGCAGAAGTCTGTCTTGTGCTCTTTCTTTGAAACACTAAATGTCATGTTGTCTCCAAATCCATATATCAATGCTTTCTGGTAAACAAATGAGCAAAAAAATAAATCAGAGTAATGGATCTGATGTCCTTTTGGTTAGCTTACTTTCAAATGTCACTCGCTAAGGGCTGGGTCCTCATGCAGTAAATAAATAGAGGTTAGCTTTGAATATGGCCATTTTTTTCACTTTCAAGTCTTGGTAAAGCATTTTTAATGCACGTTTTGATACATCAAATCAGGTTTACAGTTAACTAAAACTTACTTTATTTCAGCTAGCTGCCAAGGTTAAATTGATGTACTAAAATAAATGAAACTGAAATAAAAATATAAAAACTAAAACAAAAACACACAACTAATTTTTTTTTTTTTAAATTAACATGAAAATGAAAAAGATACAAATAAATTTAATTAGAAATGTGGGATTAATAGATCAGTGCTTTCATTGCACTGTCCAGTTTGGCAGCAAACTATTCTGTGAGAACTTTCCTCATTAATTTCCTTAAAAAAAAAAAAGTTTATTAAAGCATTGCTCAAAGCAACTCTTCCCATAAAGTAATGCAAATAAAATTAGCATTGATTTAAAAAAAACAACAACAACAACACACAATTGACTATAAGGAAATGGCTAAAAGTATAAAAAATATTTTCTTTTAGAAGTTAAAATAAGATAAAATATTCAAATGACTATGGACAGTTTGGGCTTATGAACAGTGATTGAGAGAGCCTGCTGAGGTATCCATATTGTGAATCAGACAATATTCCTTAGGATGCATAAAAGAGGGTCTGAAATACAGTCAGCAGCAGAGGACAGATCTGTCCTAACTCTAGCAGTGCATTCTGTTTATTCAGACTCTCTGCTCTCTTTTTGGGGCATTTATAGGGATATTTCAGGGGAATATTTTATCACAACATTTCAGATGTCTGTTTTATTTTCGACTCTTCAAATTGAAAAAAAAACTTCTGTAAAGTGGATTATGCATAGCTGGTGTAGAGCAAATGACCCACGAGGCTTGGATAATGGTCTCAAGATGAGACTGCTGTTGTTAAAACTGATATTTCACAATATTTATACTGTATTTTAATGAATGCAGCCTTGGTAAACATAAGAGGCTTCTTTTTAAAGCATTGGTATATATGATATACATGTAAGTCAGGCTTTGGATGGACAGTAAATAAATAAAATGTCCCTGTGTGAGGGATGTGGTACATGGTGTGGTGTTCTTCCAGTCTTTACTCACTGGAGGAATTTCACCGCATGGGCAGCGCAGCGGGATGTGAATATACTGTATAATAAAGGGGTTAATCCAGAATCCTCTCGAGCTCACACAAAAGAAGCAAATCCACCTGTTCTACTACGCTTTGCTTGAGTTTCTTACAGCGCGGCCTGATCGTGATGGGAATTCTCCAGCCAGAATCCTACTGTGACATTTACAAGAGGCCAGCGAAGAGAGTGAATGGGGTTTTGTTTTTAATGCGTGTCAAAGCACAGGAAATGAGCGGAACATGTCTGCAAGTTTTTGTTATAGATGTAAAGTTCATTGTTATTTTAGTTTTAGCTTTATTTTTTTAAATGTCTAAGTTTCTTATTTATTTCACTTTTACTTTTAGTTACTTTAGTACATCGTTACACTCAAAGAAAATGGGAAATGTTTACTTGGGAAATAGCTGAATTAGAATAGTTTTTATTTGAATTATTATTTTAAATAAAACATGTTTTGAGTGGTTTTAGTCTTTAAGTTCCAATTTCTGTTATTTTCTGAAAAACCCATTGACAACACATATCAGCCTTTAGCTATGGCTATAAACATTTCTGAAGATTAGTATTTTAAAATGTCATGTGACGTATTTGAAAAGGTGCGCTCAAGCATGAGCCGGTCTGACTGAAATTACAGAAATAGTGTCATACCAACAATGGACTCAATATATTTGAATATTGTGTTTCTGAACTGAAGTCTTTCCCAAAAAGGGAAGATAAACAGAATGACTTAGAGAAATGAAAACCAGTGATTAGTGTTATATGTGACCCTGGAGCACAAAACCAGTCAGAAATAGCACGGGTATATTTGTAGCAATAGCCAAAAATACATTGGGTCAAAATGATCAATTTTTCTTTGATGCCAAAAATCATTAGGATAATTAAGTAAAGATCATGTTCCATGAAGATATTTTGTAAATTTCCTACCATAACTATATCAAAACTTATTTTTTGATTAGTAATATGCATTGCTAAGAACTTCATTTGGACAACTTTAAAGGCGATTTTCTCAGTATTTTGATGTTTTTTGCACCCTCAGATTCCAGATTTTCAAATAGTTGTATCTCAGCCAAATTCAGATGTATTCAGCTTTCAGATGATGTATAAATCTCACTTTCAAAAAATGTAACTTTATGTCTGGTTTTGTGGTCCAGTGTCACATATATGTGTGTGTACTATATATATATATATATATATATATATATATATATAAACTGTAATAATATTTCACTATATTACTATGTTTTTAATCAAATAATTGCAGCTTCACAATTTTTTGAATGGCAGCAGTAGCTTGTTATTATTCAAGAGCTGAGCTGCTATCTTGCTGCTGAAATATGTAGTGAAGTTTCCTTCTTTCAGTTATTCCCTGTCTCACTAAACGCATTATGTTGACAAAGGGGATGACAGACGTCCAATTAGCAGTCAACAGATGAGAACGGACAAATGAGATGGAGAATGAGGGTTTTGGTTTGTTTGTTGTCCCTCATAGCTCTCGTCCCTGATATTTTCAGCACCATAATCAATGATATTATCAGTTTTCAGTCAGAGGCTCATCATTGGTGTCACTCACCAAGCTCTTCGTACATCACAAACCAAACATCAGCACCGTCTGTAATAACAAAAGATATGATCTGATCTGGATGCTGTTGACAGAGGATATGAGAGGGTGGATATTAATCTGCTCGCAATATCACGTGAACTGTTATCACACTTGTCTTTCTTTTCCCCTTCAAATATTTTCTTATATGAGTCTCGTGGTTTGTTTGGGAAGGACATTAAGCGATATGATATTCCTGGGTTCAGTGGTGCAAAAACTTTAGAAGTTTCTCTTTAAAACGAAATTCAGGTTTTCAAACATTTTCCCCTGGTTTTAGAAAATTTTTGGTTTGTCTCTTCCACTTTTTGGACTTAATTTTGTAAAGAAAAAAGTCTCTGCCAACCCTTCCAATAAACAAAATAATAATAAATTACAGTCTGTAATTAAAGAGAAACTTCTAGCAGCCACTGCTTTTTAGAATCTCAGTCTCGAATACTAGGTGAATATTACACCACAATTAAAATTCATGAGCCAGGCTCTGCTTTCAGATTGTTCCTTCGCCCCTGAAACTTTACTAAATGGATATTGAAATTACCGCCCATCTGCTGGACTGTAACATAACCACATGGTATGATAAATCACTTCCAAGTAATTTTCCTTAACGCAGAGAGTATCTTTGGAAGTGCAACAGGCTTGTCTTTCTCTCGTGCTGTATAACATGCTCTAGTACCAGGGTTAATTGACCAACAGCGTGCTGTCAAAACACATTAGTTTGGGTTGCCAGTGTGTGGTTTATTACACCGATGGATCATTTTCCCCCGCTTGGCCCGTGCGCTCACTAGCGCTGACAATCACGGCGCACTCTCAATCAAATCACGTTTGTTAAGACATTGAGTTTCTCATCCCGTTTTGGCGTGTTAACAAGTGTGAGAGTGGGTAACTCGGCCCTGCGGCATGCCGCCTGGGGATAGATCATGTTACTGTTAGCTTCGCGTTAGCAGGCAACACAACCTCACTGGTCAGAGACGCTCACATTACATTCTGATCAGACAAACAGTAGGATAATGAGCCCCGGGCTGCCCAAAGAGAATCCCAGCATGGTGCCATTACTGCTGATGACCAGTTTACTCTTACTGTAAATGGACTATTTGTTAATATAATATTTTTATTGCTTAAAGCATGAATGTCATGAAAACGTGTGTCTACATTTCACCGTACGGTCAGTAATGAAAAAGAATAAATAAAGTAAAATTATAATAATATATGTAGAAATTATATTGTACATAATGAAAATTAAGCTTTTTTTGTGGACCTTTAATTTTTTTAATTATTAATTTTATTTTATTTGTATATAAGAAAATTTTCTTTCAAATATGTCACTGATATTTATTTATTTTTATTTATTTTTTTCAATCTGATTAAATTAAAGGCTTAGCAAAAACATGGTGTATAAATACGTCACCATTTAAATAATATAGCGATATTGAGAATTTTGTGATTATATAGTAAACATTTTTGCATTGCAATGAGAAATGTGAATTGAGTTTGAGGGAAAGGTGCTTAATTTTCATGAAAATGATGGCACAGTGCAAAAAAAATACAGTTAATTAAATAGGCTTCCTTTTTTGTCCATTTTCATTTTTTCTTTCAGTTGAAATATGAAATGGAAACGTTCTTGACAGGTTTCGTGAGATTCACCCTGTTGCTTTGCATCAGTAATTTTTTTCTTATGTGGGTGTTGTGAAAATTAACTTGCATATTTAAAAATCTTAATATCCCTCGTTGCAAATTAGGTACTTCAGCAAAATAATTGTGTTCATTAAAAGTTTTGAATGAGTAAACTCATAGTGAGAATTCTGTCATATACAGAATAAAGTACAATCATGCACATGCAATAAAGTACAGGCATATTTATGATGTTTTCATGAGTCATAGTTATAAAAATGTGGTACCCAAACTATTGCAGTCCTGCACTGCAAGCAAATGATAAGATTCTTTTGTAAATGTAAGATGCCAATCTCAGAGTCATTATTGTCTCGATTCCCTGGCATGGCTTCCTAAAGCAGCTTGGTAAGATTTTTGTGTGAGCCCAGTCTGATAAGTCTGATGCTGTATTCTTTTGTCACAGAAAAGGTGGAGAGCGAATGAGTGCGCTCAAGATCTTATTCACACACTCGATTGGATGGGGTTGAGCCAGAAGGACTCTCACGTCCTTGAAAGCAGTAGCGAGATGGCAGACTTTCTTTGGCATCCACCCCCAGTCGTGTCATTGTTCTAAGCTGTATTTGGCTTTGAATTGTGCACCGCAGCGGTGCTGGATTTGAATAAAGTTCCTCTCTGATTGGCTGTGCAGTCACATGGTCCAGCTACAAATCCTCATTTTGTGCTCCCTGTTGAGAGTTCGTGTGTGCATGTGCATGGCAGTACGAGAGATAGCTGCTTGAAGTTGAAGAGCACATGCTTGCTCTGCAATCCCAAAGGACAATAGACACTTACACAATTGAGTTAATTAGAAAATGTTTCTATTGCTTTCTGGGTCTTGGGTTCTTTTAATTAAGAAACACAAAAGTGTCTTTCAGAATAAGACGTTTGCTCGATGAAGAAGATAAGCACTCTACTTTATTGCATTGGACGGTGCAACATTAGTCTTATTTGCATCTATTAGTGCACAATGCAATTATACTTCTAAACATCTAAGCATGATATGAGAAGTATTTTTTCTCTCTACCATGATAAAAGTAATCTAATTGCTCCCACTGACTGTTTGATTAAAAATACAGCTAATGTACTCATGGTAGTCAATTTACTCAAGCTGCGCTTGTTGTATTAAACATCATTTTTTCATAAGCTTTCATTATAAAAGTGTCAGAATTGCTCAGTGTCCGCTGTAGCACTAAATGGTTCTCCTCATTGACCTTTACAGACCTTTAATATGAGCTCGCCGTTGTCGTGCGAGATTCTGCCTCGGCACAGAATCCCGTACGCCTTGGACCCAAGAGGTTTTTAATCTGTCTCGTTATGACAGTATCTGTTTCTAAAGAATCAAAATTTCCAGTGACATGTTACACATGTTTAATTATATGGTTTATAGCTTCAGATACATTATTTAATATATAAACTTTAGCGGATTCCTGTGGATAGCATATTGTCGAGAAGAGGCTGTGCTCTGCACTATGAGGGTAAATCTGTTTTTTTTTTTTTGTTTTTTTTACTGCCAAAGGACAAGGCTGTGAAGAATCAATGGTTAAAGTTAATTTTTACAGCAATACCACAGCAGTATAGCCCCAGCCTTGTGTTGTGTCACCCCTAAGTTTTACTGAAGACTGCTACAGCAACAGTGTTACACTCTATGTGTGGCGGCTGTGGGATATATATATATATATATATATATATATATATATATATACCAGTTCACATTTAACACAAACAGCTCTGCATGTTTGCTGCGTAAAACCATCAGTCAATTTTTGCATTGGTCTGAATGAAAATGCAGATTCATTCTTTGCCACTACGTGCCGCTTTTGGAGCGGTAAAAATAGCGATTTCCTCAGTAATGGCTGTACCCAAAGCAGACACTGCTTTAAATGAAATCGACCAATCACTGCGGATTAGCGTCACACAGAGGAGTAGTTTGGGAAAATTAATCGTTGAGCAAATCGTTTGGGAGTCGTTGAGCAAGTAAGGTAAAAATAAATGCATATTATAAGACAATGAAAGCGTTTTTGACCTTGTATGCATGTCAACCTGTTGTTGGGGACTCCCAAAACCAAATTATCAACATTTCATTACCCATAATAGGGGCATTTTAAGACTGGCAAATGTAATGAAAGGTTAACATTACTCATCTTCATTTCTACAGTCAATTACATTGTTTTAATGACATATGTACCTTTATGAAAATTAAACATGGTTTTACTACAAATAAAAAAAATTAATTAGTTAAACTAAAGTAACCACACATTAACCATGGTTTTGCTATACTAGCCATATAGCTTCACGATAGTATTTGTAATAAAACTTTAGTTATATACTATCAATCCGAATGACTATGCAATGCACGCTTGAGCGTGTGATCTCTGAAACGCCCAGATGTACCAAACAGACCCTCCCACCTCTGTAATAAACACGGAGATGTTAGTCCCGTCCAAATTGGTACATTACAATCACAGACGTCAAGTGATAAGAATAGTAACTCGAACGTAGTTTAGAAAACTAGTCCTGTCTGAATAGGGCTTTTGTCTTCCTAAAACTCCTGGTTATTGTTTCTCATTCTCATCTTTCTGTTGTTCTCTTCAGGGTGATGATGATCTTAAAGAGACTGGTTTCCATTTGACCACTGCTAACCAGGGCGCCTCCAAAGCCGGTCCAGGATTCAGCTTGAAGTTCTGAGCTCCAGCGGCCAGCAGGCTTTCTTTGCGCATGTGTGACACGATGCTGAGACTCATTTAGAGAACGGGCATCAGAGAGCAGTTCGCTGAACTTCACTGGGACACACAGACTCTGGGGAACAGTTTTTATTTTACAAGCACAGAGGACCTCCATGAAGTTCAAGTGCTTTAAATTCCTTGTGTTCATCTGAAATATAATGCATTGGTTTGTTTTGCCTGGTTATGTTGTTCTTTTGTCCAATCTAAAAACACGCAGCAGATCAAGCATTTTCAGATCTCTTTTATTTTTTCCTCTTCATTTGCAGTTGTAGTTAGGAGTAGGATGTTGAAAACCCATTTTTGTGATATCAAATGAATATTAAAATGAATCCATTTTAAAAACATTGATGCCATGGTCTGTCTGAATACTAGATTCTGGTTGGCTGGAAGGTGTGCATTAAAGTCACTGAATGCACAAACAGTTTGTAGTGATTTTACTTTCGCCCACCCAGGGAGGCGAGATAATGTAGTGATGGGTACTAACATCACCGATGACGTTATGATTTTCATATCACGTGCCACTTTAGGTACGGTTATAAGTAGGGCTGCACGATAAATTGAAATGAAATCGCAATCACGATTAGGCAAAAGCTGTGATAGTCATGGACGGTTCTGTGATCAGTAGTAAATCTCCATCCGAAGGCCAGAGAAACTCCAAATAGGCCCCACAGAAGAAACCCAGGAGATCCCTGTAGTGCTAGCTGAATAAACAGAAGATTTAACTGCTTTCATTGAGTCAACGTGACTAATAAACACACAACTATGACAATATATGATTTATCTGAGTTCTTATAATTTTCATTATAATAAAGTATATTTATAATACAGTGCCTTTATCACTGCTTAGAATACTATGAAATATATTGCGTGCCTTATTCTGTGTAAGAAGCCACATCATCTCACAGAAGGATTTATTTCAAACACTCGACTGACGTTATGA
>JAUZSZ010000112.1:25336544-25347591 GCA_034780575.1 Labeobarbus marequensis | reverse complement strand
AAAAAAAAAAGAATGGTCAAATGGCTGTATGGTCACCCCATGTTTATTATGATCTACAAGATGCATGCTTTTTTTCATTTGTTTTGTTTAAAAATACATTTATTCATACATATAATATTTTGTTGTTTTTAATTTCCAAATTTAAAATCATATTTAAATTCAACTATATTTGTTTTAAAAAAAAAAACTTAACATGTATACCTTTTTTTGAAAAAATAATACACTTATTCCAGGTGTACAGAAAATATTTTTGGTACTTTTTATTGGTGGTCATGCCATATAATTCATTTAATTTCCATCATAAGATAAGTTAAATAAAATTCCTTTTTTCCCTCTTTAAATTGTTGAAAATGAACCATATGAAACCAGCAAGAAAATTTTCACTTAGAAACTACTAGTAAATTTCACAATGAATTAATTGAAAAACCAAGTAACATTAAATTTAATTTTGAGAAAGACTGAAATAGCATCTTCCTGTAAAAAGTACTCCAGTAGTCTTTGTTTTATGTGACTTCAAAAAATATTTTTGTACAGTGTTGAACACTCTCATTTGTCAATGACCCACAAATGCTTGGACTGAAAAAGCCCAAAGTATACTTCACTTTTTACACATACGCGAGGGACAGCGTACAGTGCGCGTGACGCGAATTACGTTATCAGAACAGTACGCACACCACCCAGTTTTTGTAACCGCAGGTCACACAAGCTCATTGAAGTTATTTTGCACTAATCTGTTGTTCCACAAGGTGGCAACACCATCCCGTGCCGTTGTTTCACAGTAGGAAATGAAACAAAAGAGATGGAACAATAACAACAAAACAGCGGAGACTGCAACAACAACAGATGCTCACATTGACAAGCGCTTGTGAGCGAGAGGGCATGAGACAGCTCAGCTTTGGTTTAAAAGAGTTCGAAAATATTTGTTATCGGTCATAACTTACAGGGAAAAATAGAACAGCCAATGAACATGGATAAAGCTTTCTAGAGCGCATGTGTCGACCGCCCGCATTCACACACAACATCAAAAGGAGTATACTTTGAAAGGCTACGCGTTCTACGCTAGCGTACGCATACAAAAACGAAATATACTTGGGGCTTAATGCTCAATCATGTCAGTCTTAAAGCGATAGTTCACCTTCAGTTGCTAGTCCCCACTGATTTCCGTAGTATGGAAAAGAACACTATGTAAGACAATAGGGACCAGAAACTGAAGGTTAACTATCCCTTTAAGTCAGTCAGGGAAAAGTCTTTCCTGACTCAGTCCGTCTTGTTTTTCTCTATGCAGTGGTGCATGAGGTGCGCAGTGTGGACGGTGCAGTAACCAATGACGTTCACCAGCTCAGCTCTTCAGAGGTGGAAGAGCTCCTCCACAAGGCTGATGAGGTGACCATGAGCGAGTGCAGCAAGACTACACCACGTCTGGAGCGAGGGCAGGCCGAGAAGGTGGAGAAGGTAGAGAAAGTCCCAGCCGCAGCCCCCATAAAGGAGATCACGGGTGTAGAAGCCAAACCTGCAGCCCCTCAAACAGAAGTGGGCGGGGCCAGCACAGAGAACCCAGTCACAATGGTTTTCATGGGCTACCAGAGCATTGAAGATGAAGATGAAACAAAGAAGGTTTTGGGGATGGAGAGCACGACTGTGAAGGCTGAGGTGGTGCTCATCCAGGACGGAGATGCCAAGACCGCCACTGGTGACACCAAGCAGGAACAGGCACCCCCTAATGGCAGCCCAGCAGAGCCACCGAAGGCTGAAGAGGCGGCCGGTGAGTTGGGACAGCCAGAAGGGGGCGCTGCTGAGGTCAAGAGCAAAGAGAAACAACCCTGCAAGTGCTGCACTATCATGTGAGCCCAAACACGCCCTCCCAAACACAGACTTTACTGATGAAATGCAACAACATACAGAGAGAACAACAGCAAGGCTGAGAGGAATAAACGTTCAGTATCTTTTGACAGAAGCTGTTGTTTCTTTAATTGATTTTTACCTGTTTTATATTTTCTATATTGCTTTATCTTTTCCCCTTGATCCTCTCTAACCTCATTTGAATTTTATGCATTTTGTTCTTTTCTTTTTTTTTCTTTTTTTGTGGCTGAAATGAATCGAGTCATATGCGCTCCTGAGAGAGATGTATGAAGATTTGACGCTTTAACTGAAATGAACAGATCAAACCCCTTTCATCAGCATTTACTTCACAAATTTTTTAGTCTTACCTTTCCATATGGAAGATTCAAATATTTCCCATAATTGTATAATATATATGATTTTTTTAAAGCCTGTTTATTTTGAGTTCCCTTTTGCAGAGCATGTGTTGCGTGCACTACGAAGTATTTTCACTTTCACATCAAAAGAAAAGATTGAAGAAAATTATTGCTGTCAGCATTGTGCACTGCACTGTTTATTACTGATGAAGCTGTGAGAATTATTGCAATTATTTTTATTTTGTTTTGTTTTTTTAAATTAGGAATAAAACCTGTGGGATTGACAGAGCACACTTTGCATTTTGCTTAGAAAAGATGGGATTGTTTTAAACCATCATACAGGAGTTTAAAAGGAATGTTCTGGGTTCGATACAAGCTGAACTCTCGATTAATACAGAAAATAGTTTTGACTCATCCCTCAGTTTGTAATGGAAAAAAAATGTTTACAAAAATGTAAAGTTTGTATTTTTTCTTTTTTTTTCTTTTGAACATGAATTGTTCCTTAGAAAAAATGTGTTTCTGGAGCTGTAAAGTCTGGAGTCTGTATTTTTAAATGCTTTTGAAAGACATTACTTATGCTCACCGAGGATGCATTTATTAGATCAAAAATACAGTAAAAACACTGATATTGTGAAATATTATCATAGAATATCACATAGCATCATTCATTTCTTAAAGCTTAGATACACACCAAGGATTTTGCCTGTAACTACATCTGGTTTTAAAAACATTTCTCTACTGATGGCCATTTAAAAGTAGTTTTACATATATTTATTTTATCAAACGTACAGTAAAAAGTGAAATATTATTATAATTAAAAATAACTGTTCTCTATTTGAATACATTTTGAAAAGTAATTTATTCCTGTCATGCAAAGCTGAATTTTCAGCATCATTACTTCAGTCTTCAGTGTCACATGATATATGAATATGATGCTCAAGAAACATTTCTTTTTATTATCAGTGTTAAAACAGTTATGCTGCTTGATATTTTTGTGGATGCCTCTCAATATTGTTTCAGGATACTTTGATGAATAGAAAAATGAAAAAGAACAGTGTTTATATATATATATATATATATATATAGCATAGTCAGCATGATTTTTATTTGCCTTTTACAAACTTGGGGATGAGTTATAATAATTTTACGGTAAATGAAAGCATGTCACAGCTTATCCTCTCTATTGAACCAACATTCCTGCAAATGCATGTGTAACTAGTTTGACGCTATTTGCTTTAAATGGAAAAAAGGTCAATGGCTTTTATCAGAGCATCTCTTCTCTTTTCCCTTACTATTTCCCAAACAACACAATAATACAGCACCGTTTTCCTTATTTCCCTGATCTTTGTTCTCCCGTGAGTCCAGTAGATTGCGCTCTTTCATATTGAAATGTAGGACAGGTGAGCTGAGGATATCTCAGTAAGCTTTGATGTTTTGCTGTTAGGCTGTTCGGTGGTCGTTCTCAGTTGCAGCAAAGAGCTTGCGCATGTGTTTGTAATTGTTCCTTTGTGTTTCTAACTAAAATATATATAATCCCCACTTTAAATGCTCTATTTGTTGGAAATAGAGATCAAGAGTAGAGAGTCAGTTGTTCTCTCGGTTACTTTCAAACTGCTGCATGATGTAAACTTGCATCGGATCATTTGTAGCCTTCTCATCTTTCATCTGCATCGCTCATGTGTATTTGGCCTTGGTCTGACATTCAGAGGTGTGTATGTATCAGGCTGGCTGTGTGTTTTTAACTGTATGCCAGTCCGCACTGCCATCAGCCCTCAGGAAGGGTCAGTGACAGCTCATTCCTAACAAGTGACATCAACAAACTGCTGCAGCCAATCCTATGCAAGAGCCCTTATGCGTGTAAACTAGTGTCAGAATAAGCAAAGCTCTCTCACTTCCACAGCAATCATAACAGTTCCCGAGACAAGAATGGAAAGACAGGAAGGACTATATCCTCCCTTCCTTAGCTGTACCAAGGAAGTGTGGCGAGGGTACAGGAAACGTTTAATAGGTTATTATGTCAAGTATTGAAGCTTTTTCCTTTTTTTTTTTAGATACTTAAAAAAAAAGTTAGCATTTCTGTCAAAAAAATAGTTGGAATTGCCCTTAAAGTAGCTATGATGCCAAATGCTTCAGTAAAAACAAAAAGCATATTGTTTTTGTTGCCTGTGTGTTTGTGGAAGAGATGGGTGATCGACTGGTGCTTATTTAAAGATATTTTTATCTTTTCCATAACAGAAAAAAATGTCAGTAACATTACAGGTGCATTTTGTAGTCTGGTTTTACAATCAACATCTAGTTTTATGTAAATTACACCAATACCACTGTGTTTCAGAGAGTGCTTTACAAAATAATTAATTTGTTTACCTGTCCAACAAAGAGGAAGCAACTGCATCAATACTCAAGATGTTCTCCCTCATAAAATCTTGCCATACCAGTGTTTATGGCTGTCTTTCTGTCTTTTGGCTTCAGACCATTTCTTCTGCTTCTTTGGCCGTAGAGGTATTGATGGGAGCTTTCAGCTTCATGAAGCTTTGAAACCTTTGAAAATCTTTTTTTCAAATCAGTGCTTGGGAGCACGTATGAAACTGGCTTCATTACATCGGACCTTTGCTTCGAAACTTACTGAATTCTGATCTGATCTGATTTTTATTAATAAGAATGCATATATAATGAAAAAGTAGAATGGTAGTTAATTGTTTCTAATTGGACTAAATAGCCTGCCTAAAACAAGCATACAACATTATAACAAATTATACAATCATTTCATAGTATATGGTATTTATTGATCTGTAAATTTCATTCAGTAAGGTACACTTTCATTAAAACCATTGTACTTGGTTTGTAAAAGGTATCTTCGTGCAGCTTTGTGCTGTGATCACATTGCATTTACACAACTTTGACCAGCAGGTGTCGTGAGCGTGCTGTGTTTTGAGATTTTTGCGAATTAATTCAGTGATTCAAAAAACTTTTTTCTCTCATCACTATATACAGGTATTGATTCTCCCATTGTCTCTGCAGGAAGACACCATGTTTCACTGTCTAATTTTCGTTCTTTGCATCCCCACAACACTACGCTACTAGTGGCTGTGAAACTTTAAATGAAATGCCATTTCAACATGACAAAATACTTTTCAGTGGAGACGATCCACACCATAAATAACTGAAATGTGTTCATCTCATGTGTTCACACCATTCAGACTCTACAAAAACACAATTTATTTCTTAGTGTAAAACTTTTGTTAAATTAGCACCAAACTACTAAATGCACCTTTACATTACATTAGAGGGTTTGTTAACGCTTGTTAAACATGTATGTTATAAATGACTTACTTCATCAATTTAATTTGATGGCTAATTATTAACTAATTTTAGGGGAATGAAATTATGTGGCATGGCTAGATGGTAGAGGTGTGCTAGATGAAATGTGTGTGCTTTTCTCGTCTATGTAGTCGTATTTATGATTTATCTCAGTTAATATGCCATATATCTCTCATGTTTTAGTTACATTAGTGGCCGAATTGCTGGGATGAACTCTATGAAATCAATGTGCATTGTTCAGAAGACGAGGAGTCAAATGAGGTCAACATGAATGCAAAAAAACCCTTTCCGTTTATCCTGTTCTATCATGTTTACACACGTTCACTTTTCCATGTACACTCTTTTTGGATGTAAAGCAGCATCAGTGAGGTTATAATACATGGTTCAAAAAACAGTTTGCTTTCCTCCCGCTTTGCCTCCTTTAAAGTCTTTGCATCACTGTGAGTTTCATGGTTTGCCACTCACCTTACTGTCCGTCAGTACTAACATTCCAGTTCCGACGTGTTCCTCACCCCTGAATGCCTTGTTGTCTGGCCACGGGCCTGGCGTATCTGTTTTGTATAGTTGCATGCTTTTATAGGTACATACATCACACATATCTACATATATATATCCATTTCCATGTTAGATAATGTCCCTGTGCTTGAACCCCTAACCCTTGATGACAAGCTGAGTTCAGAGTCATGATAGAACAGAGGACAATATAGGGACATATAACCAGGTTCATCTCTTATTGGTTGTCCTGATAATGAATGTGTGTGCTCTTACTGCCACTGTTGTCTGTGCGTTGTGAAGGTCTGCTTTCTTATCAACCTGACAGAGCTGTAGAAGGAGTTGGAAGGAGACATTAAAATGTGACGTGCGTAACAGAAATCACTGCCTCTGTCTTGTTTTCTTTACAACTGTAAATGTGCTGCTTATGATCTACAGTATGAACAAATCTTTATGTAACAGTATTTCCTGTAATCTTCAACACCACAACAAAAGGTCTGTGTTGAATGGGATGCAATAAAAATATCATGCACTGTGAAATAATAGCAAGAAATTGTTTTCTACTTAGTTGTCCTCGTAGGCTACATGCAAAAATATAAAAATATTTTTATACTAAACCTGGCATTGTATACTATAAATACTGTTGGCTCTCTGACAAATTGCTTGTGATTTTCCTCATTTGTAAGTCACCTTGGATAAAACCATCTGCTAAAAGATAAATGTAAAAACAACATACAGAAATGAAGTGAATCAAAAATGTACAGCACAACCAGTGTAGTCTGATTCACTAACAAATGACTTTTATAAGCCAGATCTTTAAGTGAATCAGAAACGTACAGCAAAACCAGTGTAGTCCGATTCACTAACAAATGACTCTTATAAGCCAGATCTTTAAGTGAATCAGAAACATACAGCACAACCAGTGTAGTCCGATTCACTAACAAATGACTCTTATGAGCCTGTTCTTTGAAGTGAATCAGAAATGTACAGCGCAACCAGTGAAGTCTGACTAACAAATCACTCTTGTGAGCCAGGTCTTTTAAGAGAGTCAGAAACATACAGCACAACCACTGTAGTATGATTCACTAACAAATGACTCTTAGGAGCCTGTCCTTTTAAGTGAATCAGAAACGTACAGCACAACCAGTGTAGTCCGATTCACTAACAAATGAATCTTGTGAGCCTGTTCTTTTAAGTGAACCAGAAATGCACAGGGCAACCAGTGTAGTCTGACTAACAAATGATTCTTATGCTTTTGTTTCTTTTACTGCATCAAAAAAGTACAGCATGATTCACGAACATGAGTTTGTTCTTTTTGGTGAATCAAAATCAAGCAGCACATGAAGTGTCATTTGATTTCTGAACAAACTTATCTTATCAGTCTATTCTTTTCATGAATAGCTCAAAAAACTCAGTTGCCAGTTTGAATCAGTCTGACAAATCATCAAAGTGGTTACTGAATCAACATCTAACACAAACTAGTAGAGAACAAAGTAGAGGAGTAAAAAATACAAACTGGTTGCGGGCCTAGTAGTGAGACCTGAGGAACACCACTGCTGCCGTTCAGAACTAATCTAAGAGCCACCGCGGTATTGTCACTGCCATTGTCAATGAATAAATGACCAGGCTTCAGAGCAACTATGAGGTGCATTATGGGATGCTAGAGGGGTATTCTCAGCTTTTGTTCTAAGGTTGCTGATTATAGCAGCATTCCAGACTGGTATCCCTGCCCTCAGCACACTCATCAAAACACACACACACACACACACACACACACACACACACGCACACGCACACGCACACACGCCTGCATGCCCTGAATCTTTGACCACAGGCCAGGTCACCCCACACACATTTTGGGCATTTTCGCTTAAGGTGATACCTCTTGTTTTGACCATATTGGAGGAGGAGCTTTACCAGAGCAACTAAGCCAAAACACAAGTTTTATGGATAGTGGATGAAGACTGACTAAAAACTAGACAGACACCTGCAGCAGTACTGATGGGGTAGGCTGGGCTCTGCTTTCACTGTACGTTTCAGCGCTATTAGACACAATGGTCTCGCTGGATCCATCGGCCTGCAAAAGATGAGGTGAGTCATTCCAAATGAGGAAGAATGAGAGTAAAAGCAAACACATTTTTTCACATATTACAAAAATATTGTTTTTTTTATACTTTGCTTTTACACTCAGAGTATATTTGATATGGTGATTCTTGGTCGGTTATAATACATGAAAATCATTTTTCTCTTCTGTTCACTCTCATTAAACCATCTTCTTCCACAGACTGGACTCATCAGGACTGAGCTGAGTTAACTGCATGCTAGTGTTTTCCTGTCAAACTCTAGTACAGCAGTAAACACCATGTTCAGGTATACTCCTCCCTGGCAGGTGCTGTGTAACAGCCTTGATCATGCTTTTAAGGTAAGGCTGTACACATACATATGTTTTTGAAGAAATGGTTACAATTTTACACCCTTAAAAATAAAGGTACTTTATTGGCATTTTTGTTTCCATGACGAACCTTTGACATATATGGAATGTTCTTCTACTGCAATGCTATGAAACCCCCCTTTTGGAACCTTTATTTTTAAGAGTGTTGGGCATTATTTTATTCTATTACAAATTGCCAAATTAGCCTCACTTAATCAGCTTTATAAAACAAGCTTTATAACATACAGTGGTACTGATAACTTAAATTCCATATAAATAAAATAATGTGTATAGTACAATACTAGTGGTTTTTATTATGATGATTATATTCAGTAGCTAATAAAATTCTCACTATGTAATGTACAAAGTCAAATACTTTGTTCATTATATTTTTTACTGAATATATTTTATTGTGGTTAGGGCAAAGGAACATTTACCTGAACTTTGGCTTCTTCTTCTGTAGTTGTGCAAAACGTTAAGTAAATATTGTGAACACATACCATCATTTTTTTATTAGCTTAAGATAAAATAATAATTGGCCAACTCCTGCAGTACTGCTGTAGTGTAGAAATTGTATGTAGTTTTCTGACTTTGGAGCCCTCTACAGTTATGTGATTGGAATTCACTGTTGTTAATATACCAATGTCGTAATTGCAGTGGATAGCTGTACTAGTGCAATTGTTGCTCCCGTGAAGCAATTCGCCAATTTTGCGGAATTTTGCCAAGTCTGCGGTTTTCACATGGCTTTCGCGTCACAATGATCTTATATTCAAAGATAAAAAACTTGCACACGGTTGCTTTAAAACCACTAGTTTATGGTTCTTGTCCATTAGATTCATATTATTCAATCCACTGGAAACGTATGTACAAAAAGTCCAATCATAGATGCTTTTCTACATGATCAGTTAAACAGTTACTAGTGATGATCTTAGAAAAAGACATTCGCTTGGTCATAAACTCTGGAATGTAATATATGAGTGTCATGCTCTATACTACACTCATCTGCTCTGACCCGAGGGGAGATTTCCTCAGCTCATTGCACAGCTCAAATGACAGCTTCAGCTTTAATTTTAATTGCATTGTTGTTGTTGTTCTCACTACAGTCCATACGGATACATGTAAATATAGTTAACGAGAATGCTTATGAGTTTATTCAATCTCATTTAACATCTCTAATGTTAATTCTGCATGCAGATGGTTCAATAACAAGCTTTTATATTAATATACCAGGTGTCCATTCTTCCACAATACCCCATTCACAATCTATCAGTCTTCTGCACTCTTTCAGTCTGGGTGTAGGGTGTGTCTATGCGTGCATATGTGATATTAGCTGAACTTTGTCAGTCAAGTCAGTGCAGTAAAGACATAAGTGTCTTCTGATGCATATGACACTACAGGCTCTCACGCCGCTATTGATGTCTGAGGGTGAGTGTTGCTTATTTTCTTTAGCTGAAAGGTTTTGTGAGAATAAACAGCGAAGCTTGTTATGTTAGCATAAATAGTTCATATTATTTGTTCATCTGAAATGTGGGAGATCATTTGCATGTATAAGATGCCTAAATCAGAGGAGAATAGAGTGACGTAATTATCAATTAAAACAGTACAATGTTGTAACTTAATGTTCAGTTTTTCTAAAGGACAAAAAGATTGTTCTTAGTATTATATAATATTACAATTCTTAAATGCATTTTATGGCAGGAATGTTTCCTCTTTCAGCCATTTTATTGTCACTGCAGGCTAAAGGTTGATCGGGTTTAATACGGTTATATATCTTTTGATCATTTTTAATGGAGCACTTCGATCTGGAAGAAAGTGAAAGAGTGATATTTTACAAATTTGTTTTTTTGAGTCCAGTCCACATTACATTGAGCATCGATCAAAACATAGCTGTTCTGTTATCAGCTGTTGTTTCAATAATGCATTTGAATCTGGATATGAAGCTGTCATTCAGTAGGCATTTATTTAAAAAGGTTTTATCGGGTAAAGATTTGCTGTAGCACGGTTCCCTGAATCTTTGTTTTGGTAATCTTACTCCTGTAAAGCTACAGTATATTTTCTACACTTTTGGGACAATCCTCAAACAGTCTAAGCCAATCAGCAAAGGCAGAGCGGTGGTTTCCAGGAAACTGGCCTGCTGTCATTTTATCAGCGGTTCACAGTTCACGATGTCACACATGGACACCAGTGACAGTCAGCAAAACTCCCTTACAACTGCGTAAGCTTGTTCAAAGTGGTAGACACTCTTATCTTATCTATTGTTTTGATGCAGTACTCAGACCAGTGAAATTTTTTTCCCACAATGATAAATTATTTTTTAAAAAAATGGAGTAGTACATATTTCTTCAATAATGTGAGGTGAGTGGTACATTTTTTTTTTAAATCTATATAATCACCATCTAAAGACCTTTAAATACTTAAAAGTTTTGTCATCAGAAAAGTTGTTCAACATAAACAACATAAAAAAATGTTGTTGTTTTTTAAAATATAAGTATAAAAATAGTTTTTCTCTCACTCTTTTTTTTATTTTTATTTTTTTAATGCAAACAAACATACTATTTACAGGTGACAAATCAAATACAAAATAACCAAGGTCAACAAAACATACATGACA
>JAUZSZ010000112.1:25284774-25303930 GCA_034780575.1 Labeobarbus marequensis | reverse complement strand
TACCTTGGAGACAATGAGTCTCAGTTTCTGTTGTGGCCCCCCATCTATTATTTAGATTTAAGCAGGTGCGGCACAGGGGAAAAGTAATTTCCTGAGTGTGACAAACAGGTAATTATTGATGATGATGATGATACCTGATTCCAAAGATCTCCATGTCCCATAGTCCTTCTGGACAAGACATTTAAAACTTTTACAGTGAATACTTTTTTCATCTTATCCATTTTCTTGGATACAAGATGGTTTCACCAAACCAAAACTATTTTGTCTGTGAACAGAATGAAATGACAGTAAAAACTCTCCTCAGCCAGGTGGTCACAAGAGACTCCGTTTCATTCCAGAGACATCAAGGAGATCATGGGGCCTTTGATGCCAGAGGCACTTAAATCTAAATCTGACAGCAATCCAACTAAATAAGGGTCTTTTTTTGTCTGAAATGCACTAGATGAAGTTCGTCATTGGTCTACTTTGGCCAGTATCAGTGATGCTGAAACCTTCATGCATTTTATTTACATAAGCACTATTACTTTTGTATGTTGTGGAAACAGCAATCAAGTCTCTAGTCAGACAGAATGGATCTCTGCTACCACTGCAACCTGAAATATTCATGGAGCTGGTTATATTAGCTCTCAGTTTGTTGTTGTGTCTAAAAGGTACTATTATCCATTGATGACTCCTTTAAGAAACTAGGAACGACTATGAAAAAGTGTATTATATTAGAGTCATAGTAATATATTAGATATCATACATTTAATTAAGTAAAGTTACTGTTTCACTGACAAAATAACACGTTAATACTTTGATTGAACAAAAAAACCCGGTTTCCTAAGTGACTAGTTCATTCTTCAAAGACGCAGAACAATACTAGGATGCGCGACACGCAGTTTCTCGCTCCTCAACTGTAACCGCCCTTTGCTTTCAACTCGTCTTATCCAATCACAATCCTCCTCGTGTCTCACGCTCCCACTGTTGTCCAGGCTTGACCAATCACCGAGCTCATCGCTGAGGCTCCGCTCAACGCATTCCGCCATTTTGTAGCGCTTTAAGAAAACTCAGCCAAGCAACAAAGTTGCGGATCAGAGCTGCTGTTCCTCCGTGTGCAATGGACGGGTAAGTGATGCTACGTTATTATGAACGGAAAATAAACTGAGCTGGCCGGGCGATAAGCCTTGAACGAATAAAACCCTACCTTTATCAACTGGAATGCATTTTTTGTTTGTTTGATTGGACAGCGCGAGCGCTCTCATCACCAGTTGCGGTGAAGCAAACCCGTAACGTTAGTTTTCCCGTGAATCAGGTCTCTGTCTGATGCTCGCAGCCTGGTTAATCACATTTCGTTTTTTCCAAGTTTACCTGTTTTATTAGTACAACGCAAATCAGAGTTCGTGTTTTGCAGCGTAAATAACGCAGTTTTTCTCTTTTTTTTTTTTTTTGCAAAACTAGGGAGTTTTTCATCGAGAGGACTTGTTGCATCGTATATGCAGTGATACAAGTTTAAGTAGAATGAGTAAAGAAAAACATTCTTTAAAACTCACAAATATAGGGAAACAAGCCCCAAAAGTTATGTTATTCTTTCTGACCAGAATAGTATTAGTAAAATGAGTATAAGCAAATTGAATAGTTGCGTTGTGTGATGGCATTGACATCTTTTTCCCTGTGCAGCCGCCTAGAGACTGAATTGTATCCTGTGGGATCAAGTTACGCAGAATTAGAGTAAGTCCTTCTGAAATTTTATAGCTCAGAGCTGGTGTTTTTATTTATTTTTTTATTACCTGCCCACAGATTACAGTTTATTTAGTTGTTATATTAGTCAAATATTAGCATACTAAGGTGCTTCGCTTACAAAAATCGTCATGGTTGCCATAGTTTCCACCAAAACACAGTAGTTATTTTAGCCGTTTTACTTCCTGAATATGATTCAAATTGGTGTACCTTGACTTTTTTAATCATTGGAAGCACAAATCGTTTTTTAAGTTGTTCAGTTGAGGTTTATTGCTAGAGCATTGCAAAAATATGGGTTTTAAGGACTTAGGTAATTTTGGGTTACAAAATGGCAAACCAAATACAAATAAAAATACATGGAAAATAAAACGGCTTATAGGGAATTCAGCTTCCTGAGTTTGACACACAACATTTTCTCAAACGCATATCCTAAACTAAACGAATATTTACATTTTAGAAGTTTTAGTCCCTGTTTGCCTAACAGCAGCCTAGTGGTGGCTAATACCACATAGCGGTAAACATTACTGTCGTGACTACTGTAAAGTGGTGGAAACTGTGGTTAACATGGTAAATGGCAGGCCAGTGAGTCTCTTTGATAGACCCGAATGAACCAGACAGACGCACTGCACATGCACCATGTAAGATGATGCACAGAATCTAAAACCACACCCCAGGTATTGTGAAAGATGACCCCAGTCCATAGGGCCCCCTCTTTTGAGCTCTGACACCTATTTGCATGAAGATTTTTCCCTCTTGGGGAAGATTGGGACACTCGGTTTCTTTTTATTTCCACTGTTTCATACATAAAAGCATTTATGCTGCGCCACATTGATATGAGGGCTTTTCGAAGACCCGAGCCAAAGGAGAGATTCTGGTATTGCCTTTACTGAGAGTTCATGTGAAACAGGATGTGGGGGTTAATCTTCAACCATAAACTGACCCAAAATACCACTCATATTTCTTGCTCCAAGGGAGATCTGTGGGAAGGAACTAGATTACACAGTCTAGCTGCAATCTGCTTATTCCTTTAATGGGAAAAACATCTAACCAACATGAGCCAAATTAAATATTAGACTCATTAGCCCGACTTTAATATGAATTACGGTTAATATTTGGGTTGAGGATATTAATTTCACGTAATGGGCTGGATTCTTAAATTACGTAATAGACATCTTTGCATGTAATGTTTTTCTTTACCTTTTGTTTCTTTGGGACTATTTAGACAAATGTATGGGGACAGAATGGTTTTTCTTTTCCAATTTCATGCATTTTGTTTATGGTTTCCTGCTCTGATTTTTTTTTGTTTTCCATTTCTGTTTTCTTTTGCAGCGTCGTTCACGATATTGCAGTTGGTACAAAGGTAAGAATCTTATTTTAAGTCCTTCAGTCACTATGACTACATGTGCTGTACAGCTTGGGTTGGTTGAATGAGAGCAGATTGTTTCGCTTATCTTTCTTTAACTGTTTGGACTCTCTGTATTGAGAATTCGCATGGCCTTTGTGTCTTCCACACCTTGCACTATCGCTTCATCCAGACATGATTCATCCTGACAATAAGGGGGTGAATCATTTCAAAGTGAATCAGAGATTTGTTAGAACAAGCACTATGGCATTGTGCCATGCCGCATTGTGCTTCCTCAACTTTTGTTAACTCAAAGTTATCGTTTAATTTACGAAACAAATTCTGGTTCATAATATTTGACTGTTGTGAAACTCATAGTTAAGAAATCCTTAACTTGCTGCCTGGATCAGCCTTCACGAGGCCACAACATGAACACTCCCACTCACTCCCTCATTAAAGATTATTTCCTGTGGTATGTGGCTAGTGAGGAGGGACCCACAGGATGTAGAACAAAAGCCTGATTCATGAGGCTCATTTAGGTTAGTTACTTGCATGCTTTAGGTCATGCAGTAACTTATGCAGCATGAAACCTACAGGCACTGCATTTGTCTGAGGATTACCACGGTACAGAGATGGGCACTGTTTTAAGAGTTGAATGCTAATTGGAAATATTGATTCTGAGAGGTTTCCAAGTTTTGGATTTGAAATATCTGTAAGGGACCTTTTTTGTATTACGTCACCGGTTCAGATCAATTACGGGATAAAGACAACATGAAACTCCATTCAGAACTCATTTTACTTTTGTAACATGACATTTCTGAGTGAAATAGGAGATTTAATAAGCAAAGGTGTAGGTCAGGGCTTGATTTTATACACTGGGAATTGATTGAATTGTGAAACCAACAACAAGTGAGCTTGATTTGATAAAGGTTTGCTAAAACAAAACCTCCTAAATAGCTATTGGTTAAAATCACTGTGGCCTAAGTAATGTCATCAGCAAAGTAAAGTCATTTTAGAGCATGTTGCATTTACATTTTGATGAAAATAAAAAGTGGAATAACATGCAGCAGTCATTCACAAAAAAAGGTCACTGTTGATTTCATGTTAACTGGTAACACAGGAAGCTTATTATCCTCATGTATTTGGCTAATTTAAACTGCAAATTTGTAATATAATAATGTTCCACATGTCTGAGTGAAACCCAGCATAGTTTATACAATGCCTATTGATCTTGAGCAACGGGCTGTATTATTGTTGAATTTTATTTTTCTATAGCTACACACTGACTTGTTATCAGCACAAAATGGGTTTTCTTTATTTAAAATGCACTGAAAATTCATGCGCGATAAGATCAAAGGCATTACTTAAGAAAAAAAGATGTTCAGTTGTAATGTAATGTCTTCAAATTGGTCATCAGATGTTCTGACTGTTAGATGATCTTCAGGTGACAAGCATTTTATTGTTTCGGTGCACTTTCCACCTCGGCCTAATGATTGAACCCGTTTCAGAGACATTCCTCAGAGATTGGTTTTGGCTGTTGATATGATGAGATGAATGCAGTCTATTCATCAAATGCAAATATGTTTGCCTCATCACTCAGCACACACATGTAGCTCTTGTGTTTGTTCAGCAGTGCTGATCAGAGTATAGATTGCTGGGGGAGGTGCTAATGGGTCACATGGGGCTTCGCTTGATACTGTCAGTCTCTCTTTCTTGTTCTCTGTATCTCGTAAAGAATGCAGGTTGATAGCTTGTGGGTCACAGGTGCTGCTCACAGCAAGCCGACGATTAGCAATAGTCTCTTGTTAGGTTGAGTTTAATTTAGCCCAATATATGAGAATCCAAAGCTTCCCTGTGTTACCATGCAGTTAACATGAAATCATGACATTTTTGCCTCTTCTCTGTTCATTTTTTTTGTGAATGATTGGTGCATGTTATTCTGCTATTTAATATCATTGATCAAAATGTAAATGCAACATCCACTAAAGCGACTTTTCTTATCTGATGACATCACTTAGGCCACAATAATGTTAACCAATAGCCAAACAGCTATTTCGAAGGCTTTGTTTTAGCAAACTTGCATTCACTCAAGCTCAATTCTTATCTGTTTCACAATTCAGTTAGTTCCCAAGAAGAAAATCACCGTTTCTCATCAAATATCCTATTTTACTCAGATCTGAACCTGGTCCTTCATGCAGAAAAATGCAACTATTTTATATGCAATCTCAGAACCAACTTTTTCAGTTGTTGAGTTTGTAGTGTCCAGATGTTTTATATGTTAAAGTCTGTACATGGACAATTACTATTGCTATTATTACAGAAAACAAGTCTGGATCAGTGCTCATAACCTGTATGGTTAGTGTGGTAAATGGCTCAAGTTTGAACAGTAATTGTGGGTGAAAGGCACACCTGGGCGTATGGAGATAATGGGTCTTGTGTATTCAGTTCTGGGTTGGGTTTCAGTTACCTGCACAAGGTCTCCATGGTGAGCGCATTACAATCGGAGCTGCTGTGTTAACAGCCCCATTTTTTTTGGTTTGTTGTGAATTGTTGCAGTCTTCGCCCCTCCCCCTGTCTTTCACACCTTTTAATCTGTTTAACCAAGTATCCCATCATGCCACAGCCAAGAAAAAGTTAACACATTGAATGTTTGTGTTCGTCATGCTCAATGAACTTTTATGTTTATTGCACTGAGATAGTGTTGTCTGACACTATCTAAAAGTTTTGAGGAATGTTCCTGGTCCAGTGCAAATTAAAATCTATCAGCGGAAATTCTATCACCATAGAAAATAATTTTAATTTGTTAAAAATTGTGGTTTTGTTGTGATGCACTACTTTGTGCACTGGGAAACAGATAAGATGATAATTATTGAATGCTATGGCTGATATTAAATTAATTACAAAAAAATAAGAGCCACACAAATGGATATTGTGGTCCCAAATTAAGAATTTGTTCACATTTCATGTTTTATTCATTAATTCCCTCATTTTAGTCAAATTGTAAAGTTGTGCAAATTTATTTTCTAGTTTTAATACAGTGAAATTGTGACCATATTGTAGTAATAACATTTGTTCCCTTGTTTTCATATGGTTAAAACGTTGCCCACAATTTAACTAAAACCAAGGAAAAAAATCTTAATTCATGGCATTTTTCAAGATTTAAAGTGCTTCAAGGTAATTTAGGCATCACACCATTATAATGTACATTATGAAAGAAGGATACTTAGGTATTGAGATTTTCTCAAGATGTTTTTATGATTTAACTGAACGTTAGAAGGTAATCTATTTTTATATTTATAAGAAATAACACGCATAACAATATGCATACAATGTACCTGTCTGCAAAGTACTGGTTATACTGAACAAAGCAAACTTCTCTAACTAATTCAGTGGGTTACACAAAACTGGAAAATCATTGACTAGAATAGGAGTCCTGCTTCTACATCACAGGCTTGTAGTCAATTCATTGGCAGTTTATGGTAACAGGCAACTGAGCAGAGCTGTAAACAAGGTTTCTGTAAAAGCTTTAAGTTCCCAGTTTAGCTTGTTTTGCAGTAACTCTTTAAATGATTGTTTCTTAGCTTAGTTTGTTGTACCAGATGCTTGTTGTGTAGCCACCCCCCTCTGGTTTACATGTAGTTCTCATTGAGTCGTTTGACTGTGGAATTTTAATATGTGGTGGGCAGGCCTGTGTGGTTGCATGGAGTTTCTGCTGAATACACTTAATTCACTCTTCCTTTAGTTATATATACAGTCTCAGTCCAGCCATCTTCTGTTGCTTTGTTTGTCTCAACTGTCTTTGCTCAGAAAATGGATAATCTGAACAAACATTTGCTTTTGATTGTCTTAATTAAATGGGACAAAGATGCATGGTATTTGCAGAACTGTGGTTTATTACTTTTGTTTGTCACATGTTTAATGGGATATTTGTTCCAAACCTCTATGCATTTCTTCTGCTGAACACAGAAGCAGATATTTTGATATTTTTAAGAATTTGGCTAACCAAACAGTTGCTGGTCCCCGCTGACGCCAAGTCAATGTGAACCAGAAACTGTCTGGTTACCCACGTTCTTCAAAATATCTCCTGTTATGTTCAACAGAAGAAAGAAACTCGTACAGGTTTTAGAGAGTAAATGATTGCTCATTCCTCCTGATTGATGACCTGGAAATGTAAAATTGCCCCTCTCCCCATGGTCTACAGAGACCTTGCTCCATAGGTTTCTGGTGGGGGATGTCTTGTGGTTGATCTCTGACCCCACCCACCCTTAAGGCTATGCTGTTTGCACAGGAAAACTGAATGCAACATTGTCCATTTCCTGTGTTCAGAGTTTTCTGATGTAAACATGTCCTTATTTGGACATTCCACTATCATTCTTTCCTTTACTGGTTGTTTTTGGCATTCCGGCTTAAGGTTGGATTAGTCTACCATAGTTTTTTTTCCTCTTTACTTCAAGTGTTCTGTTTGTAAACCTCAGAACTGACTGTCTAAACTTCATAAAAATAACTGAAACCTGTTTGACCTGGAGCTTTTCTCTTTTTTTTTTCAGAGAGGATCTGACGAGCTGTTCTCCTGTGTTTCCAGCGGGCCCTATATCATGACCTCAGCAGGTAGGATCTGTTTATTCTTGACTCATTATTTCCTTGTTAAATGTGTTTAGTTTTGTCTGAGCAATCCACCCTGATCATCTGCTTTCCACACAGCCAACGGCAACGACAGCAAGAAGTTCAAAGGCGACATCAGAAGTCCTGGTGTTCCGTCCAGAGTTATACATGTCCGCAAGCTGCCCAATGACATCAACGAAGCGGAGGTCATCTCCCTCGGCCTTCCCTTTGGCAAAGTCACCAATCTGCTCATGCTGAAGGGAAAGAACCAGGTATTGTTCCCTCTCCATTTATGACACTCTTAGAATTAGCTCGAAATAGGAGACAAGTTGACTTAACCTAGCTGTCCACCAAATTTTTGGATTTTTCATATGTAGTAAATGCTGTACTTAAACTGGAGAATATTACCACAGTCCCCAATATTTGTGTGCTTAGATGTTGTTTTTGTATTGAGTAAAATGTGTTCAGTTTAGCAGCATATTAACATCAGATTGTACTATTTCTTTTGCTAGAGATTATTGTTTGTGAGTGTCTTGTTAAGAATATTTTGTACTATAACAAATCAAGGTTATGATAGATAACTAAAACCATAAAAAAAAATATTATTTGAAATAAAATAACTAAACTAAAATAAATTGAAACTTTTGCAGCTAGTTTAACTTGAACTAAAATAATAAAAAAAGCTGAAATAAAAATATTAAACTATATAAACATAAAAACTAATAAAATGACAAAAATAAATTAAATATAAAAAACTAAATCATACTATTAATAAACTATAATATAAAAATGAATACTTTTATTCAGCAATGATGCATTATGGTAATCAGCAGTGACAGTGAAGACATTTATAATTTAAGTAAAAAAATATATATATTTCAAATAAATTGTTCTTTTGAAAAACTGTGAAAGTGTTTATTTATATAAATCTATATGACTGTTTCCACAAATATATTAAGCATCACAAAAGTTGATCATTATAACTGTTTCTTGAGCAGCAAATCAGCATATTAAAATGATTTCTGAAGGATCATGTAATGCTGAAGACTTGAGTAATGATGATGATAAAATCAGGTTTGCACCACAGGGGTAAATTACATTTTAAAATAAATTAAAATAGAAAATCCATTCATTTAAATGTTAATAATATTTCACAATATTACTTTTTTACTAGATTTTTGACTAGATCTTGGTGAACAAAAAAGATTTAAAAAAACATGAAAGAATAGGTAATTTCTGTGAAACTGAGTTTGTTTAGCTAGAAGTCTTTGTGTTCATGTGCTTGCGTGGAGCGTTTTCCGGGCTTAAGTCAAATAGCACGATCTGCATTTTTGTGCAGGCTTTCTTGGAAATGAATACTGAAGAAGCAGCCCAGACGATGGTTACTTACTACTCCTCTGTAACGCCCGTCATCAGAAATCATCCAATCTTCATGCAGTACTCGAACCACAAAGAGCTAAAAACAGACAACTCACCGAACCAAGTGGTATGTGCTTCAAATTCTCTCAGCCAGCACATGCACCACGTACAGGGCTGCATGTGGCTTCATTCCACATTTCTGGCATATTGATTCATTTGTAAATGTTTTTATGTAAATAAAGACAGCCGAATTTTATAACGATGAGTTATTTTCAGCAGCTGTGCACTGGATGATTGATACAAGCGGAGGGTCTGATTTGCTCTCTTCTGCGCATCTTGTTTTTTGTTGCCGCATTTTCCACACTGCCCGGTTTCCTCTCTAAACAGTTTATATGCCACTAAAGGCCTTTAGCAGTGAATTCCACAGCTGCGGCCCATCAACGCTTATTTGGAGGATTGCTTATTTTACTTTGCTTCGTTCTGTTCGAGTAAACACAGAAACATAGCTTACAGTGTTTACTCCATACTCAGTTTTGTTCAAAATAAGCAGTCTACAATTTTCACTCTTACTTTTTCAGACATAAAAATGTGCATATGGATGCACAGGCGTAAAATCAATAAAGTGCAATAACATGTGTGATTTTTGGTGTCTACAGAGGGCACAGGCTGCACTGCAGGCAGTGAATGCTGTCCAGACAGGTGGCATGACTCTAGCTGCCGTTGACCCATCTGGTTTAACTGGCCCCAGCCCTGTCCTGAGGGTCATAGTTGAAAACCTCTTCTACCCTGTGACCCTAGATGTCCTGCACCAGGTATACACTTGCTCTAGTTCCTTTCTTACTATAGTTCAACAAAAAATAAAAATTGTCATCATTTGCTCACTCTCAGTCATAAGGCTTTGGTTAGTCTTTATGTATATATACAGGTATTTATACAGGTATTTGTAATGTAAGTTTGAAATGTAAGCATTTTGTATTTTCAATAATAATAACCAAAGTTAAAATGCATTCTAAAATTTGAAGGTTCGTTTTCATGTTTTAATTGTAACTGTGGTTACAATTATTCCTGAGATCATTACAAAGCGCATTACAAGGCATAGATAATGCTTTCAAACTACTTTTATAATGTGTTATATAAAAAGGCTGTAAGTAAATTGTTACCAACATTTTCAATGAGACCTGAGACGTTTCTGGCCTTAAAAGATTCAAAAAGTTGTCGTGAAACGAATAAATAGGAATTAAGTGGTTTAATTAAAGCCTTCTCAAGAAATGGGATTGCAATATATGATGAACAGATTAAATTTAGTTTTTTATTTCCATCTAAACAATTAATAGACATGCATACCATGAGCAGTGAGCACATCTCATCTGGTAAGTGCATAAGCTCAAACGATGCCTTCATAAGCATTTTGGTTTTCTGGACTTTTAGTGGAAGGACAGAAACCTCTCAGGTTTCAGTAAAATATCTGTATTTGTTTTGCGAAGATTTGGAATGACATAAAAGTAAATGATGACAGTTTTCATTTTTGTGTGAACTATGCCTTTAACTGTTGGCAGTTATGGTTGTTCGATACTAAAATATGTTTGGTTCCTCAACAGATCTTCTCGAAGTTTGGCACTGTGCTAAAAGTGATCACTTTCACTAAAAACAACCAGTTTCAAGCTCTCCTGCAGTTTGCTGATGGCCTGACAGCACAACATGCCAAGTTGGTGAGTAGCACCATCTATCAGCCATAATCTCTAATGACAACTTTGTTTTAGGTTTGTTTTTCATCAGAAAGTGCCTGGGTTGCTAGGTTGAGAGGATTAAGTGAACCCATGAGCCGAAAATGTATCTATTTCTGAAAAGCTCTGATTGGGGGATTTAAATTCTTGAAATCTGGCAAGTGCAATCATGAAAGCTTGCCAAGGCTTGTTACAAATGCAAGAAAAGGCAAATGTCAAAATAAAATGATACAACTTCAGGATAAATAACCAGTGGGCAAATATCGCAGATGATTGTTAAAAAAAAATTAAAATACAAATTTATCATGCTACCCTATCTGAACGGAACCACTTTCTCTATTTTATAAAAAGCTATAGAAATAGATGACTTGACTTGCGGTAATTCACAAACTGTGAAAGAAGATGAAAGTCTTGATTTTGATATGTCTGTGGTACAGTTTTTAATAAAATCTCTCTTTCCTCAGGCTCTAGATGGACAGAACATCTACAATGGCTGCTGTACCTTGCGGATCAGCTTTTCCAAACTTACCAGCTTAAACGTCAAATATAATAACGACAAGAGCCGTGACTATACTCGCCCGGACCTGCCAACTGGGGACAGCCAATCCGCTATTGAACATCACGCTGTGGCTGCTGCTTTCGGTACAAATGGCTGTTAAATTACAACCAGCACACTCTTTTCTTAACCTCATTCCCATTCTGCCTCTTTTAGAAAGTCTAAACATCTTGGTATTTTGCAGCTACTCCCGGGATCATCTCTGCCGCACCATACCCAGGAGTGCACGCCTTCCCTCCGGCATTTGCTATCCATCAGGCTGCAGGTACAACGGCACACAGCTCGACTCTAATGCCTTCTGTATTTCGTGTCTTGTATAGCATAAAATTAAATCCATGTCGAACAGGGTTGACAATACCTGGGGTTCCCGGAGCCCTCGCCTCGCTGGCCATTCCCGGGGCAGCCGCTGCGGCTGCGAGCAGACTGGGCTTCCCCGCCCTCCCCGGCACACACTGCGTCATGCTGGTCAGCAACCTGAACCCTGAGGTTAGCAGTTCTCAGTCTCTGACAGACCTAGATAGTGCTCAAGATGTCTTTAAATATTAGGTCTTTGAGGATTTTTGTTGTAGATGCTGATGTTACTTTTGTGCCATTATGTTCTTAATAATCCTTCAATTTTATTCTTCTTTAATTTTTTAATGAATGAGAAGTGCATCAGTCAAATCAAATGTAGAGTAACAATGGCAAAATTTCAGTAGTAGATTCTCTACACACTTTTTTATACTTTGTTTTAATGTATGTTTTTATAATATAATGTAAAAAATATTGGTTTAAATGGATTTAAATGAAAGAAATGGTACCACAGCGAAACTAAATGGAATGCTTTTATTGAAGTTTTTTTTTTGTATTTAATTTAAATTAAAAGATTAGCAATGGCACCACAACATAAATATTGGTATAATATTTTTCATTAAAAAATGACAAATGGCAATTGCACCACAACTAAAATTTATAAAATGGCTTTTTTTAAAGTTTATAATGTAAAAATGTTGATATAAATATTTCTCAAAATTCTAATACAAAAATATAAAAGTATAATTTATATTATATTGTAAAAAATACTGGTATGAATATTAATAGTTAATTTAATATTAATATTAATTTTAATTAAAACAGTTGCACCATAGCAAAAACTTAGTGGACAGATTTTTTATTTTTTATTTTTAAGAAAAAGTATATTTATATATTAAAACAATGGCATGTAGCCAGTTTAACTGCGTCAAATTAACAGCACAATGGATGTAATAGACTGATGTTGTTATTACTGCAGTACTGCTGAATGTTCCTTTAAATTTAGTGCATATATGATCTGTTGTCCCTCAGTAATTGCAGTGCACGGGACAAAAAGCCTGTTGCTTAGTGTCCATTAACCGAAGCTGTTCCTCTTTATTCGCTCAAGTGTCCTCACCCCTTCTACAGTGCATTGTGTCATTTCTTCCTCTAACATCCTCAGGTTTTGCATAAAATTATGCCATTCAGTTGAGCTTCATTCTTCTTGTTGCTTCCATTTGAATATGTTGCTGCTTTACTTCACATTCCACTCATCTCCTCCAAATATTACCACAGTAAAATAGCCAAATTGAATTTTCTGTTGGTCTGTTCTTTTATTTGTATTGCTTTGTAAAACAGACCATCGGAAAGTGCGTTTACACATTTACATGAGCACATTGTTTACTACAGTAACTAATTGCTAAAGATTAGCTTGTTATGCTGGTAAAGTTTCTTTGTTAACTTTAGCACTATATTTTGTATTTCTTTATGTATACTGACCTTGTTTTTTTTTTACCTCCTTTTTTTTTCTCCTGTTTCTCTCCCTCCCCGTTCCCCTCATCCCATTGCTCTTTTTTTGTTTTGGAAACCTCGTTCTCCTTTGCCATCTGGCTGCACGCACCATATGTCTCTACTCATCTGAACTGTACGAACAATTACATGATTCAACATCATCCCACACACACACACTCACACACACACACTCACACACACACACACACACACACACACCCAACATGTTTTTAAACACACAAACATCTCTCTCTTCTATCCCCCCCACTCCCTCCCCTCTCTCTCCGCTCCCAATCCATTAACCATCTTCATGATCCAACCATCGTTTTTCGCCATTTCCCGTGGAACTGCCTCGCTGCCTCGGATATGTTGAACCTCCACTCTGCCTCCGATCTTTACCTGTCTCTTCCTCCTCCGCTGCCCCCCTCTGCTGTCCTTTAAAGAGAGTTACGCCCCACTGCCTCTTTATTCTCTTCGGTATGTCATCCTTTAGCATCTTTTTTTGTCACTCGTTTGTTCTGGTCTTTTAATTTGATTTGATTTCCTCACAAGGGATCTGTGAGGCCCGATTCTTTGAGTGCCTCGCTTGTTTTCTGCAGTATTTGGTGTGGTGAGATGAGACGTGTCATGAAAAGCTGCAGCTTTCCCTGGACAGTGGCACTTCCTTTAAACGCAGATGGAAGGCTGCAGCTTTTTAATGACGGAACAAAGCAAATTGGCGCCTCATAAAATGTTGCATGCTTTTGAAAACTGTTCCTCTTTTACCTTTTTTATTGCATGTCTGTGGAAAAAAAGCTGTTTAAAATACTTGGTTAATAGTCAAGACTCCTGCTGTTTTAGAAGTTCATTCTTTTTTGGGTTAAAAACATTTTCATCCCCTCAACCTTTTATCTTTCGATTCTTATTACAGTCAATCCGTTGAACCTGTTCCTCAGGAGATCGAAAAACAAACTAAACACACGTTGCAGTTTTCTGAACTTTTTGAACTCTCCTCTTAACAAATTTTTTTTCTAAACTAAGATTTTTTTCAGGCTTCTCTTAAAGCAAGTTCTGTTCCGCTTGAATAAACCCTTGTTAGACACTAGTGATAATTTTATGTAAATATTTATATATTTTGTACCTTGAAGAGCATGTGATGGTGTGATATAATGGAGTATCTTGATTGTGAACTGAAGTTGTTTTATAGCTCAGGCTGGTTTTGATGAGGTGTGTTTGATCATCACGTACTGCATATTTGTATCTGACATCATACTGTCTCTCTTTGTAGGTGTATATGGGGATGTATTGAGAGTGAAAATCATGTTCAATAAGAAGGAGAACGCTCTTGTACAGATGTCTGATGGGACACAGGCTCAGCTTGGTAAACAGCCTTAAAATGATTACAATGTGCTTGCAGAACAAATGGACAATTTATATATGCACCACCATTTAAGAGTTTGTGCCAGTATGAATTTGTACAATGTTTTTAAAATAAGTCTCTTATGCTTACCAAGGCTACATTTATTTGATTAAAAAGTGTAGTAAAATAGCAATATTATTAAATATTACTACAATATAAAACAACTGTTTTCTGTATTAATATTTAAAAAAAGTCATTTAAAGTCTTCAGTGTCACTATATATGTATATGATATTATGATATAATGATTAATATAATCATATATAAATTATCATTATATAAATTATTATTAATATTCATTAAAGTTGAAAACTGCTTACATTTTTTCAAGATTATTGAATAGAAAGCTCAAAAGAGCAGCATTTATTTTCTTTATTTGTAATGATGTAAAAAAAGTCATTTTTTTTAATCCTTGCTGAATAAATGTATCACTGATTGACAATAACTGCAATAACTGGCTACTCACTATATTTGCTTATTGGAAGTGTTATAATGTCTTCAGTCTCTCATCAGAAATGGATGTGTATGTTTCATAATCAGATTGAGCCCTATTTTTTTTTTATTTTTATTTATTTATTTATTTTTTTTTTAAACCACTACAACGATGATTCACAATGAACAAACAAAGGAAACCAGAGGGCTATCGGTCATGCTGTGTTTTGCAGCAGTTTTGTTGATTAATATTAGCTGTGCTTCAACGCCCAAACTTATTCATAAATGTCCCAATGTTTAGCAGATGCTAGCACCCAAATTTGTTTTCACAGTATACTGATTGATGTTATGGGTAACTAGGGCGCAGAATGATGCACACTTTATATTTCATTTGATTTGTAGTTCAGTATTTATTTATTTTTATATGTATACATTCATATTTCAGCAATGAGCCATCTAAACGGGCAGAAGTTGTACGGCAGGCCCCTGCGCATCACGCTGTCCAAACACACGACAGTCCAGATGCCACGAGAGGGACATGAGGACCAGGGTCTCACCAAAGACTACAGCAGCTCTCCTCTCCATCGCTTCAAGAAGCCAGGCTCCAAAAACTACTCCAACATCTTTCCTCCCTCATCTACCCTGCACCTGTCTAACATCCCGTGAGTTTATACACAGCAGATACTTGGTTTCTATGAATTTCAAAACCCAAATATCTGACCTATAACTTTGTCTCTGTTTTAGACCCTCAGTTGTTGAAGATGACCTCAAGATGCTCTTTGCTAGCAATGGTGCTCTGGTCAAGAACTTCAAGTTCTTTCAGTAAGTGTGTGCAGTTGTGACATTATCATAATCTGACATTTATGTAGTATAACATAATAATTTTAAATTATTGATACTGGTAGTGGAATGACAGCCAGTAACTGATTGTGTGTGTGTGCGCACACGTTTAACACTCTACACGTGTGTTCAACACACTACACACTTTCGCTTATAACATTCAAACCATTTAATTTTTTTTTAGTGTTTAGTGTTTTAACAAGGATCTATACTACTGTTAAAACAGAATTGTTTATTAATTTCTATATTGAATATATATAATTTATCATCTAATGTATTATTAATAATAATAATTAATATTTAGTATTATTTAATATTGTTATTAGTATTTAATGTTTTATTATCAAGTAGAAATCTAATTATTTTCTATATCAAAAATTTAGATTTTTTAAATTTTGAATTATTTTAGGCTGTTGTGTCATTTTTGCCTTTTGATTATTGCAGTAATTTTCTGAATTTATTAAGTGGAACACTTATAATTTGTCAGCAAATAAAAAATTAAAAAAACAGTTAAAAGTCAGATAACCTAAATGCATTATGAAGTCATCATTCTAAGCTTTAGTTAGTTTAGCTTGTATTATTAGTTTATTTGATTTTAAATTTAATGAATGGTTTTAAATGGTTTTTATTATTTAGTAGATGGTTTTTGTCACCTGTCATTTTGAGTTAAAATGCATTTTTTTGGCCGCAACAGTCTGTTGATTAATGAATATCAGTGTATCCACAAGAAGTACTAACAAATTCATCAACTTTCAGGAAGGATCGCAAGATGGCTCTGATTCAGATGGGTTCGGTGGAGGAAGCAATCGAGTCCCTCATCCAGTTCCACAACCATGATCTCGGAGAAAACCACCATCTTAGGGTTTCTTTCTCCAAGTCCATCATTTGAGAGAAATACAGTCTAGAAAGGGCTGGAGTGGCCAGTAATTTTAAACCTCAATGAGTCTTAATCACAAAGCTCACTTCCATTTAATTATTTTATTTAAGAGGCATTTTTAGTGGATATTTACATATATATATATTTTCTCAAGGTTTTAGAAAAGCTGTATTATCAGTCTGGCCCGAAAAAAATTAATTAACTGTGTGCATCACTCCATCTGTCACTTTCAGCCTATTTCAGGCTGGTGAAAATGATTTCTGTAGAAGCAGAGATGAACCACTACAGGCCTTTGATTCCATTTGTACCATGTGTGCCTTACTGCTTCAGATCTCGAGAACCTCAGAAACATCTGCAGCTAGTGTTTGCAAATCTGTAGTTTACAGTCCATTTTGTGCCCTCTATTCCTATGAGACATGGGTTATTTTATCAGGCTGATGGTACAGGCCTAAAACTCTGCGCCTCTGTGCTACCTATCTCCCGCTAGGGTTGTACTCATCATATCCTCTAGCTTTAGCATTTATACTGTATCTTTAGAATAGAATGTTTACAGGCATTTTCCTCCTTCAAATTTATGCAGTCGTTTGTGTATTAATCCAATAGTGTTTTCTAGATTTGTATTGTTTTTATACTGTGGGCCATTGCATGTTGGCTGTGGTCAGCGGATCATTAACCGCTGTCTGTTTACTGTTTGTCCTGTATTTTGTGTAGATGTTTAGCGTCGGGCTACATGTTATTGTGTGATGCAGGCTAGTTGATTATTTAAGATATTCTACTTAAATGCCCCATGTATTTTATGCATTCATGTACCTGTGTGTACACTGCAGCTTGATACCAAAGCCTTTCCTTCATGTACCTTCGTAAGGGACATCCTGACACCTTTTAGCCTCACGACAAACGGCGTGTAGAAACATGCCCTCTCAGAGTGGCTTACGTCCGTTTCTCTGTAGAGAATGGTGTGATGGAAACCGTTCAGGTGAATTGGGACGGCCGCCAGATATGACTGATAATCAGCACACCTGCTGAATTGTGCACGTCACATAATGCCAGTCTTAACAGATCAGAGTTGATGGCCTTTAGTGACCTCTGTAAAAAGAGATGGCCTTTAGTCTCCCCGGAAAAAAACTGAAATCTGACAAGTGCCTTTTTAAAATAATGTCTTGGTTGACTCAAAGCTGTCCATCCTTGTGACATTCAGCTGCATTAGCTTTCAAAAGAAAGCCTGAGGATGGCCTAAATCTGGCACTCGGACCAGATGATGTACAGAAAATCGAATCATTGTTTATATTATATTCCCGGCAGTGTTTCATAGTGGATTGAATTATTTTACTATTTTTAATTTTACATTATGTTCTATGTATGATGTTTTTTCCCTTTGCTACATGTTTTACTATTTGTGTGGGACCAATCTAAAACAAAACAGAGGTGGCGATTTAAAGATGATAAGTCTCTTTATGATGTTGTTGATTCTTTACAGTGGCTGGATAAAACCCGATTATGCATCCTTGCACAACATTAAAAACCCTCAATATACAACATCTGCCTTAGATTATAAAGTGCTTTTTCTTATAGTGGACAGATGAGGTGTAAATACTATTTTTGTATCACAATGTTAAAAGTTATGGGTTTTTATATCTGTTAAAAACATGTATATTTTGATAACAGCTATGGACCATCATCATGCAAAAATATATAGTTCAATATAAAATGTTTAAAATCAGGATTACGCCGTTTTTCAGTCTTTATCTTGTTCTTCATGACATTCCTAGTTGTACTTTTTGCCTTCAATAAACATTTGTTTACTCAAGTCTATGTCCATGACGTTCATTCTTGTGTCAGTAAATAAGAACAGGTGAAACAGTTCTATTACAGAATAAACGCAAGTACACGAGCGTTATTTGGACGAAACGAAGTTGTGGAAACGCTAGCATTGCGTTTTGGATCGACGCACACATCGGACTCGAGAGTAGCTTGTAACTTAGCGGTTTTCAACGGCGCTGCTAGTACGTTAGCTACCGTTTTGTTCGACTTCTTGGCTTAGAGTATGATTCAAGCAGCAAAACTGTCATAATAGCCATATTTTCAAAATACCAGAATGGAAAAGAAGAGTTAAACGCGTCCACGCTCTCAGAGGGGAACCTGATCTCGTTATTAATTCCCCTCAGGTCACAATTTACCGTAACACTACGTGTGCTGTCGTCTTAAATCAGGAAGAGGAACTGGATTCTGTCGTTAAAGCCTACTTCGTAGTTGTGTGTGGGTCTTTTCTTGTCTTTAAAGATCACGAACGCTAGCAACTATGACACATTTAAGACTTCTGCCTCTGGTTTTGACTTTGTGGGCTGTTTCTTTTGCCAATGACACGAGCAACAAGCCCACCACCATTAAACCACCCGCACTCAAGAACACTTCCAGCATCAGCAACAGTACAGAAGAGTCTCAGAATAATGCCACCACCACCACCACCAAGTCAAAAAAGGGCTTCAATCTGGACGGCGCGATGATAAACAGGGCTCTGTATGTTC
>JAUZSZ010000112.1:25193998-25204623 GCA_034780575.1 Labeobarbus marequensis | reverse complement strand
TCTTGAACTGCAGATACGTCAAACCTGTCACTCTTGAAGAACCAGAGAAAATCCCTGTTATGCGGGAGGTGTTGGCAGAGCAGGGACTTGGGTTTGGGAACAATCCATAAGGGAAAAAGGCCGCCCTTTACCCTGAATAGCTGCTGCATGCCCACTTCCAGGGTTAGTGGGACAGTTTTTAAATGCATGGCTGTACTATGCACTGCAAACTCAGCCGGATCAGACAGATCCTGCTCAGCATTTACTTAAAGCTAAATTTGGCATTTTTGTACTACTTTGCTGTTATATTTTGGCTATAAAATATGATATACGTTAAATAAACTGTATGATCATGTAAAATCCAATTTTTATTTAGCAAACAATTTTTTTTTTTTTGCATTGTTTTTGTGTGTGTTTGTGTTGTGTTTTATGTAATTTTTTGCTTTGTTTTCTGTGTAAACTTATGGATTCCAGGAAATAGAAGGAAAAAATATCAGATTTTTTTCCCCACACACTTAACATTGATATTATAATTAGACATACATTAACACTGCATATTGTTTAATGTCAAATGTAGGTAGCTGCCCACCTATAGATTTATGGAGATATTACAGATTTATGGAGATATTATGATATTACTGAATCCAAATCAGGTTTCATCCTTTTTGTTAGGACAATTTATGATCAATTGATTTCATTGTAGGAGCAAGTCAGAACTGAGACATTCCCATGCAGATTATATTATTCCAATTTATGATAGTATTTTTTTATAATGGTCATGCATTTCTACAGAAATGCAGCTCAAAGAACAACATAAACTGGCAGTTTGAATATTATTAGATGCTTTCAAAATGTTGCAGAGTGCGTTCTAACAGAGAAAGTATGGTAGTCCTTGCTACTGGAGAAGCACAATCATTTCAGAATTTGCTTTTAGTGACAAACTGTTGTTTTCTTAGTCAGGGTCAGGAGCGGGAGAAGACAAACAGGTCAGTTTTTGAGCTCTTTTTCGCCCTGAGAACAAAGCCAATCACGCCTCCAACTGAAAAAGCAAAAGAGTGGCATTTTAGAAGTCCTCTGATGACAGGGTTCTGCGAGAGAGACTGTGGTAGAGATCTGCAGAAAGAATCGATCTTTCATGACAAATCTATGAACATTTTTTTTAGCGTTGCTGTACAAGCTTATTTGGCAACCAGACGTTTACAAGTTATAATAGTGAGCTTATTTTTGAAAGTT
This sequence comes from Labeobarbus marequensis, assembly GCA_034780575.1. Taxonomy (NCBI): domain Eukaryota; kingdom Metazoa; phylum Chordata; class Actinopteri; order Cypriniformes; family Cyprinidae; genus Labeobarbus; species Labeobarbus marequensis. The sequence goes on along the minus strand of JAUZSZ010000112.1, from coordinate 25,203,411 downwards.
CTTTTCTAGGCGTACACCTCAAACCCTTTTAGGTTAAAACGAACCTTGTAGTAAAAATTGTTGTAGTAAAATTGATCACGAGTGTTTTTTATTTTTAATTTTTTTGCACAGCTTGAAAAAAGCACAGTGCACAAAATATTATTTGACTTGCAACATCTACAGATCCAAATTTAGAAAATGCGACACATTCCACAGAAGCAACCGCTTTTTATGCCCCACTCGACATCTGCCACATACTATATGCTATGCTGTAAAAATAAAATAAATTTTCCCTCCCAAAGTGAAAAAATCCCTGATGTTTGTTACACCTGTATGTTTGTTACAGTGAGGATCTATAGGCCAACATTATTGTTGTCGACAAACATTTGGCCGCACGTTCAGTGTTTGTTTTTTTAAGATTAAATACTTTGTAGCATCCCATTTTAATATGCTAACTACAAGCAAGACATTCATGAGTTGATTCTCCTGAAACACTGTCTCTGAGGCGCTATCAAAACAAAGTCTGTTTGATTGCGAGTTGCGATCAGCCTGCCATAGCAACAGCGGCTCAGCCAATGGTGTAGGCTCGGGGGCGGGGCTGTCAGTTATTTTGACCAATCAGAAACACGGGTAACTTGTTTGAAAACAGTTGTTATTTTCTAGAAATAAATTGTGTTTGGTGGTGATGATTTCATGCTTCGGCTTTAACACACCCTGAATGACATTATATACGTTTTTAATTAAACCGAATGAGTTTTGTACTTTGTTGTGAACGTTTACCGTTGGTGTGTTTGGATGCGTCTTAGTGAATGAGATGGATTCTCTGCACCGTTCTCTGTTCACATGATGTTCTGGTTATGAATATCACATGCATCATGTTCTGTGTGACAAGGCTTGATGATGGCTCGCAGGACTTTGGTCTGTTCAAGGCCAAACAGAGAGAAAATCCCAAGAGGGATGTGTTTTTAATCCAAGGATTTTGCCTTGAAAAGCCAAACTCTTCCAGAGGGCTTTGAGGTTCCTACAGAATTCCTCGGCTCCTCAGCCATGTCTCAAGGGGGAGGAAAGAAACTGGATGTCTGCTGATAAAGAAAGATTATTGTTGGAAATTAATTATTGTCTAATTTTATTGAAGTCTAGAATGAAACGCATTCTTGAAACATGTAGCACAAGCCAAAAACTCATCGAAGCATTGGATAAATATCGCATAGACTTTTTATGATTATTAAAATATGGAGTAGTGATTTGTTCTGATCGACCATTGTCACAAATCTTATGTAATTATGAATTGTGGTTACACAATTTTCATCACTGTGCTAATGATTATGTAGCATTTGATAGATTTGTGATAGTAATGTTTTCTTTTTTTCGGCTTTTCTCTTTTAACTAAAGCGCTGCGTAACAATTAATATTATATTTTTCCAAACGCCACGTGGGAACTGTTCATGTTTTAGTACTAAAACATCCCTGATCTTGCAGACCGCATCTCTAAATCATTTGTCTGACAGGTAAAGGGCTCTTAACATGGCAAGCTGGAGTTCATCAAAGTGGCCGGTTTTATGATAGGCCGCACCTCAATTCTCTTTGTGACTTTTCCAACCATTTTGAATATCAAGCCTGGATGCTTAATTACTGTATTGATATTGATTTTATGGATGCATAATTGTCATTGTGTTGTAGTGTTGGGTTGATACTAAATTTTTGAGTTCGGTACAGTGCCAGCCCGTTTACGCAGTAGCAATAATAAATGTATAACTCAATGGAAAAAGACAGTAGAACACTGAATATGTGTTGTAGATTTGCGTTTTGTGTCAGTGGAGATATTCCTAAAATAAAAATTCACATATATGAAATTTTATTGATTTTAAGCTGGATAAGAAAAACAGAAAAAGCAACTATTTATTAATGCTATATAAAATGAATGAAATACATCTCAATTTTCAAATAAATCTCCAAAATTTCCAGAATAATTAAAATATTATACTGTTATTGAGCATTTAATTAATTGATTTTTATTAATATTGCTGACTTATTTATTTCATAGTGTTATTTTTTTCCCCCTCTGTATCTGAATGCCTGTGTAAACTGAGATGTCTTCTATAAAATATTGAGTCACATTGTTAGTAATGATGAATCATTTTTAAATTCTGTAATGAATGTTTTGCATTTTCAAATCATGCATTTAAATTTTTTTCCCACTCTTAAGCATTAACTCTGTTTTCACACTTAACATCACTCTGCCTGAATAGAAGCACATTTTCATCAGATACCAAAGTGTGCAAAATTGTGTTATCATAGTATCGGTGTATTGTTTTATACATGTATTATATTATATTTATTTTATTTTTTATTTTTTGTACCTTGCAAATGTATCATTTCATGTAATTAGTGATACAGAAAAGCGTTGGAGTTGGTTTATTCACGTCTTCATTAAACTTGCAGGGAAATGCATGAAACTTCTGAACGTAACCTTTCCTCATCTGTAGTTTGACCCAGATAGTTAATTATGATGTAGAATTCTCCTCAACGCTGAGGGCAGTCACAAGGTCAATTGAACGATCCATTTCTATCCTTTTTCTTCCAGATGTTTGGAGTTCAGTGACAATCGCAACAATCACAGGAGATTCAGTGTCATTAACCTCTTATTCCATCACCATTAACCCTCCGGTGGAAGAAAAAAACTTAACCAAACACATCAGTGAGACACATAATCTGTCTATATTGCTGTCAGTTCCTAATGTCTTATTTTTGGGTCACGCAGATGTGCTGTTTCATTGTATGTGTGTGTGTGTGTGTGTGTGTGTGTGTGTAAGAATATTGTGAACACTGATAGCTCTATTTCTAAACCTAGTGAGCTGCCTTGCTGCATACGGGCAACATAAGTAACTCCATCCTAAGGAAAAATGTGTGACCTCTTGCGTGGCTGATTTGGAATGTTCTTCCACATGGATGAATAGGAGATGCAATAAGAACGATACTCTAAAAAGAATAAGTATACACGGCGCATTGAATAAATTGGTCTTATTGTTTAAAAAACACGTGCAACGTTATTAAAAATCTTGACGATATCATGTGAATGGTGGATATTAAAATTCTATGCTATTATGTTAAATAAATAAAAAATACATTTAAAAAATGGATATTAATTTTTGGCATATTCAAGACTGCATTTATCAAATTATTAGTGTTTTTAAAAAATAATTTGGGACAGTTCACCCAAAAATTCTGACATTAATTACTCACCTTCATGTCGTTCCAAACCCGTAAGACCTCTGTTCATCTTGGGAACATGAATTAAGATATTTTTGATAAAATCCGAGATCTCTCAGACCCTGCATAGACAGCAAGGCTACTACCAAGATCAAGGTCCAGAATCATAGCAAGGACATCATTAAAATAGTCCATGTGATATAAGGGGTTCAACTGTAATTTTACAGTGCTATGAGAATAATTTTTGTGCGCAAAGAAAATGTGCGAAAAATGTGTACCGATGACCTTGCTACATTTCTGGACCTTGATCATGGTAGTAACCTTGCTGTCTATTTGATATTGTGAAATAACAATGTAAACTAACTATATTTTAATATATTTTGGAATGTAAATTATTCTTGTGTTTCAAAGCTGAATTTTCAGCATCATTACTCCAATCCTCATTATCATATGATCCTTCAGAAATCATTCCAATATGCTAATTTGCTGCTCAAGAAACATTTCTTATTGTTATCAGTTGTTGAAAACAGTTGTGCTGCTTAAAACTTTTGTGGAAACCTTGATACATTTTTATTTTTATTTTGGATTCTTCAATGAATAGAACATTTAGAAGAACAGCATTTATTTGAAATAGAAATGTTTTGTAAAAATGTGAAAGTCTTTACTGTCAGTTTTGACCAATTTAATGCATACTTGCTGAATAAAAGTATTAATTTCTTTCCAAAAACAAATTTTTACTGATCCAAACTTTTGAATGCTAGCGTACACAGAATGTTTTAAATAGAGTAGGTACTATTAAAAACTTTTTTCTTTTCGATATTGAATGATTGAATATTATTTATCCAGCAAAAGAAGAAATTATAGATTAATTTTACTGAGCTCATACAGTGTGTTCTGGTGAAGAATACATGCAATTCTGTCTGAGAGCCCGTCAAAAAAGAGTCAGCCTGGGACTCCTTAAAATGCTAACTAGAATTTTGAAGAGCAGTGTGCGTTGATGGCATCTCTTCTGCTCTGTTTTCTGCTTCCTTACTGCATCATTAGCTCATCTTTTTGTCCTTGATCTGTTCCACATGTCTGGCTGTTGGTCTTCAGCGGCTCTGCATGTCAACGCATCACGGTCAGCAGGATTAACTGATTCCTCTCCTTTAGAAAGCCTCCCATTTGGACACACCAAGTATATGACATTTGCCATTCCTGTATGCTATCCAGATCAATTCACGATAGCTAGCAAGAAAAAAAAAACCATACACACGTAGTATGATACACTTCATTACCAAGCGCTCTGCGAAAATGTCTTTTTACCTCATGTCACGGTCACAGGACTCTTTTTTTTTCAAAACCTGTAGCCAGTGGTCAAAGTAACCGTTTGCTCACTAGGCAGCGGAGCACTTAGTGCTTTTCAAAAGCCACTGCCTTACGCTGCTGCTTCTGCTTGGGTTGAGGAAAGAGGGAATTTCATGGGTCATTAGCATGGTCCATAACCACGCCTAACGCTAAGGACTTTTCAAGATGTGATCTCGATGGGCCTGCATTTGATGGTCTAAAAAGAAAGAGCATTTGGGGCCTCGCCTGGATGTGGGGGGAAATTTCAGGGCACTGAACTGCCTGCCTGGAGGGAGACCAAGAGCCGAGCGGTGACTCACGGTGCGCTGAGTGATCTAAACGTCTGGAGGACTGGAAAGGTGAGAGGTCTTTCCAACTGTAAGGAGTTGATCTTTCAGTGATATCTGGGGATCCGAATCTTCAGCTACAAGACTCAAGAGTGGACACATTTGATGCCCTCAGAAGAGTGTCAGGCTCATCCTGGTTTGATCCCTGCCAGTCTCCCTTTGTAAGTGCTAGTAGGTGCTGGCTGAGGCCGTTTTAATCTGTCTGCAGAATGGGCAATTAGGAAATCCTCAGAAGCACCGGGCCACTGAGCCCTTTATTGAGGAGCTCACTCCACACACAGGGATTAAATCGGCAGAGAGAGACTCTGCTGCAAGGGTCTTTTCTGCCACATTAGCTTTTACAAAAGGGATTTCGAAGGTCTAGGAACAGCAGCCCCCTCCTTCGCTCCTTTCTCCGTCAGTGTTCGTTGGCCGCAATTAACCAGAGTTCCCATAGAAGATGCGTCCGTGGGGCTGGTCAGTACGAGGGCCCCCGCGTCTCCTGCACTACGCCCATCGGAGCTATAATTAAAGTTGAGACAACTCTCAGGGCCGCAGAGATGATGGGGGGCTAAAGGCACTTTGTTCAAGGCCTTTTCAGAGGAAATCAAGCCTTGTTAGTTGAACCAGTCTGCATGACTGATCAGCTTCAACAGACTACGGGTTCAAGATGGGCTTTGTGTGCCAGAGAAGGGGGTGGCATCAATAAAATGCATTGAGTACTACTCGGATAACTTCAAAAGCCAGTGGCTCAAACTGGCCTGCATCTAAGCTGACGGATATAGAAGACTAGACTTTCGATTGTTATTTAAATGACACTTGAATAAAGTCTGTTTGCCTTGAAAAAGGCAACTGTGCTTTAAGACATCACGGCACCTGAAAAAGACTAATGCGTATTTACCAGTCGTTCAGGGCGGAGGTATTGCTGTACTGCAGGCTGTTTTTCAATATGTTTACTGTGTCAGAAAAGAAAAGAGACATATTTTATCCATTAGACAAACTTTATTAAATCCGGAGACACTCAGGGGAACATAGCAGAGGGATTATTGCTCTTTTACAAGCGACTAGTTTTGTATTACGATATATTGCCACTTTAGCCACTCTGAAACTCATTCCTGGCTTTGCCGGTGTTTTCACTATGCAGAATGCTGGCCTCTGCAGTACCGGCTTGGGTCGCGATGGCACAGAGCACCAGGCTTGTTAATGCTGCCCTTAATCCCTGCCTCTCAGGGGGCCCTTTACCCAACACCCACTCTCTTCTCCACTCAAGAGCCCTGGACAGTGGGCGACACTTTCACTGTGGAATGGCCTCGGGGTATCATTCCGGTCACAATCACATCGCCGCACTGAGTTATGGCACAACTGTTAAACACCGGCTTTTGCTCATCTGATATCTGACAGAAAACTTGAGACACTCGTGAGAGTTAGAAAACACTCTTTTTAGTTTTACTGGTATTACTTTGTGGTTGGCAGAGTTTTTAATGACCAATGCAGAGAACTGGAGAGCAGGGTGACTGATGGCCTTGTTGTGCCTGCAGAACGAATTTGGAACAAAAGCTTCGCAGAACAAATTGAACGCCTGTCTATTTGTGTCCTGCCCCTTGGATGTTTATTTATTAAATATTCTGGCTTGATTATGTGGCCAGCAGTGTTGGGAAGTAACTAGTTACATGTAACAGAATTACATAATTTAATTATAAAAAAATGTAATTGTAACAGTTACTGAGAAAAATGAGTAATTAAATTACAGTTACTTATGAAAACGTTAACTATTTCAAAGGGGATTACATCTGATTTTTTCGCCCACACACCCACATAGATTTAATTGATTTCTTTCATAAAGTTCATTGACTTCTCTGAAATATGAGATACCAATGTTTCAGAAGTTTAGGACACTTATTCGACAACTGTTTTATTTCCTATTTGCGTTTATGTATATGGTTTATTTTTTTAAGATTCAGTTTTTCTTTGTTAGATGCCAGTGTTTCCTGTGATTGTCCTTGTTATGATTTTAAATCTGTGTTAAGCTTCAGAAAGATCTCAAAGTAAAAAGAGGTGCTAAAATCTGATTTTGTGGTGTCTGTACTTTAAAATTAAATGATTATAACCTTAATTCAAGTGTTGAGTACTAATGTAAGATTAACCCTGCCTGGTTTAAATGTTTGAACATGTTTAGCAGTTAAAAGCATAAGAAATTTAGAAAAGTAATCAGATGCAATCAGTCGCATGACGTTAATAAAGTAATTGAAATAGTTGCACTATTTTAAATAGGGTAATTTATAATCTGTAACCTATTACATGTCCAATGTACCCTTCCCAACACTAGTGGCAGGTGAAAATGAAGTATTCTTAGCTTTGTTTAACATGTTTTGCGTAGTTTTTCTCCACCAAACGCAGACTAGAAGTTTTGACAGGAATTTGGTCCTGTATAGAAATGTTCTATTCAGTTGCCTCTTCATCATCTAAAATCAGCAGTGATAAGAAATTATACAGCTATTTGTTCGGATTGGTGGACAAAAATCCCCTTCCGCCATCTGTGCGAGGGAAACTTTTTATATGTTGTGAACTTTTGACTAAAGTTTGGACCTGAACACTCAAAACGAATGCTTTGATTATTGGTTACTTAGACAAAAAGTCATATCTGGGAACACGGTGACCCTTCCGCAAACTTCGTGTTATGATATTACCGCACTCCAGAAACAGACTCCTCTCTAATGAAAAACAAACAACGCTCTCTTTATTGTCTTTTGCCGGCCTGTGATTTGATATACATTGTTTAATTTCTGTCGAGTAATATAGTATGTACTCATGAAATGGAAGCATTTTTAGTACCCGAAGACTGTTCATTATGGATGACTTCAGATTGCTGCATGTAGCCTTTTCATAAATCATTTAAAACCAAAGAATAACTGTTGTTCATATCTTTCCCTACCCGCAGGGAATGAGACCTAGTTACACACGGGTTCGAGCTATTTGGATCCGAGTAGAAAGAAATGGAATGAATTATGCCGTGCATTTATGTAATGGCACTTTTAAAGACATGCTTTCCTGATCAAAAAGAGCCGGTTCGACACAGCCTCCGGCCTCCCTGTACATTAAAACCATTACACTGTCAGATACGGAACCACATGCCAGTGATTGATAAGTTTTGCTTACAGTAAACACATGTATGTACAATGTATCATTCAAACAGGGCCCCACATCCTTCAAGCTCTTTTCGGTGGAGGAGGGTGTTGGGAATCTGAAACATGATATTACAGCTCAGAGAATTCCGTCACTCTGTGTTTACCCGTCGCCAGAAATCATTCAGGACTTTGCTGGTGTGAATTCCCACCACTGTAACCCAAGGCTAGCACTGAATTCGTCGACATGCATTACACAGGTAGCCATCAGCCCCGGACCACATTTCCTCTCTTTTGGGGGTTTCTCTGTTGCTCACAGTAGCACTTGGAGGGAGTCTTCATTACAAAAAAGTACAGATTTTTTTTAGCTTATTGAGGCCAAATGGGGGTAAAAAAAAAGCAAACCAAAAAAGAAAATACAATCTGCCCCTTTCTCCTGCTCTAGGTCAGAACCTTCATACACCACTTTTGGCTTCTTACTCTTCTGTGGTACCCATCTCTGATAGGCCATATCCTGGCAGAGAACATACTTTCTCATGTATTTCCTCAGGAAAATCACAGGAGTGTGTGGGACTGGATGTGTGTGCATGTGTAAGAACACACATTTGCTGTCTGATATTTGAATCAGTTTTTTCCTAAATATTTGTTCCAGTTATAATCGAAAGGCCTTTTCACAAAGCATTAAAATGTTGAGTATTTTCATTTATTCATTTATTTACTGAAATGTGTTGGTAGATGCATTGTTTCCATTTCAATTTGTGTGTGTTGAAAAATTTGGTGGGGTGCCTTAATAGCCAGTGAACTGATTGATTCTCATTGAGTTTCCTCATGAAAAATAGTTTTAGCATCAACTGTACAGGACACTGTACAGAATGAGAAGCTCTGCTGTTTGTTGTAGGTCATTAACTAGCAAGCCCATCTAGACTGGCCTATCAGACAGCATGACCTCGTACACGGTAAACGCATAATCACAGCTTAATACTACCACAATCCTCTGTTTATGAAACGATTTCCTCCGCAAGAGTCCATCTCCTCTGATTTCTTTTTACCTTGGCTTAAACCCACCTAGTTCTTCCTTTCTTTTCTCCATTTTTTTGGGCCGTCCGTACGAGCGGGGCAGAGGACGATGGTAAAGGCAGAGCAATAACAGGAGAGTTAATGGGATTATGCAAATGAGAGCTCTCTTAAAGGGCCCATTTGAAGTGTTTAATGGAAATTATGGAGATGGTTCACTGGCTTCAGCGTTTGGAGTGGAAATGAAAGGCGGTGGAAAGGTTTTGGGAGGAGGTTTGGTGAGGAGGGGACACAAATAAATCCAATAGGCCTGCTTGTCAGCATTGTGGGAGGAGAAGACAGGATGGATTGAGGGATGATCCGACCAGGAGGAGGAGGAGGAGATGGAGTGGAGAGAGCGAGATATTTGCTCGGCTCGAAGGTTATTATGCTCTTT
>JAUZSZ010000112.1:25119979-25130634 GCA_034780575.1 Labeobarbus marequensis | reverse complement strand
TGTTCTGCATGTCTCTGTGTCAGTGAGTGGCGTAGTTTCCTCTACTACACAAACTCAAACACACGTGACACTCAGTGTTTTCAGCATCTGCGTCTCAGTATGAGACATGAACACACAAACTTCATTTCCAGAGGAGCTCTGACAGTCACTTCACCTGCTTTACACCGTTTCATTCGAGAAAAAACTACCATCAAACACACTGAAACCTCCAAAATTGGTTTAACTTGAAGAAAAGTGATAGTAATAATATGTTTATCTTTGAGGAGTATCATACAACCAAGGTTTTCATCCGTGTTTTTATTTATACAGTTCTGATGTGCAGCCTCTTATTTGACCAAAATAAAAATGCAATGTTATGTTGTAAATTAATTATTTTAACGTGATTAGATTTTAAAAGATTGATTAAATTGTTAAAGCTTTATTAATTATTTCATTACAGACCATTCTGATGATAAATTAGTATCAAATCAAAGACAGAATTCATAAAAAAGGAAAATGCAGAATTCAAGGAAAATAAAACAGATATACTAAATGAACGGGTAGCTGTTCTGTAGAGTTTAACTGTGAACAAACAAGTTACCTTTACATTCATTCTCAAGGTCTAACAAACACGTAGCGAGCATTTAATTCCTCATTATTGATGAATGAATACCGTAAATATCAACATCGTACAGTATGATATGGAATTAAATATCATGATAATATTTTTGGTCATACCATCCCTTTGGATGACAAAAGAAACAGCATGCTGAGGGGTCAACTTATGCAAGTGTCAGTTTCCGTGATGCAAGTGTAATAGCTAGTTTCAAACCAAGTTCTAGCTTAGCTTGGAGATGGCAGGGGTTTTTATTTTTTTAAATTTAGGGTTTAAGGAAGTTGCCGTGACGTCTGTTTGGTGTCTGAAATGTTGCTGATCTCTTTCAGGCCCCGCTGCCCACCATGGGCCCTTTCCCAGAAGGTGAGAGCACATTATTAGCAGTGGGATAATTAATTGTCAGGCACACAAAAGGCAGGTCCTGGCCCTTTCGGGGCCCTGAAGGAGCTCTTGTCCACTGGAAGCTTGTAAATCACAGAGGCTGCTAGGGTCAGCCCGGCGGTCCTTTCCTCAAACGGTCTCCAGTGCAACACTAAGGCTTGATTCATGTGAAGTAAAGCCTCTTTCAGCAGCAGGTAATACATTTTATATATTCTCTCGCTTGCCGTCTTGAGTCCCTCAAAATCAGATAAGATCCACTTGTTTTTACAATGAAAGACTGAATGTCACAGCGGCCTTGAGCGAGAACCTGGGTGCTGTGGATAGAATCTTCTAGATAAACGTAATTACACATGCAGCCTTGAGTCCAGCCATGGCCAAAACTTGCAAACGGGAGTCTCCCTTTGGAACAATGGGGTCCAAGAAACAACTCTCAGGTTGCCAGCATCCAGAAATGTAGTTTAAAAAAAAAAAAAAAACCCCGGGGGAAAAACCCTCATGACTGTATCAGTAAGTCTCTTAAAATATCAGATAGTTTTATGACAAGGCAAGGTTAGTTCAGCTTAAAAAGTGTCATATGGTGTGACTCCCCAAAGACTTAATTATATTAGAATTTATTGTGATCACTTTGAACTATTTGCCAATAATATTTTAAAACATGCACACATTAATTCTTAATTGTATACTGAAGTTGTTGAAAACGGCTCCGTTAATGTTTCTTGTCTTGTCACATTCAGTTGTGAATGACATGAATCGTGCAAATTATAGCCTATATTTTCAAATCAAATCTATGGTGGATGTGAACTTGTCGTAACTAGATTTATTGTTTTGAACTGGCTTCTAAACCTTTTTTTTTAAATCATGAATGCTCTTTATCATTGCTTTATGTGTGTAACTTTGTGAATTTTAGGATTATACAGTAGCCACATGATCTAAGTGATCATGAAACCTATTTTGTAATTGATGCAGTCTATAATTGTTGTTTATTTTAATTCTCTACATTGTTTTAGTTGCCAATTCGCTAAAGGAAAATGAGATGACTGCAATAAATAAATGCGAAAAATGCAGTACTCACAATGCAAATGTTAAGTAATTTATATACACACTGTGCAATACTGTGCAAACATTTCACTCACATTTGTGACTAAAAATAGATGTGTGTGAATTGTAAAATGTATTTAGTATTCATGCAAATAAATTATGAAATTTGGGGTATCTTAAATTGTATAGTAAGCATTTTAATCATCATTTTGAGAAGTCTTATATTTGGGGATAAAAAACAGGATTCGCTAAACACCCTAATGTTATTATGAAACTTCAAAAATGAATGATTTCATTAAATAAATGTGAGCGACGCATGGTTCAAAGTCGAAACGTGACACTTTTGTGTTCTACAGACTCGCAGTTTCAGAGCAATTCGTAATCAAGGAGCGCTGCACATTTATGCAGTGTGATTGCTTTTGACTGACTGTTGATGAATTATGATGGAGTTTATATTGTAATATGTTGTAAGATTGCACATTTTGTCTACTTTATCTGTTTGAATGAGCAGCCAGAGATAGTAAGCGCATACATTTCAAAATAAGAGTTTCTGTGTATTGGGTTTGTTTATAAATAAAAGTCCTGCAATATGCATACTTTTTTTTCCTGGTTGATATTGGCATTTTGGACAAAATAACATTATTTAGCATATTATTAAATATATTCAGTATGTATAAACCCTGCACTGTACCAGTGAAGATTGCTCCTGGTTAACTGGACTGCATGTAGTGAATAATACGCAGGGATTTTACTCTGAAAGTTTTTAAATATAACAAGGATGACAAGCTTTTGTCTTGTGGCATGCACTTGGCTTTAATAACGTACACATGAAGAAATCATGCACACATACAGACACACACACGCGCACACACTGGTGTGAAGGTGTGGAGAAGGGAGATCGTGGCACACAAGACAGATGGCAGGAGGCAATGTGTCACCATCCACTTGAGGAAACGCCAGATACAAGGGCTGTAGGAGCCCGAGTCTCCAGCGGGCAGATGGGAGTTCTCTTCAGAGAGGGCCAAGCAGACAGCGTCATCTCATTAGCCAAGCTCATTACCCCAGTAGTACCAGATCACTAGATCTGCCATGCTCTGCATTAGCAACCCTGAGCTTCAGAGTCTAAACGTCAACGCAGACTGAGACTCAACCATCAAATCTAGAGCCAATAGACAGTTGGGTTGGAACAAGACCAACATTTTGGCTTTGGTACAATACTAGCCTTTGATACCTCATTATTGATACTTTAAACTGCAAATAATTACAAAAAGATGAAGAAGAAAAGATCTTTGTTAGGTCTTGGCTCTAGTTCTTGTGGCCCAGAATATTTAAATGTTTTGTTTCCTTTTAAAAGTAGAACAGAGAAAAACTAATATTACATTTTATTTAAAATAGTATAAAAAAATATAAATATAATTATTTAATACTAAAAAAATTATACCCCACATCCACGACTTTAGTTGTCTTATATTGACTATAAGAATTAATAATAATAATAATAATACAATTAATAGAAAGAATACAATTATTATTATTATTATTATTATTTACACCCTACATGTCAGAGACTTCATATTTGTACCAAATAATATTGCAGCACTATAAATGTTTGGTACTGCTTTTTTAGTATCTGGAACACTGTGCAAGACAGTAAAAAAATTAAGTATGAACAAAGGCTTTTATTTTGACTGTTAACTCTTCATTTCCCTGGATTTGTGTTGCTACAGTCATCCTGTGTTAACAGATTGCTGTTTTGATTCTTTTGGCACACATGCTCACATATATCCAAAAAAAAAAAAAAAAAAATTCTGAAGCGAATTAACCAAGAATCTGTACTAGAATGCCCCCCCTTGGAATTTCATACTTGTCAGGATCAGTTGTTTATTGATATAAAAAAGCATATGAAAATGGAAAATGTCTCATGTTTGTGGTATGTGGTTGCTGGGGCTCTCTCCCTGTTGTTTGTGTGTGTAAGCGTGTATGTGTGTATCTTACTTCAGATGTGTTGCAGGAGAGTGTATTGATGTTTTCAGGGGCCCGTGGGAGGCTCACACTGGAGCATCCTGCTCTTTCATCTGCTGCTCGTGGAGAAATGCGGCGAGAGAGAACTCACAAACAGAATTGAGCAAAGGAGCCTGTCATCCTCATGAAGTGTGTGTGTGTGTGTGTGTGTGTGTATGGCACGGCTGTATGTGTTTTACTCTTCCATGATTGCCCTGGGCTCCAGGCTTTTTTCCTTCATGTTTTCGTCTCTGTCCTCTTGTACAGAGGAGAACGTGGATCAGGCAAACACAGTGGCCTAATTTTGTCTCAGGGAACCACTCCAGCTGCAGGAGAACTTCCTGTGTGGAATTGTAACCGTGTCCTGTAGATGAGATACGTGCTGGTGTACGGAGCTCTGTTAGTGTAATTCATCACAAAGGTCTACACAAGATAAAGAGTAAATAAACGCTATAAGCGTCCTTTGTAAGATCCAATTATAGATGCAATGCAACCGCACTTGTAGACGTGAGCGTTCTGTGATTGGGGATTTGAATAGCATAAATATTCACTACCCAAGTAGGTCTTTCCAATTATTTAGGACGAACAGTGTGTGACGGTGATGTGAACGTACATTCAGATTCAGAATTTATCTCTCTGATACAGATTTTGCCAGTGATGAGAAGCTGGTGCATTATTTACTTAACATAAAACAAAGCAGAGTAGAATAGAATAGAAGCTGAGCTTAGCTGAATAGGTGAGAATAGATCAGAACTTCGTAGAATCGATCGGTCTAGAAGATAACAGATGAAAAATAGAATGTATCAGTCTAGAACTGAACAGCCTAACTGAACTGAATAGATGGGAAAAGAACTGAATAGAATAGAATAGAATAGAATAGAATAGAATGTATCCATCTAGAATGGAGTAGAATATAACAGTTCAGTCTGAAACAGGACTGAATGGAATAGAGTATAATAGATAAGTTCTGAGTGAAATAGAAATAAAATAGATCAAGAGCAAAAAAATATAATAAATAATAGAATAGTATAAAACAGAATAAGAATTTATAAGAAGAACAGAACTGAATTGAGTAGAATGAAACAGGTTAAAACTGACCTCAAAAGAACAATAGAATATATAATTTGGCTGTGTAATAGAATAAATAAAAAAAATGTATTGATAGAATAGAGCAGAACTGAATGGACCAGAATAGAATACATTAGTCTAGAACAGCTCAGATATGAAATGAATAGAACAAATTATAATAGATATATTTTGCAGTAGCATAGAATAGGCAAATGTTGAACTGAATAGAATAGAATAGATTTAGTCTAGCAGAACTTAATAGAACAAAATATATCAGTCCAGAATAGAATATAATGGAACTGATAAAGAAAATATAACAAATAGAATATAATAGATCAGTCTGGAATAGAACTTAACTGAATTTTATAGATCATTTTACAGTCAGGCAGAGCAGAATCTGACAGAATAGAATAATTATATTACAGTAGGAAAGAATAGATAATTCTAGAACAAAAAAATAGAAAAAAAATAGAATGTGTCACTCTGGAACTGAGTAGAAGATAACAATTGAATTGCACTGAATGGAATAGAATACAATATATTAGTCTAGAATAAAAAAGAAATAAAATAGGTCAGGGTTGAAAAATAGAATGAACAGAATATAAAAGAATAGTCTAGAACAAAATAGAATTTATGAATAGAACAGAACTGAATTTAATAGAATTTAACATGAATAGTGAAGTTGAACTGAAAAGAACAGAATGCAGTGAAATAGGTAAGGCTAGACGAAAATATAACAAATAGAATATAAAAAATCAGTCTTGAATAGAACCAAACTGAATGTTACAGATCTTGTTGCAGTCAAGCAGAGCAGAATCTAATGGACTTGAACAGAGAAGGCTGTATCAATAGTATTGTGACTAATATATCAACAGCCTGGATGGATGAAGAACAGGGCAGCATATTGCTGTCTGAATGCCAGTGTCCCACATCCCATGTGTGTCCTGTTGGAATGAGTTCCAACAAAGGAAGGATGATGTGTGTGCAGATACAGGTGGCACAGGGACACAGCACAGATTACAGGACAGACGCTGTTCTGTTGTGTGAAACACGCCTGCAAACTCTCAGCCTCATTATCAAATGCTGTTTGAGCTCACAGAACCAGACACAACCAGGCCTAACATAGGTGAGGTTCAAGAATGATTTCCATTTCTGAAAGGCACAGTTCACCCCCCCCCCCAAAAACAATTCTGTCAATAATTTGTCACACTCATTTTGATTTTTGGCTTTATATCATCTTTGAATCACAAACAAACATTGTTTGAAGAATGTTTCTAAATGGAACTGATTTTGTCCATACAATGAAAGTCAGTGGGGTCCAAACGACAATGGATAATATGGAAAACATGAACTATATGCAATTTTATTGCATATAATACCTGTTTAGCTAGATTGCAGGTGATTAGTGAATAAGGTGCAGGTTTTTGTGTTAAAATACTGTTAAGTGAATTTGCCCCTCTAGTAGGGCTGGGTGATATATTATAATATGATTATTTACCGTTTATGAGGAAGGAAATACTTTCCACTGTACCCTGAGAATGAATGTAAACGTAACTCCACAGAGAAGCTATCTTTTAATTTAAGATAATCTATTAGATTTCTTGATTTTGTGTTGTATGATTTAATACAAGTTTAATTAACACAACATTAACAATTTCAAATTCAACATGAGCAAAATCAAATGGAAATATAACAATTCTTTTAAAACGAAGCATTGCATTTTTTATTTTATTTTATTTTTTTGTCAAATAAGATGCTGCACAACAAGCATCTTGAAAAGTACCTTGGTTGTATGGTTTTCCTTACAAATAAAAATATTATTATTACTTTAAAAATTGTAGTTTTTAGTGTTACATTACAATTGTTAGTGTTTCATTTTAGTGTACAACAGTAATGTATTTCTGTCATAATTTTGTCAGGTTAGCCCAAACTTATTTTTGCGGTTTGTCGTGACGGTCTTTGAATTTCAGTGTGTTTGATGGTAGATTTTTTCAAAAGAAACGGTGTAAATCTGGTGAAGTGACTCTCAGAGCAGCTCTGGAGATGAAATTTGTGTGTTCATGTCCTCATATACTGAGACACAGACGCTGAAGACACCGCAAGCGTCAGGTGAATTTGAGTTTGTGTATCAGACAAAACTACGCCACTCATTCACACAAAGACATGCAGGCTTATTAGCCACATTCACTGACTGTATTCGTATTTATTTCTGCTTTTAGATTAATCCATATCGAGTAAAAATGCCCAGAGATTATCGTCATTATCGCCATACATTTTATGTATGAAAACGTATACGTTTTGTGTTAAATTAAAATTCTCTGTCCATTTGGGATGTCTGGAAGCACAGTTTATATTATGTAATCCATGACATAAACAGGCTCAAAATAATTAAGAATCTGTTTGATAGGCCAATTTTCTTTTGCTTTAGAAGTAAAGGACAGCAGATTTTTGGCCAGCGTGCTTTTGCCCTGAGTGGTCATCTTTTCATTACATCATGACCAGCGGTGATTAACATTGTACTCAGCGCTATTTCCTAATGTTTACTCCATGTAAACATATTACAATAATGGGAAAATGTACTATTTATTTTCCACTGCAGTGAATCTGCACGAGTCATCAGAGAGCAGCAGTTTGAGGCTGGGTGGCCAAATTGTTGCTGACGTAATTTTAGCTGTTTATGTTTGGTTCATTATTCTGGGCCCCTTGCATTCTATCTCCAACTGAAATTACCCTCCATTACGGTTATTTGATATTGACTTTAATTTGAGTGCATGTTATTTTTGTATATATCTCATGAACCATGCAGACTGATTTGATTTGGTTTTTGTATTTTGATTTAAATACACCCACGCCCCTCGACGCACAACAACAACAACAACCTACCGCAAACGCGCACTCGTGTTGCCTCCAGAGACACTAGAGGTGAGACGTCTCTAATTATCGTAATGTATCCATTTGTGTTATTGTCACTGTGACTTTGAGAGAGGTGGCAGAACGTCGTTTCCAACTGGGATCTTTTCTTTCTCAAACATCTCTCTTTATGATACCCCTGTGTAACATCTCTAGCGTACAGGGTGATGGTCCTGCGGTGCATTATGGGAGTGAGCGGAGATGTTTGAACAGCCGGCCTGTGCCATGTTGAGACCTCACGTGTGACTCCGGAGGAAATCGAACCCGGACGGGGACGGGGCCTCCGCGGACACCTGATGTTCCACTAATTGGCCACGGGTGAGCGGTGTGAGTCTGCTGGCGGGGCTCCGAGGCATCAGAGACGAGCTGATACTAAAGTAGAACACATCCCATCTTTTTACCCAAAACAGGCTTTGCGTGAAAGCTTCGGTAGGATTTTATTAAATTATTTTCAGTGCTTAATGGAAACTCTTTACCTGTGGAATAGCATCCATTACGGCGCACGAGGGCTTCGAGGCTCTTTAGAAACTTGACAAAAAGATTCCCTCCCCTCCCCATCTGCTTAAAGACAAAAACGGGGCTGTGAACCTCAGAGCTTTTTGTGTGTTCTTGGAAGATTAAAGCATATTTTCATAAGCCTTTTTAATGAAATGGAAATTGATGAACAAGAAATGCAGGAGAGACCCCCCCCTCCTCGCCCCTGGTCTTGTTCAAAATGTGTCAGGGTGAGGACATCGCTCGCAGGGTTTTGGATTTTGTTGTTTTATCACTCATCCGCCATGTCTTTCAGCCCTTTCCAGGAAAGCAGTCGAGGCCCTGTGTGTTTCATGTACTGGTTTGATTGTTTTTTTTTAATATTCATACTGGTTATCACAACGCTCTCCGTTGAATCAGTGGAGTCACGTGATTGGCTTTTGAAGGCAGAGTCTCTTTAGATGTGCTTAAGACTGACGGCGTCTCAAGGATTGTTAAAGACGTGCCTCTTTTGATGCCCTGTCTTGGATTCGTTATGTTTCTGTCCTCACACAGAGAAAAATTAGTATTCTACAGTTGTGATTCACAAAAATGTTGCGATGTAAGCCAGAGACCAGAGACAGCATCAAGTTTAAATCAACCATTTATCATTTTAGTTGTATAATTCGTGATTCAGAACTACCTTTAAATGTTAAAAATGCTAGATTATTTATTTATTTAATACATGATTATTTATTTCCTTTTATTTATTGATTGATTTAACATTTTCCCCCCAATGCACTAAAAGGTTGAACGCACTTGAAATAAAATAAACATTATTTTAAATAAAATTAAATCAAATAAAATCTAAAGGTGAAACTTATTTTATTTCACCTAGTTGCCAACATTTCTAATTTTTTCATTGATTTGTTGAAGTACTAAAATAACTAAAACTACATAAAATAAAATGAAAAAAATTAAACAAAAAAAACCTATGTAGACTTTTTTTAACACAAAAACAACAAAAGTTTAACTAAAATTAATATAATGCTAAATATTATATACTACAATACTGAAATTATACTGTTAGTAAGTGCCAAATACAAGTAAAAATATGGGCCAGTTTTACTAACAGCTTCCACCAGCGCAAACCATCTTTTGGTGTTAAAATGAGGATTTACTAAAGACGTGCAGTGAAGAATTAGTGCTGAAAAGGCGTGGAGACAGTTATTTTTGCACCTGACCTTATTGCATATGCATTTGTAGGAGTTTCCCTTTCAGATGCAAAATTTATGAGAGGAGAGTATTCAAATGAATCACGCAACGTGATTTACTAATGTTTGCGCTCGTCAAATTATTGGTATTTGCGCCATTATTTAATGCCCCAAAATGCATGTCTTAGAGCAGGTGTTAATGTGCTCTGCTCTTGGTAGATTGCGCTGGTCATTATGGAAATGGTCTGGCTGTGTCTGTTCTTTAATGTGCGCATTGTCAGTTAATCACGCACAGAATTTACAGGGAACTACAACATAACATGGTGCCTAAATTAGAAGTATGATAGTTTGACCATCGCTGAGTAGGTGAGCAATTCAAATTGATGACGCACAAACCATGTGACCCAGCTTGCATATTTTCTAACTCTTACCTCAGTGTAAGCTCCCTGGAGTTGTTTTCTCCACAACTCCTTGTGATGACACATATGTGAAATATTCCTCACATTTAACCTCTAAAACAAATAAACGGAGAGCTAAATCACGACAGGTCTTCTTTAGGTTTTTGTGACAGGTGCAGTTTCGCCGAGAGACAGAGACTAGCTGAAAATGATGCTGAAAGTTGCATAATCGCCTCACAATTTGGCATTAATATGCAGGGGGAAAACAACTAAAATAATCCCTCTCTCATAAGGACAAGAATATATTTTAATAAAAGAACTATTCATTACCAGTAAAAAATGTAACATTTCCACCCGCCATTAGTAGGCGTGGCAAAATGTTAATTTTGTACTCAGCATGTGGCATCTTCTCCGCGTCCCATATTTGCATCCGTCTAAGGCGAGAGAGGTTGCTAATGCAAGCTGACTGGCATTAATGGCTGCTGACTCGACCATGTGTTGCCCACGAGCTGACGAACAGCAGGCATCGGCCTCGTCCAGGGCCAGCGGTCCGACAGGCAGACCCTCAGATTGGGGAGCAAAGCACCCCACTTTCTC
>JAUZSZ010000112.1:24965173-24975217 GCA_034780575.1 Labeobarbus marequensis | reverse complement strand
ACTGGTGTGTGTGTGTGTGTGTGTGTGTGTGTTGCGTGCTGTACCCAGCGGGATATCTACTTCATCACACTGACACATTTAATTTCCTTTCCTAATTTCCTTTCTTTTTACCTTTGTCTCAATCCACTGTCTACATAAACAGTATGAATAAGTTTATTGCATTAAAGAATATAGAAAGAGTCCAGCTTTTAACAAAATTTGGACTATTATAGACATGGTCTGAGCAGAGAGGAAGAAAAAAGAAGAAAAAAAGGTGAAAATCCATGTGATATCACGTGGACTATAAATAAAAGTTGTTTTTAATCATATTTCATGTCTTGAAAATAATTATTGCTTCTGTCAACTGGACAAAGGAGTTTTAATGTACCTGAGTGCCTGTATATGTAACTATTTCCATTTCCTCGAAGGCAGTTGTTCGGTTGACACATGCGCCATGAAGTCCCAGATGTACACAACCTGGATGTTGACACGTTTGCTTCATGGGTATTTGTGTATTTATTTATGAGCCAATCACAAATCCCATGTGACTAATATATTTCCAAATTAAAACTCCTTCCAGCAGCAAACAGGAGATATACAAGAGTCTAAATAAATAAATACATTTATTTAGACACTTTATCGATTGATCAATTATTTAGACTCTTGATAGATAGATAGATAGACCATTAACTAAGAGAACCGTGAATATGTTCATGTACTGTTACAGTGCTGATATATTAAACTTCAAATCACTTCAAAACCAAGAAGGTACTTTAAGTAAATACTTTAGGTCAAAGGCTTAGGTTTACAAACCAGTCTGGGAATCCCTGTGATAGAGCACTAAATGAACATTAGAGGGCAGCAGTGAGAGCAGCACTGTTCAAGTTTGGATCTGAAGTGCAGTCATCTTAATATGACAACCAAAGCTTACTAAAGCAGTGAAATTTGACAGTGAATCATTTGCAACTTTTCCTTGGCCTGCTTTCACTGCATATATGGGAAATATCCAAAGCACATCAACATGGTAACAGGGTTCCTCAGGGATCAGTTATTGGACCTCTCTTCTTCTCCATATACACTATATCACTATATCACCATCCAGCTGTTCACTATATCACCATCCTAATATTTGATGACCAACTGACCTTCAAAGACCACATTACAAAGACAGCTCGATCATGCAGGTTTGCACTGCACAATATCAGAAAGATCAGGTCCTTCCTAACGGAGCATGCTGCACAACTTCGTGTCCAGGCCCTTGTCTTTTTTTGGCTGGACTATTGCAACGCTCTTCTGACTGGTCTTCCATCATGCACAATCAAACCTCAACATATGATTCAGAATGCAGCAGCATGACTGGTCTTCAACAAGCCCAAAAGGGCTCACATCACACTTCTCTTTATCACCCTATGCTGGCTACCGCTTGTGGGTCACATCAATTTCAAGACATTGATGCCTGCTTATAGATTAGTCATGGGCTCAGCAGCATCCTCCTACCTCCACTCACTCTTACGAATCTACATGCCCGTTTAAGATTAGTAAGTGAATGATGTCTTGTGTTACCATCACAGAGATGCACAAAACCATTTTCCAAAACATTTTCATTCACTGCTCTTTGCCAGTGGAATGATCTCCCCATCCAAAATGCCGAATCTCAATCTAAACAATTTTTGAAACGTTGTATTTTTGTGTTTAGGGTAAGGGTTAGGATGAATTGTATTCCTCATTTATAAGTCACTTTGGATAAAAGTGTCTGCTAGATAAATAAATGTAAATCTAAATATGTTGACGTGCTAGTAAGTGTGCCTTCTGTCTCTCATAACAGCAGTGTCTCTTGACACACCTTCTGCAGTGTGCATGCTGTCCATTCTGTGGCTTCTCTGGATTTAGCTCAGTTTAATCCAAAGGGTGACTGCACCTGTAAACCGTACTTGGCAACTGTAAATATACAACAAGCAATAAAAACAAATTTAAATTTGGACCTTATTTTTTTTTTAAATCAGCATTTAGTGTGATGGTTATTGATGGTTATTGTATGTTGCTATGGATTTTTGGAACTGCTGTCCGATTCTAAAAGATTGTTAAAGAGAAAACATCAAGATCATGGAAACAAGTGAGCATGATTTATGGAATGACCAGTGCTGGGGTCATAGAGGTCAAAGAATTGGCATGTGAATCAAAACATTACAGGTTCAAATTCCATGATTAGTGACACTGTTAATACTGCCAGGATATTAAAATAATCTAAATGCATATATATTGAGAATATTATAGGGTAAATCAATGGAAGTTACCTCATTTTCTCTTGTAACTTTGTCCAGCATTGTAGGATCTTTATATAGCGGAATTACACTTGAAAATGTAATTTGGTATGCTTGGGCAAAACACTGGGACATATTTAGGACAATTTATGAACTGTTTCTGTTTTTGTTGTGGCTGTTAAATTTACACCAGGTGTAGTCCTTAGTGAAGCGCTACTTTCAGTACTTTCAAAAGACAAAAACTCCATAAAACAGTTGTAAAATTTGTGAGATAAAAATGACATGATATGGGACCTTTATACAGTGTGTGCCATTGTCTATACCTCACAGCCTCGTTTTCATCTGCGTTGAATTCAATAAGTCGTCCCACCGATTTGGTTTATAACACTAGCAAGCCGTCTACAACTAAACTGAAAAATGGAGCTGTCCGCGGTGCTGAAATGAACCACGCACAAGTGACTGCGACAAATGGGCTATTATTTGATGACGGGAACCTGTTTTAACTGTGATATTTAAGATAAGGAATATTTGGAATAGATGCAATTATTACATTTTTATTATAAAATGCCACTGATTACAACAAAACTAAAGTAAACTAAATTAATCCAGTAAATGCTCAAACTGGTTCGAATGGTGTTATCGATTCATTTGACTCATTCGCACAGGAATCGGATACGTTACCAGCACAATATGTTCCTGTTTGCTTAAATGAATCGGCTCTTATGAAGCCATTAGATCGAGCTGAGTGTTTTGATTTACTAAAAAGAACTGAATCATAGGAGTTCTTCGTTCTAAAACATCTATCTTCACTGATCAATCACACTAATTATTTTAAAGAACCGGTTCGTTAGAGCCAATCGGTTCGCCAGTCGACACAGAAGGTAAATTGCACGTTCGACAAGCAGTACGCTAGCCTATTTCTGAATAACAACCAATTCTCAGTTCCCAACCCTAGTGATAGCAGAAGCACGTTCGTTATTTTGATTGAATATTGCGCTTCCCAATTGCAGTCCGCAGTGAAAGCCAGGGATTGCTGAGAGGGCGTGTGTGTGTGTGTGTGTGTGTGTGTGTGTGGTTAGCGTGTGACAGACCCCCTCCCTTTCTCCACCCCTTACCAGCACAAACAGCAGTGTGATATTTACATTTCAAACGACATTTACTCCATCTTCACCCTGCTAATACACAATATTCAGCTTTTAGAGAAGCATCTGAGAAATAAAACGCTGATCTGTTGTTTTTCATTCTGGCGAGGACCAAAGCAAGGAATCGTTCATCGCCCTATATCGCTTGTGACATCGGGAATCGCAGGATTATGATATTTTCTTGAATGTTGTGTGTCGTGGGAGGTTTGGGATGGGATATATGACGCCCGTTGGAAGCTGAAGACCCACTTTGAAAACAGCCTTTTTTATTGTTTTGATCGACATTATTCCAGCAAACCGAGTAAAAAATTATAATATTTAAGACATATCTTCTCGTGAGCGTAGGATATCGATAGATCAATTGAAAACAGACTGAATTTGGACATCAAACTCCTGGCCGCAGTGATGCTCCAGTGTCTGGACTGACTTTTAATATGCGCACTCAGACGGAAATGGAAACCTGGACATTTTAAATCATTGATCACTTGGAACCGAATCATAAACATAGACTTGCAACCATATCACAGGTCAAGCTGACACCCAGATGTGAAAGTGATCGCGTTTTCTGGGCTCCCCTGGTCTAAGGGATTACTTGTATTCATTATAAGAGCAGAACAGTCTTTGGAGGGTCCATCATGCCCACCTCTCGGTCCGGCGCGTGCTCGGTGGAATACTGGGTCGATGGCTCGCGCCGAGATGCGACAGTGGAGGATTTCTATAACATGGGCCCAGAATTAGGCAGGCAAGTGCATTACTGGTCCACTTTACATTGGTTTTGATGATATTGTGTAAATACATACATGCACACTATGTACATACTATCTACATGCCGACCTATATTGTTTTTTATGACAATAGTGGTTCATATAAATATCTGTTAAGTGATATGAACCAGTATTTAATTATATATATATATATGTTTATGTAAAGAATATAGTTATTTTCAAGTAAGCTGTTTCCTGTTGAAGTGGTACTGAGAGATATACATTAGAGATCCAAAACAAAGTGAATACTGAGAAAAAAAATTATTTGCACCAATTGTTGGTCTATTGCTATACTAAATAGTTAGCTGCTATAAAGCGCTGTGACTAGCATAATTACTATTGCAGATGATTATATTTACATGTAACGTGGATGCTCTAATGTCAAGTATTAACATTTGTGCTGCCTATGTCTGTATGTTCAGGTTTTGTGCAGTAATCAAGGTTATTTTGAACTGCTAATGAATCTTTGTTTTATGTTATTGTCACAGTTAAGGATGGGTGGTTTCTAAACTAATTGAGCTCAAATTTAATCCCCCCTTAGTAAACTAATTATAATGCACTTAATTGAGCACATTAAGGAAGCACCCAATCTTTGCAAATGTCACCAAGTGCTTTAAAATGTCATCATTACCTCCCAGAATGTGGGATGCAAAATGTTGAGCAGTTGATGCTGTCACCTTATTTTGTTCTGGCATCATGGCCGTGTGGCCTGGTGTGATATTATTCAAGACTTCTATGGACCTTGTTTGCACAAAATGAAATGTTTTTAATGTATCTCGTTGCATTGTATGACTGCAAAAACTTTTATGTCTATTGCTGATTATGCTGAGGACTGCTTGTCAGACATTGATTTGTTAAAGTGTTGGATAACAATGCAGCAGATGGAGAAATGATGGCCTGCTCTTTGAGTGCTTGTCTGGTTGAGTCATTCACTGACCATGAAAAGCAAAGATCTGAGAGACAACATGAAAGCACACAAATACTCTATAGTGTATAACATAATGCACCAGTGAAAGAAATTTTCTGTCTTTGTGGTCTTAATAGCTGGAAGTTAGGACTTCCGGTTTAATTTCCTTCTGCAGGTCTTATGAAGGTAAATGTAAGAGCTAGAAAGACCTTTTAAAGACCAAGTAAAGAAAATGTAAAAAAAAATAAAAAAAAATTGAACAAATAATGTCTATATAGTCTCTCAATGTAAATGTCCCATATTAGCAATGCGTCAAAGTTGGAAAATGTAATGTTCAATAGATCTCCATTTTTTAAACCATTTTACAAGAAAAAAGGTTTGAATAACTCTGCTCCCAACCACTAGAATACAGAAATAACCTTTTCTGTACCTTCCGATCACACTGCACAAAAGGTGATGTTCTTTATGAGTGTTTCCGTCGTTTTGCAGTGCAAATTGCTGAAGAATCTTCCGTTTTCTCAGAGTTCACCAGAAAAAGGGATTGTTCACCCAAAAATGAAAATTCTGCCACCCTCATGTTGTTCCAAACTTGTATGAATTTATTCCTTCTGTTGGCAATAAAGAATAAGAATTTGGGTAACCAAGCAGTTGCTGCTAGCCATTGACTTAATATTTAAAAATAATATAATATGTTCTCCCTTTTGGCTACCAGCAACTGTTTGATTACCCACATTCTTCAAAATATCTTATTTTATGTTCCAAGCATGAAATAAACTCATACAGGTTTGGAATAACTTGAGTAAATGATGACAGAATGTAAATTTTTGGTTGAACCAGGTTTTTGATTTTGAACAAACATCTGCTAATGGGCTCAGAAAATGAATCTAATTTAAAGAGAAAAAAAGTTTTCATACCCCTTTGGCAGATATTTGTTGTTGTAATCATAAACTTACTTTTTTGTTGTTGTTGTTGTTGTTGTTTTTTGTTTTTTTGCAGTGCATGCAACATTCAGTGTCATAACTTGATGAATTTAAGACATTCTGCTCTGATTTTAGGCCTTAATTTGGTCAAGGGCGAATTTATAAACCTTTATAAAACCCACAGACACCCTGTAAATGTGCATTCCCTTCTTGAAGATTTTCTGTTCTCAAGGACACTGATTGTTTTGACTCAGTTGCCATGGACATAATAGTGGTGATGGGGGAGGAAGAATGTAGGTAAGAACCTCCATGATTAGTTGAGCAGTGGAGGTCAAAGTCAAGAAATGCCAAAACTTTTCTTTCTTCAAACGTCTTGGTTTTATTAGCATCTTCCAATCTGTCACTTTGTGCATTGCGTTTGCGTATGGTAATTGATATAATGAACAGTTATCGAATTTAAGGTCTTTATTTAATTACTACTATATAACGATTGCTTTTTGTTAACCACCAGGGGTGCCACATCTGTTGTGTTTCGCTGTGAAGAGAAGCAAACTGAGAAACCTTATGCTGTGAAGGTCTTGAAGAAAACCGTAAGTTGAGTTATTATATTATAAAGATTATAAAGATATTTTCATTATTCCTGATATCCCAGAATGACTGTTTGAGGTTATGTTCATTGTGTCATCAACTCAGATTGACAAGAAAATTGTGAGGACAGAGATCGGAGTCTTGCTGCGTCTCTCTCATCCAAATATTGTAAGATATTTATGTTCCCAGCAACATCACATTGTTCACAATGTTATGAAATATTTCACTTTCATTGTATTCTGTGAGAATATGAATGAGCTCGTTCTGACGTGGCTGTTCTAACTTTGTTTTCTTTCAGATTCGTTTGAAGGAAATTTTTGAAACCGTGACTGAGATCTTTCTCATTCTAGAGCTGGTCACAGGTGGAGAGCTTTTTGACAGGTATGATGTGCTCCCTAAATGAAAGGCAGTTCAAATGGGAAACAGGATTTCTGACATTCATCATCGCCTTAAAATAGTTCACTCCAAAAATGAGAAATCTGTCATCATATACTCACCCTCATATTGCTCCAAAACTGTATGGCTTTCTTTCTTTTGCCAATGGGGTTCAAAACAACACTGAAAAAACAACTTTCACTGTAAAAAATTATCATTGTTTTAGTATTATTAATTTACAAGTATTATTTATTATAAATTTTTTTGGAATTAAATATAAAGTTGAAATAAGATTATTAAAAATTACTTGATTAATTTTTAAAATTAAAAATTAGTGCAAGAGCGCAATTCCAAAACAGCGCAGATGAGAGGGGAAATTTCTGTGGGTGATTTACTAACAACCACGCAAATGAAAGAACACACGCACAGCATCTCATTTACATATCGACCAACGCAGTACACCAAGCGCAGCGCAAATTAGCGTAGTCGCAAATAAAGAATAAAGAAATAAAGAAGCCACAGTATGTTGAAAAGAACCGGAGGCCAAAAAATGAAGGTTTTGACAGTACAATCTGTTAGTAAAACTGGCTCTAAGTCTTTATGTATAATGCATTATAAAAGTAGTTTTAATGTATTAATTATACCTTGCACTACACCTTATAATGCACTGTACAGTCTCATAAATAATTGTAACCACAGTTAATACATTATATTTATAACATTATACCTTTTACTATGTTAATCTTACATAAAGGCTTTAAGTAAAGTTTTACCAAAATTATTTTTAGTTGTTTTAGTTTCAGTTAACAATAAAAGCACTGCACAGAAGAAAGAAAATCCAGATTTGCAACAACATGAGAGTCAGTAAATGATGGCATTATTAAGCAATGCGATTTACTGCTTGGAGATTATCAAGAGATGATCCGCCACCATGCAATGATACGATGAGGGCCAAATGTTTCTCCTTAGATCCTACGGTGGTCCCCAGCACAGGAATCTCATTCATTCTTTATCGTCAACACCTCCCGGCTCGAGGTCTTACGGCTCAGTGGGCTTTCTGTCTCTTCTTCTACCCAGCAGTGAGATGTAATTGAATAAAACAAGTTCCCGATAATTGGTTTAAGTGGGTTTGGTGCAGAGCAGGAGCAGGATGTGTTTGCCTACACACATCCACACACTGCTAAACAGAGCACTAAATGTTGCCAGATCCACACACAGACTCCTAAACATCAGCTGTTCATGTCTGAAAACATATGATAGTCTATATACATGCTGTGATGTTTTTATGCTGAATTTGTCGTGTGTTGTTTCAGGATTGTGGAGAGGGGCTACTACAGCGAGAGAGATGCAGCTCACGTTATCAAACAGATCCTGGAGGCTGTGGTGGTAAGACCAAATGAATCATGGGATATAAAAATGTGCTTTTCACCCACACAGAGATTTGCTATTCATGTCTGAAAGGCAATAATGGTAATGTGATTGTTTAGCCTTTAAAGAGGAACACAAAATGTCTCTTTTGAAGTAAAGGAGTCTGATGTACTGGGTAGACATACTCTAATATTCACAATACAAAAGTGCAAAAATGCCGCTTTCAGAAACTGCCATGGTTTTTCTCATTAACATGCCCATGTTTACAAGTCAGTGTCTAGGTAATATTTGTTAACCTGGACTGCACTAAGAATGACAGTGTAAATTATGCATGTAAATTTGATAATAATAACAAAGACAAGGTATTAAAGAAATATTCTGTTTGCAATACTTAACCAACAGCATTTGTCCCATAATGTTGATTCCCACAAAAATGAATTTCCGCTTAACTTCTTTAAAAAAATAAAAAATAAAATCTTGGGTACTTACAATGGAAGTGAATGGGGCAGGTTTCAAAATGCTCAGTGTTTCAATGCTATAGACACAGGATTTTAAAAAAAGATGCATGTTAATTTGATTTTAGTGAAAGACATGGCTTACTAACCTTATCTCTTTAAAATGATATGCAGTTTTACAACTTCGTTGGCATGACAACAGAAAGCCATACACCCTAAAAGATGACAAGAACCACTTTATAGCTCAAATACACAGGTTTTTACAGAAAAGCTAATATAGTGCTTTTGTAAAACTACAAACTTTACATTTCTGCTTTTACATTCTTGAAAAAAATTGTTACGATTCACTTCCATTGTAAGTGCCTTTTGTAAGCTTGACAAGTGCTTTTTTTAAAGATTCAAAATTCACTTTTACATGTTGTTTGAACATAAATGTGTGTTGGCAGTGTGTGTACATAACCACCCAATAATGATGAAATCCAGTGCTTTTTTTAAATCCCCAATAATAATGATCACTTTCTCAGATCAGGCTGTTCTGAGATTCTTGGCAGAATGATGTAGTTCTGCACAGGCCCCTCCCACGACTATTGACTGACATGGCTGTTTTAACGTAGACCCGCCCTGAGTGAGCAGTCAACAGTCCGCCATTGTTTTTCAATGCTAAAGCTGGTGTAGACAGGAATGTCTCCTAAGCGATTAAGGTGTTTTGTTGTTGGATGTAATAATGAACATAGCAGTTGTCATTTACTCCCGACATCTGAGCCGCTGAAAATGCAGTGGATTTGCTTTGTTTTTGAAGGGAATGAGCCCCCCAATCTACCTAAATGCATCTATGTTTGCGCAAATCATTTGTGATCCAGCTTCTCCTACTGACGAAGTGAGTATAAGGTTTTTTAAATGAATCTTTGCTAGTCACCTTTCCTTATAATATTCTAGTTAGCAAGTTCCACGACGAATGCAGCTAAAGTTTACAGTCTCATGAGAATGGCTCGTCACCCCACGGAAGAGAGGGGCGGTGTGAGCAGAGCTCATTAGCATTTAAAGGGACATGTACTGAAATGACTCGCTGTGAACAGAGCCGATTTTGACAAGGTAAAAAGGGTGTTGTTTTACACTACCATTTAGAAATTTTAACCAAAGTATGTTAAAAAGACAAACCAAAGACTTTTCCTTTAAAGATAACAAGGCATGTATCAAAATTATTATGCCACATACAGTCAGGTCCATAAATATTGGGACATCGACACAATTCTAACATTTTTGGTTCTATACACCACCACAATGG
>JAUZSZ010000112.1:24891847-24902478 GCA_034780575.1 Labeobarbus marequensis | reverse complement strand
TAATCTGTCGATCTTGTTACTGTGCTATTTAATAGTGTTTTCACTATATTTTGGGATTTTAATATCCAGTGCAGAGTCTGTTATACGGCTCGTGCAGTGAAACAGCGAGTCTGTTCAAATTATATATAAAATCATAAATTATTCCCTTTGAGCTAAATTAAACTATTTCTTTAAATTAAATATATAAAGGTATATACGCTACATCTGTGTGTATGAATGTATGTATGTATCATTCTATATCAAAACGAATTTTATTGTGAGTAAATTATAAAGAATAGAACAAAGCTAGTAAACTGAATGTCTTACCATCCAGTTATGATTTTAGGTCATGAACAGCAGCAGCACACATGAGATATTCTCCTGAGAGCACAACTCTGCCAAATTATTACCCCTCTCGTTGAAATCGCTATCTGAATGCCTAATCCTAACCCCTCCCCCACACCTAACCTAAACCTACCAATACTAGGGGGGTAATAATTGAGTTTGTCCCGTGATCAGGAGAAAAAGAGGTCCTCGCTGCAGCCTGTAGCACGATGACGTACTGGATCAGATCCAATACGAGGTGGATATTTGACGTGCATGCGCAATATTGGATTTTAATGCGCATGCGCAAAGTGGGGCTGTCATTAAAGCTAGTATTAAATGTAAATTGAACTGTAATTATGAGATATATAAGTGTGTTTTATAGGCTTACACAAATTATAGTATACTGTGATTTTAAACCAGTGGTGCAGGCTATTCAAACTTTATTTAAGCAAGGATGGCATAGTTTTGAATGAGCGAGTTTATTTTTTATTAGTTTGATTCATTTTGGAAATACAGATCTACTAATTACAATTTTGTTTGTTCTTTATGAAAAAATGGGTTCCATTGTCTTGTTTTTTCCATAATAGTCTTGTAGTTCTGTCAATAATTCGTTCACGAATCAAATTTTATTTTTTGTTCTCACTCTCTGTGCTATTAGGCCTACGTGACAGAGTATAAAAGTTACAGGCCTACTAAAATATGCAGACATCTTTTTTTATACCCTATAAAAATAAAAAGAAGAAAAACAATCCAGTCAGTCGGGGTTCCGTTAGCCAGTAGACCCGTTATACCGGGTTTTTACAGTCAGGCAATCCTATGTCCTACAAATAAATACACACACGGTCGGGGACAAGGTATATTAACACAACGATGACCTTTTCTATTTTGCGTGTTATTCATATGCAAGTTAAATCCCTGGAGATAGATCTAATGGCTAAAGACATATATTCTGTTACAAGAGCGCTCTCTCTCTCTCTCTTATTGTATCGTGCGATGTGTGAAAAGCAACTAATAAAACATTTATTTTACCTGACTGAGGCATTATTAGATAGGTAAAGTCTTAATATAAAATTTAATGTTTTTTTTTTTAATTATTATTAGCCTATTGAAAATGTTTGTAATAGCTATATTAGAATAATATAAAATCTAAATAAAGTGGATCGGCATTAATTTAATATCCCCTATTAAATTTAAATAAACATGACGGATACAATCAAAAAGACATTTAGGCTAACTCTGTCAGTGTGATGTATATAATATTTATGTTAACGTCTACATATGAAGAGTTCATTTGCAAAAACAGATAACTCTCAGACATCATGTTTTTTCATTGTGCATTCCAATTAATCTCAATCAAAATGCAGTTGGGTTATTTTGAAGTAAAAATAACATCATAAAAAAATGCCGCTAACTAACACAATAAAACACAAGAAAAACATGAAAATATAATAAAAAACATGATTTTTTAAAAATGTAAAAAAAAACGAATTCTGTTTTTGCAAATAGACTCTTCAAATATATTCTTACTACATAATTTGATGAATATTTATAACTACATCATTTAGAACATACTGTCAACAGTCAGTAAGAACTTGAGGAATAAATAAAATATTGTATAAAGTCAAGCAAATGGTACATACAATGATACAAGACCTTCAGAAAATAGATAAGAATGAAAATCTAAAGTTTGGTTTTATGTTAGCACTATTGAAGAAAAAAAATTTAAAATCACATACTATAAAGATATGTATTGTAATTGACATCTACAGATGCAAACAGATAATGTGCAATAAAATCAACACTTTAAAAGTGTATTTTGAATGCTTTCCTTCTAGTAGTCTGAAACAACACATTATACAAAGCCTAATAACCCAAAATCTCAATATTGACCAGTGTTTTTGCCTGTAGTGCCTTGCCTTAAAGTCTAAAACCTGAATGCCTGAATTGAGTGATGTGTGGTACCATAGGGAGTGTCAGTGTTCGTCATTGCCAGCACTACTGGGAGGTCGACTGCGCATTTGACTCCTCAGCTGCTCGATAAGCTCAGGGTTCTGCTGCTGCATTTGCTGTGCAAACTGCTGACCACTGTGACAGAAAAACACTAGCTCAGCCCCACTGAATAGAACCTGGAATTTCCTATGAAAATCACAGGATAGTGATGTTAAAACTTACGCCTGTATGAGGCCGGAGAGGTCATTGGCACCACCACCTGCACCTCCGACTCCTGCACCTCCTATTCCTGTTCCTGCTCCAGCTGCTGCTCCAGCTGCTGCTCCTGGCGAGGTGGCTCCCCCCATAGGGCCGTAAGCCCCAGACATCATACCTGACATCCTACATGGGCACAGAAACAGCTAATATACATTTCTACTGAGAACACAAATTAAAGTCTTAATGTCAAGTTGGTACAACTGCCCTGAAATCCTAAAGAAGGAAAAAATAGTAATGCACCCAAATAGTTTAGGAGGACCACTGCTGTTTCTTGACATAAAAACTGTGTAATTTAAATGTTTCTACAACTCAGTTTTTTTAAGTGTTGATTATTAAATATATATGATTAATTAATTGATTATTAAATACAATTTATTTTTAGTTTCAGTTCTCGGCCGAGTGCATCCTGAATATTCAGTTTCCATTGTAGCCCACAATTGTCATTTCGGTGCTTCACTAGAAGGAAAGGCATTCTTGAAATGAAAACCTTATTAAATATTTATGATCATTTTTATGATTTATTTCTTGAGAAAAAAAAAATCAGTTTCACTCTTTATTAACACCTGAAAATCTTTGTCCTTTAAACTGATCACAGTCGTATGGTCCAACTGAAATGCACAAACATCAGATTTAATAATTCTCTTAAATCAGGGCTTGACATTAAGAATTTTTGCAAAAACGTACTTTTTTTTTTTTTTAGGTGAATATCTAATTTATTCCAAAGCAATATTCTCATCAGTGTTCTTCCGGGGCATTTTTTATCTTTATAAATGGCAAAAAAAAAATTCTAAGTTTATTGACAATGAAAATATTTAAGTATTAAATCTCAAGTTCTAAAATGTTATCAAAAAAAAAAAAAAATCAGAATAAGACAACACTACATGGCTATTGCAAATCAAAAGTAAATCAGTGTCGGCTGATTTACTTTTGATAACTGCATTTTCGACTGCATATCTTAAATTTTGGGAGCCTTTTTTTTTTTTTTAATTTCTAGTTAATAATTTTTGGCCCAAGCCGACAACATTAGAGTTTTCAAAATCATATAAAATTCTCAAGACTTCATGTATATAATGTATTATATATGTGTGTGTGTATTTTGTGTATAATAAATGCTGTGCTTAAGTTTTGTCTACTCACATTTGCTGTACTTGCGGGTTGTTCATTAAATTAGATGCCTGAAGAGAGTGACAGTGAGTTAGTGAAGAGCATAAGTTAGCATTAATGATGAACATATAAGATGTATTTCTACAAACCATGTTCATGAAACCAGGGTTACTCAGCAAACCGGCCAGGTCGACTCCACCCAAACCCCCTGCCTAACAAAGATAAGCACATGGGCTTTAGCACAACTCTCTGCTTTCAACAGAGAGACAAAACCTGTTATTATCAGGGTGGTTCTGTGAACTCACTGGGCCCGGTTGTGGCTCCTTCATCTTCTGTTCTGCTATTTGAAGGTTGGCTTTGTAAGTGTCGTTGTCAGGGTCCAGCTCCAGCGCTTTCTTGTAGTAGCTCACAGCCTCTGAGTATTTGTTCAAACTTGCAAGAGCAAGCCTTGTTTTTAAGCAAAACATAAATGAAGAAGTAAATGCGACAACAATATCTGATTTTTTTTTAAATGAGGGCATCTGCAGTGTTTTAAAAACAAATTGAAGGATTTTTAAAACCTTAAGACCTGCACAAATCAAAATTAATACAGTATGTCCATTCAGAACATGTATCATGTATCTCAATCTTTTTATATTTATATTTATTTAAATATAAATTTAAATATTTACTGTTTGAATTGGATTTAACGTTGCTTTGAATTAAATGTCAAATTCAGTTTATTAAGTAACCAAAATACCAATAATATCTAGAAAATAAAATGATGCATAATAAACCTGAAATACACCAGGACTCTTATTTTGAAATTTCTATGCTTTACTACTTCCAACTGTAACAATGTAACAACAGGAGATGAATAAAAATAAATGCATGTTCTACAGGCTCCTGCTTGGGCATTTAGACTTTGAAACGTGCAGCGCACAAACTTACTTAAATCATAACCTTTTGAAATATATTAGACTGTATCATGATTATTGCTTTGCTTTGTATGACCTTCAGTTTTATAAAGTGAATTTAAGACCTGTGGGAACCCAGAAGTGCAAAAAAGTTTAAACAATTGGCCTCCAGTAATTTATCTAAAACTGTGCTCTACATTTTAGGGGGGAAATAAAAGCATTGCAATTACCCCATCCGTCCATAAGCTTTACTGTAGTTTGGATCGATTCCAATGGCTCGTTCACAGTCTTGAACAGCTCCAGCATAGTTCCCCAGTTTGCTGTAGGCTGCAGCTCTAAAGATAATGTTTAAAAATTGTATTAGTTTTCAAATAATAAAAACAATTCTCCAAGAAATAAAACAAAAAGTGTAATAAAAATACTTTAAATCATTCTTGGATGATGCAAATACTACAGCATTAAATTTTTCTTTTTCGAATTTAAAGAAACTGTACATACCTGTTGCAAAAGTAGACAGCATTTTGAGGATTAAGCTGGATGGCTTTAGAGTAGAACTCAACAGCTGCACTAAAGTTCTCTACCTTCATCTGATCGTTGCCTGCAGGTACATATATGCAACACATTGAGTAAGAGGACCATGTGAAGCATCCTGAAATGGTAAAGATGTGATGGTCTTACCATCTGTTTTAAGACGCTCTGCCTCTGCTAAGTGCTCCTCTGAAGGTGAACCACTGGATGAATGGGACTTAGCTTGAGGTGTCTGCAACATATAACAATGTCTTAAGAGAAGTCCATTCAACAATATCAATAAACATTTCAAAATGACATGGTTTAGATCAGGGGTTTTCAATCTTTTAGATGTGAATGACCACCCAATATGATCATGTAAGAGACCCCCAATCTAAAATTGAAAAGACATTTATATAGCTTTTTGCATAAAGACCCATTACTGTTTAAAAAAATAATAATAATGTTTTTGTTTCAACTCATTACAGTACTCATTACTTTAATAGTAGTGTATTTTTTTGTACTATTTATTGTAATCAAAATTGTAATTTATTTGTATTTTAATCTACTTTTTATTTATTATTATTATTTTTAACACTTTCTCTAAAAATTCACACAGACCCCCTAGTAATTCCTTGTGGCCCCCTGGTGGTCCTTGGATCCCAGATCCCAGGTTTAGATTAGACACCCATGAACAGCTTTTACCTGTTTAGTTGCAGAGGCAAATATCTCTGGTAGAGACTGACTGACTGCTAAACTCTGGTCCTCTACAGAGACGCCAAATGCTGTCTCCAGGCACTGGATGGCGACTAGATAAAAGGGTAAAAAAAAAAAGAATTAGCAACAAATAGCATAACAGTGTCCAGCACTGATTCTAGCACTAAGGTTTTACCTTCTAAGCTTTCTTGAGCATCTGATGACAAACTTCCAGAGGACAGCTGATCATGGAGAAACTGGATGATGGACAACGCGAGACGCTTTGTGTCTGCCATTCTGTCTTGAGGCTTAAACCTCACCAAATAAATATGTGAAGGAAACCTACGAGACAGGGACATGAGTTATCATCACCAAAGACAACAATATAGAAAAACAGTATGATAATGCTTTGTAACCTTAAATCAGAGAAACATCAGTTTGCCAAGAATGAAAGCGATTTGGAGCAAATTTCGAATGTTACAATGTATTTATTCCAGGTTTTACTGTTCTGGAGTAAATACTTTCACTAAACGTCCACGGTTATCAACTCAGTGCACATGATTTAAACGCGAAAATAGCAGCTTATATAAGACTATTACAAATTAACGACTTTCAGATATGTAACCATTGCTGAAACCAAGTGCAAAACCATAAATATGTTCACTGAGTCAAAAACAGTTATTATCAGAGATGGAACATTCTAGCACAAACTAGCTGTTGGCTCATGCTAACAGTTTCCATTGGTTTACAAGGGGAGTGCTTATTCTGTTAGCATTAGCTTCAGTTCGCTCATGTGATTTAACATAAATACAAAAGAGGATTTAATGAGGATGGAACGTGAGTTAGCCGTTATTCACTGTTTTACTCTAAAATCATTCAGGACTTGATTTGGTTCTACAGAATCTAAAAAATAAGTGTGTTTAATTCACACTCACCAGTTGTCTCCCCTCAAGGATCTCTAGCCAGTAGAGTGTGACGATTCATGTGCGTGCGTGCGTGCGTGCGCGCGCACGGCTGCCGTAACGCGAGTGACGTCACATGTTGGGTTACCGCACAACTCATGCATGACTGACGTAGTTCTAATAAAATAAAATTAAAACAAAAAAAAAAATGCATAACTGACGTGGGCAAATTTGCTTATGTACACTCTGACGTTATGTGTAAAGCTGCGACCATACATAACTATAAGAAACAATACGGACAAAAAAAAAAAAATGAATTTGGTCACCCTCCCCTTTCTTAGATGATGGATGGATTTATTTATTTACTTGACAAATTTGTCATTCATGTAAAATGCTGTATGAAATATTATATGTAAATGCAGTTTAGTTAATACATCTGATTTACACATTGAACAGAGTATGCAATAAAATTATTAAAATAATTGTATATAATTTATAAAATGAATGTGGCAATAAAAGGCCGTGATGAATAATGAACATGTTTGAAACCTACGAAATGAATTTTCTTAATAATTAAGGTAAAATAACACGTCGACATGATTTTGTTTATCGTCCATCCGATGTTTTTTGTTTTTTTTTTTAATCAAAATGATTGATCGTTTTGCTAGAGAAGACCCTTATTAGTTGATGTGGGTCATGTGGAGCCATTTGAAGATGAATATAGATTATGAACCTTCAAAAATGGCCTACGTTGGGCACCATTCACTTGCATTAGATGGAGAAAGTCCTGGAATATCTTCTTCCAAAACCTTCATTTCTCTTCGGCTGAGGCAAGAATGTCATAAACATCTTGGATGGCCTTGGATTGATTAAACAATCTGGAGATGTTATTTCATCAGGTAGTGGCATTATAATAATCTATCATGTCATCTTGCAAACTATATGTGTTCATATGGATTGCTCAAAAGTGCATGAGATTGATCATGAAGTCTTTATAGGCGTTCCCATCTTTCACTTGCGCATTATGCACAGAATGCTGACATGTTTTATTTGTCAGAGAATCCCAGCAGCCAACAGTTGATTTCACATTTATGAGGTGAACATAGTTACTATCCTGGTAGTGCTGCACGATTAATTGTTAAAAGATTGCAGTCTCGATTCAGATATCCATATCATACCTTATTTTGTTAGGTGTGAAGTCAGCACTGCAAGGGAGAATGCAAAAAATAAACAAGTTGTTAATAGAAATTATTTTGTGCATTGGAGTTCATTAAACAGCATTTTCAGCATAGATTATTTGAGCCAACTGCCATTTAATTTAAAAAAATAATATTTCCACTGTGTTAGTATATATAAGATACTGTATTAGTATTTGAAAATTATATTTTCCACTAAAACAATATTTCTTAAAATAAAATTTTTACAACATAGACCAAGCACTAACCATTGTACTACATACAATAAACTCGGTATGTATAAAGGGAAACACTAGAGGGCAGCACATCTTTATCTTTCATCAAAAATGTACAACATAAATGTGGATTATTTGATTTCATATAATCTTAATTTATGGAGGCAATTTTTTATTCATAGCAAAAGATAACTTATTATAAAATATATTGGATCACCATTCTTTTTAAATCTGATGACTTTTATCTAACGGTTTTGTATTTATAATGCTAAAA
Source organism: Labeobarbus marequensis (assembly GCA_034780575.1). Lineage (NCBI taxonomy): Eukaryota > Metazoa > Chordata > Actinopteri > Cypriniformes > Cyprinidae > Labeobarbus > Labeobarbus marequensis. The sequence goes on along the minus strand of JAUZSZ010000112.1, from coordinate 24,894,174 downwards.
AGATTTTGTTTTTTAAAGCTGATGCTCTCTCAGTCACACTGTTGAATTCATTAAACTCAATTATCTGATAACACTAATAATGTCATCTGAGACAGTCGTTATTATTATCATTATTACCCCATAATGAGCATCAAAATGTTAAACAGCAATCAGCATGCTAAACAGTTGTGAGGGACACACATGATTGCAGACTAGAATGTCCATGAATATCCCATTTTATAATTAAATTACAGACAATGCAGCCACCCTGTTATTTACCTCTGCCAAGCAATTATCTGACTTCCTTTTTTCATCACGATGTCAAATTAAGAGAATTATTTTAAGAAAGTCAGCCTGTAATTAAGTCACTGCGACTAAGGTCATGATCATGTAAATATTTGAGTTTAAGTAGAAACATTAACAATTCTATCTCTGTGTTACAAAATACATCACAAGTCTCCACATTGCTCAGTCATGTGCACCATTTTCTGATCGCTGGAACGTTTGTTTTGCTATGGCTTGCTCTCTGAGAAGCTCAGAATACTTAAAAATGTAAAAGGCTTTAATCTCCTGCCACTCATCAGCCATATTCAGAAAAGAACCAAGCCACTGTTTACATCACACACATTGCTGGTGGTTAAAACTGAGCTACTTCTGAAAAATTCTGGCAAGATTTACTCAAAAGTTTTTTACTCAAAATTTTCTCAAAAATGTTAGGCAGGTCGACCAAGCTGCCCAAGATCCAATGACACTGAGCGCGCTGAGCTTCCATCTTGAATTTGATTAGAAAGAAGTCGAACAATTAGCGTCTTGTGAAGTGAAAAGCTTGTAAGAAACAAATCCATCATTAAGGTGTTTTAACTTAATCTTAGGCCAAAATATGAGTCCATAATCCATAATAATGCTTCCTCCAGTAAAAAAAAAAGTCCATCCCTGTTGTTTTCTCACATCAAAATCCACTAATTTATTTGTTTAGACTGTTTTTACCTACAATCAGTACTTGATCTGTGCATATTTCTCTCCTGATTCAAACAAGATGACTTTTTCACTGGAGAAAGCAATATTATGGATAGTGGACAGCAGTGGTTTGAAGTTAAAAAAGTGTTTGGTTTTTTTTATAGGTTTTTTTATTTATACAAACATGCAGGTTTTTGCTTTTTATTTTATTTATTTTATTTTATTTATTTTTTTCCCCCCAAATGAAAATGGTTTTAAGCGAATCGACAGTTCCTCATCTCCGAACAACAAATATAGCGCCATAACCGAACTAATCAGTCTTTTATTGAGTGAATAATTCAGTGACTCATTCATAAAGACAGTTGTCATAAAAAACTCACTTTACACCATGTACTTGCTTAACTATTTTGAAATGTCTATACTTTACTATTTATTAAAATATGCACTCTTGCAACCATCTACAACATTTTACAGTATAAACACCATAAATTAAACTTCCAAGCACATACTGTAGGCGGGTCCACAGAACATGTTATAAAACAGCAACAGCTCTGTGTGTGGGTTTTTAAGTTTTCAAGACGTGCTGGGTGGACCCTAAGTTCTGACAGCCTCATGTCTTGAGCCCACTATGTAATGGGATCCAATAATATGTGGGAGGTGAGAATGTTCCTTGAGACGTTTATCATCCTCACAGAGCTCAGAGAGATCATAACGATAACAAAGTGCTTTTCACAGGAACCCGTAGCTCATAACCCTTCTGTGGTCTTGACAAGAGGCATGTTTCCTTGTAATTTCCTGTGAGAGTTTTACAGACTAACTTGGCTACAAAGAGATTTTCTCTTTCTAGTAGCCAAGGTTTATTGCTCCCAGATATGGTTGCCTGTCACTCTTAAGAAATCACACTCAGGCCATCCAAGATGAGATTTTTTCTTCAGGACAGATTTGGAGAAATGTAGCATTACATCACTTGATCACCAATGGCTCCTCTGCATGAATGGGTGCTGTCAGAATGAGAGTCTGAACAGTTGATAAAAACATCACAATAATCCACAAGTAATCCACACCACTCCACTCCATCAATTAACATCTTGTGAAGTGAAAAACTGTGTGTTTGTAAGCAACAAATTCATCATTAAGGCATTTTAATTTTAAACCTTTGCTGATGGCCACAATAAGAGTCCATAATCAATAATAATCCAAAATCCAGTGAAAAAGTCCATTCTCTGTTGTCCTCTCACATCAGAATCCACCAACATGTTTGTTTAGAACTGTTTTGGACTGTCTTCACTTGTTAACAGTGCTTGGTATATGCATATTTCTCTCCTGTTTCAGATTAGATGACTTTTTCATTGCAAAAAACAATATTATGGATAGCCAGAAGTGATGGTTTG